>CM065924.1:20382555-20930055 GCA_033439105.1 Magallana nippona
AACACTAGTTTATATCGTATAAAAATGTTGCTTTTAAAACAGTCAGACTAAGGTAAAAAAAGGTATCAATCCACCCGACCTTAAGTTTGAATTTAGTACAACTTAATGTCATTTTAAAAGTCAAACAGTATTTTTCTTATCATTATTAGCAGAAAATTGTATCATTAGGAATAAATTCAAAACCCACAAAATTGAAACTCATATAAATTGGGTTGGAACAGTTTACGATTATTTCTAAGGTGCTTCGCTGTTTATGGAGCGTAAACTGCCCCTACCCAGTACAGTGTATATACATGTACTTGTACTCATATAAATTGGAAACCTATTGAATTCCTTCCCTAATCTGTGATTGCCAATATAGGTAAGATAAATTGATAAAAAAAAAATAATGACAATACGTTAACAAAATTGTGTAACAACCTTACAATATACATATTTGACATATTTTCAAAATGTTGGTCTACAGCAGGAAAAACAAACTATTTGTATAGATTGTCCTAGTGTTATGGTAATTAGTTAAAATTGTTTGTGAATGCTTTTTGACGTCAGAGGAAATAAAGAGCGCGCGTGCAGTACGAGACAGTAGATCGTCGACGGAAGGAAAAAGAGTGAATGCCTGTGAATGTTGAGGACGAAAATGCCATTACTTAGGTTATTTCTAGCAGATTTATCAATCGAATGCTGGATATTTCCAATAATGATCGAACACATACGAGGGTTTACAAGCGATTGATATGTCAGAACGCATAAAGCGTTATGCATCAAAGTAAGTAAGAAGATAATAAAGAAACTTCAAAGTATAACAATTTACAAAAATAAGGACAAATAGGGGAAGAATTAAACATATTCATGCTACTTGTCAATGTAGAATGTAAAAGAATCATAAATGAAATGCGGATTTTTCAGACGCATTCTAAACGCAAGTAACATATACACTTAAAATGTATATGTTCATAAATGTATAGTTAGATACTTCCGTTAAACGTATCTTCATGTCTACATTTGCGTCTCGGTAGCCTACCGACATTAGATCTACTGAAGATTTTTGCGGTGACAAAATGATACAACTTGATTGAAATAGCAAATATAATATTTATTTATCAATGGAAGGCCGCTGTATATATATATACGACAACGTTGATATTCATATTTAAGATACTAAAATTATCTTTAAACAGATTATAATTTTAAGATTTTCACCATCCACATAATGGCAATGTCAAGCTCCCAATATAGACTATGTGAGTGTGATTCTTCGACGTGTACTGATGACACTGAATATATCTGTGAAACATGTCCACGTGCCTTTTGTTCCAAATGCAATGAGAACCATGTAAACGATCTCAAAACGATAGACCATAAAATTATGATTGATTGGGATGAATATTTATACAACCCAACACAAGAGAACTGTGTGAGACATGTAAATTTTTCTGTGTATCTTCTGAACTTCCCATCTGTTTCCATTGTACAGAACATAACAACCACAGGCAATTATATATACGAAAAGCATACGAAACAAAGCGACAACAATATGAAGAAATATTTGACAATTTCAGAAGTGAAGTTCTTATTTCCAGATTCAAAGAATGTCACACCAAATTTATATAGATATAGCAGTCAAACTGGAAACAAACAAAAAACAAAAACAGTGAAATACAATAACAAAGAAAGAAAACTGTGCATATATCCTCGCTTTATACCACAGAACAATAATTGGGATGTTGTTGCGTCAGGGCCAATTGCCTTAGTAGTAACAGAACAAGGAGGAAGATATCGTTTCAACTACACCGGTCATACAACAGCAACAAAGTTTTGAATGTAACGATAGGTTTATCCTATTTTTCTTATGATAAGCAAAATACCAGGTTTCCATTTGAAAACAAAAACTAAATTTTGCTCACAAAATGCTCAAAATAAATAATAGTGTTTAGCTTCGTGAAAATGATGATTGACGATTTGTAACTGGCTTTTTGTAGATCAAACTTAAAGTTGTTCAGATGAAAATACCTTGTCTAGCTGCCCTACATATTAGATATTTTAAATAAAGATGGTCATTTTCTTCACCCTAAGGTCAAGCTGTAATCTCGTTATGAATATGAGTCGATACAACTCATACAGACTACAAAGGTGGCGTTTCTAGATTTCAAACGTACGAGTTCACACTTAAGCAGAAATATTGAATTATCTTTATGCAGAAATATTTTTTTTCTGAAATACATTATTGATTTATCACGTCTATTGCAATTATAATCTTTATTTTATTTTATTTTTTTTAATCATAATTTTTGAAATTTGTGTGCTTGTTATTTTGTTTTTCTTTTTCCCCTCGCAACTATATGTTTATTCGTTATATTAAAGAAAGAACTTTGGTCCTTAAATATTTTGTTTTCGGCGTCAGTTAAAAATAGTTTATGGAAGTATGATATAATCTATTATATTATAAATTGACAAATGCCGATAACAATAAATAGAAGATCGTTTTTCTTTCATAATCAAACAATTGTTCTTATTTAAAGTTGTACAAAGATGCATAGAGGAGATGTCCAAAATACATTGATGATCTCTGTATATTCGGTCATTTTTACAGTACGTAAGAAAATCGACATTTCTTTCTTTTTTCGAATTTCTTTGACAATTTCATAGCTCTTTCATTGTATAAGTCATTTAAAGCAATAAAGGTTATTGCTAATTAAATCCCATTTAAAATGTTTTGCCCATATATATTTCTGTTGATCATATTAATAATAGATTAGGTTGAAGTCTGTTGCCGTGCCGTTTTGCATAGTGTCTGTTTTAACCTTGAAATATCGTTAATGTTCAATATTTTAATATTCAGATTTGTTTTTTGATTTTGATATTTTCTAAACAACTTTATTTAGCAGACTTTGTGGGGTATTGGAATATATATTTATATACTTTTCCGTTTTTCCAGATTTTGTCAAAGAGCACACGGCGGGTGTGACCGGTGTGACCGAGGATGATCACTCCTATATTGCACCTGATCATACCTCTGTTTTTTAAGAGGTCCGTGTTTGCTCTGCTCCTGTTTTGTAATTTTCTTTTGGACTTTTGAGTTTGAACACTGTTCGTTATCACCACATATCATATCATATCATATCATATCATATCATATCATATCATATCATATATATATATATATATATATATATATAGAGAGAGAGAGAGAGAGAGAGAGAGAGAGAGAGAGAGAGAGAGATGGACAACAGTGCCTTTTTCCTCCTGCTCGCGTCTTCCTGAATAATTAAGAAATTGAAGCTATTTGCTTTCGCGAAATGTGGAACGCTTATAATACCAATGTTTGAAGCCTTCTCCTTTAAGTATCAACATTTAATTTGACGAATATTCAACAAGGAATTTTTTCTTAAAAAGTTCTCCATTTTTGTGACCGAGCAATTGTTTCTAAATCGACTCATTTGTTGTTTTTTAGCAGACTAATTGATATTTTCTGGTAATCTTTCTAATTAAGCGTCGTAATAAAATGCGCTTTGATGACTCCTGATTTAAAATCAGTTAATTACAATTGTTTAAACGATCAGTCTAAAATATTATTATAAACTCTTTCAATAATATCCTTCTCAATATTTACATTATTTCGAACTTTTATTAATCTAGATATTGCTTTATGTCAAGTGTCGGTATCAATGTATTAAATATCTTAAAACTTCTCAATATAATTAGGGTCTGCAGTGGCGTAATTGTTAACGAGTTCGATACTGGCTCGCCGCTATAAGTTATTTTTGTCAAAACACTTGCCGTGCTCTATAGCATAGTATGTCTAAGCTATTTAAACTATTTGTATACTATGCGAAAGTAAATGAGAATCAAATATATAGTGACAAGCTAGCTAACAGGGGCATAATAATATACTAAAATATACTATACTATATTTCAATTTTTAACTTATTGGAATATCTACGACGAAGACTTTCAAAGTAATTTTCTCATACATAACAGTTCAACTTCATATCTACAGCTCCTGGAGCCTTATTAATCCTACAGGTTATTTTATCAGTGTTTATTAAATAAACATCAAACCAAAAAATGTCTTAAGATATGAAATTCAAGATTACTTTTATTCATTACAAGTCTTTAACGACAGGCAATACACCTTTAGATGTTAAAACTTGTATAAATATTGTCATTTTTGCTGCAGTTGTTCCTGATATAACAATCGATTAAAAACATATACTCTTTGTATTGTTTTATCAAATTATCCTATATTTGGTTCTATTTTATAATTTTCGTTTCCGTATGATGTGTGCCCAAACAATAAAAGGAAGACGCTTACCTTTTCCAACGTATTTTGACTCAATATTTTGTTATACATCCTTATGTACTGTCCAGCATTGTTTCGGTAGAGTAGAATACCAGGATTGGAAATAATAAGTTTATTCAAAACACACACTGATTACTGTCATCGATTGTGCGGATTTTGATTATTAGACGTTTTACACGGTTTTTCAAAACAAGTTAGATTAGAAATTTCCAATTGAATTTAACAAGTCTGAGTCAAATTATTTCTACTTCAGTTATTTTGATGAATTTCTTTGCGTGTAGTTTTACTTTGGTATCAATTATTTTTAGAAGAAAAGGAAATTATTTACCACCCCAATTTCCTAGGGGCTCGTCTCGGAAGTCATCAATTTTTACTATGGGATCCTATAGGAACTTGTTGAAAATGCGCTTAATTATCACATTTCTCCATATTTTTTGCATTTCCGCCCTTAGGATTTATTTCTCTTCCAAATGTTTATGAAAACTATTGTAAAATGTGATTTTTTTAAAATGTTGACCTCTTAGTTTGGTCCAAAGATTATTATAGTTGATATTTTTTTTGAAAATAATTTGGCATACTACGGTACAAATGGCTTAGAACACTTAATTTCTAATGAAAAAGCACTTTTTAAATGATATGTTTCTTTTGATAACCTGTCAAAAAATCTTACTTTAAAATTTCTCTGACTGTTTCAAATAAATGAGCGAGTCTTTTTCTTCGGCTTAATGCATAATTTAAAATACCAGGAAACGATTACGCGCGTAAATGCCATTTTAGCATTTTAGCGTAGCAAGGTCACATATGTACAATCACAATTTCTCAACTCATGTTATATACATGTAAAAGTCAATTTTGTATTTCAAAAATAACAACACACAAGAAAATTATATGTTTGCATCTAAGGCTGCATGAAAACAAAAACAAAAAGATGGGCAAAGTCATGCGCACTCGAACTGTACTCGTGAGCGTTGAATCAGGGGATTGTAAGGGCCGAAAGGTGGGAAATTGTTTCTCTGTTTCCTCTCCTCCCTTTCTCGGGAACGATGATCTGGACAATTATCGTCAATGAAAAGCCGATGCGAATTTCCAAATTATTAAATCACATACCAAAAATATTCATCCAATTCCTTGATATACTTTTGAGAGTTCATACATGTACATGTTTCACATTCAACAAAGGCCAAAATTTCACTTCTATCAAAAAGTTATGGTCCCCAAACCATCAATTTGAAAATGCGTGATGATCCCTGCCCATATACTCTAAACACAAGCTCTTCCGATTCTTTGATGCTTTTTTTTAAAATTGATATAAATTTTGGATCTAAATGAACATACATGTATATCATATTTCGCACAATTTTCAACTAGATCCTATTGATGTAACCAAATCTAAAACAGCATTGCTTCCTCCCGGAACCCAAATTAGCAACCGAAATCTTCATTCCAAATTGTCCTGCCCTAGGCTGTTATATACTGTACCTTCTTTCACACAGTCAACTTATCCCATCTGTAAAAAAGAAACTGATAACTGATAGTTTATTTAAATACATCTTATGCATATATTTAATTTATCAGTCCTTTACTTTTAAATTATATTTTAAGAAAATTTGATCCGTAATTTGATCAGTAAAAAGGTAAACGATAAACCACAGTTCAGTATTATTTTTTTTTCACGAATATTCATTATTCACGTTTATTAGTTTATTAGTTTAAAGATGCAACAGGCGCTAAAAAGTGAATACACGTTATGAGACTTTTCCAAACACTTCTGCATCAGGAAAACCAAAACAACTGACACCAAATCAGCAAAGTTCAAATTGATCAAACAATAATTCTACAAATAACAACTATCTTAAGTTGTTACACTACGCTGATTTTCGTATTTATTACATGTATCTAAAACGGACAGATTTCTATCTTTTAAAATCTCTTCAAAGTAGTGTTTAAATGAACTTTACCGTACTACATCTGGCCATTTTATTAACTGTTTAAATAAACGTCGAGTAATCTTAGATTGCATCTTGATTACATGTAAGTTTTAATTAGTAAGTCATTTTGAATAATGTTAAAATTATTCCTGCAAAGGAAGGCGAATGTGCTTTTTTCAGAGAGAATTTTTTTTTTTAAAATTTACCGAAAAATGTGTTGCAATAGTGGCGAGGAAATTATGATCCAAATGCAAAGGGAGACATGTTTACGATCTCAAAACGATGGACCACAAAATTGTGACTTACCGGGAAAAATATGAATACAATCCAAAACAAGAGAACTGTGTGAGACATTCCGACAGCGTCTGTAAAATATTCTGTACATCTTGTGAACTTCCCGTCTGTTTACATTTTAAAGAACATGACAACCACAGACAATTATAAAAAACATATGAAACAAAGCGACAACAATATGAGGGAAGCTTGGCAACATCAGAAGTGCAGTTCTCTTTTCCAGATGTTTACTTCTATCAGAAATAATAGATGATGTCAAAAAATGTCACAACAAATTTTCTGAATACCATTCAGAGATGTTAAGAAGGGCTCAGAAAGTAAAGGATTATCTTGACAATATATCATTTGGCTTTTACTTCAAACACAGATGTCTTAGACAGATCAAAAATATGTTCTGTCATATTGCACGCATACAGATGTATGAATACAATATTGAATACTCATCAACGGTCAAATTTCTGTTGTATGTAAAAAAAAAAAACCTCAATCTTCTGCAGATTCAGCGAAATCCATATACTGTATACCATAGCAACCTCACCATTGAGGCACTCTACAACAAGGATGTGATAAGGTTTCTAAGTGGACTTCATACCACAGAGAAAGGAATTCGAAAAGTTAACAACAAGAGTCTGTTTAAACTCATGCCTTCGGGTACTGAACTACATCATGCTCTAACAGTTAAATGCGATTCTAATGTTCGTCATATTTCCAGTGTATCATTAGACAAACTATGGGTCAGTGGTGGAAAACAATCTTACCTTAATAAACTTAAGAGGTGATATTCTAGATCAATTAAATAATATGTGTAGTGGTGTTGGATTCCACACAGTGAACAATGAAAACGATTTAATATTTATACATAGTGAAAATAATATCAAGAAATATTCAATGGATCGGAAAACAACCACTACATTTATAAAGACAACAGAAAATACATGGAAACCTTTGTATGTCTACTGGTCTTCGCTCTCAAGAGAACTACTGGTTGGAATGCGTGGAGATGTCAAGGGTCTTTTCAAAGTAACACGATACAGTCAATCTGGACAAATTACGAGAACGATGCGATACAATAACACAGAAGAAAAACTGTACACATATCCTCGTTTTATAACAGAAAACAACAATAGGGATATTGTTGTGTCTGGACTTTATGCCGTAATGTTGACAGATCATGAAGGAAGATATCATTTTTGCTACACAGTCATCCCCCAGGATCAAAAATTTTACCACAAGGAATATGTACAGATTCATTGTCGCATATTCTAGTGTGTGAAACAAATGGCAACACAGTTCATATATTAGACGAAGATGGGAAATTCCTGTCCTATCTTCTTATAAGGCCAACAGGGATATTCTGTCCATACAGCCTGAGCTACGATCCAAACTCTAATCGTGTCTGGGTTGCAGCTCGAAATAAAATTTGTGTCTACATGTATATCATAAGGCAGGACTTTTTGGCAGGTAAGGTTTCATACTGAAGTAAGAAGAGAATTTGCACGTTGTATTAATAATAAAGAGATAAAATTTTAAAAAGTGTTACCATATTTTTACGTAAGAAGGGATCTAAATATGACATGATTTGGATCAAGAGATAAAACCCAACAATCCCCGAAAATATTCATAAATGGTATATTTGAACAAGTTTTTACCAGTTTGTACATACCGCGGAATCACTAAAATTCATTGTGCCTTAAATTTCGTGGTATTTGTGGGTAGCCCTCTCCCACGCATTTATTTCTTCGACAAAAACAAATTTAGAAAGAATTGTATTTCAGACTAAAACTGAAAATCAACGCATTCACGAAATTACATCCCCGCGAATAAGCAGAAAACAAACTATCCACGAAAATTGGCCCCACGAATTTAATTGATCACACAGCATATATCTTTCATACAAACATGTTTTTATGAAGTTTAAAAAGTATTTAAGGCTCTCTTATCTCAAAAGAGTAAGGTCCATGAAAGCTAAGTATCGTCTTTAGTGTCAAGGGCAATATTTTAAACAAAAACGAATAAGCTATTTATCTGAGCTATCAATATTACAATTGTAAATCAAAATCTAGACAATACTGACGTGATGGAGTATCATTATGGTAAAATTCCAGTTCCTGTCCCAAAAACAGTTAAACCTAACAATGAAAACGATGAATCGCTGAAAATGAGTTTTTCACCAACGTTCATTCAATCGTTTCTAATTAAAGGTGTTGATAAGTGTAAACACATGTCATTCGTAACTCCTGACAACATATGGGTCAGTGATGATAAGTAAAATCTTATGTTGATAAACACAAAAGGAGAACGCCTACATTACGTGAAGAGTAGCGAAAGTCACAGAATACATACTGTGAGCAAAGACAGGGAGTTGATATATATAAATAATGATAATAATATTAAGAAACTGTCAAAAGATATGAAAATTTCCACAATATTTCTAGAAACAGAAACTTCACATAGGTGACCATGATGTGTTCACTGTTATCAATCAACTGGTGATTTACTAGTTGGGATGAGAAGAAAAGAAAAGACATAAACAAACAAACTCGACCCCACAGAACTGGAAAAATACGCAAATCAAGAGGATCTGAGAAGCAGCAAGGTAACGAGACCGGGGAAAAGACACACACGATCCAATTCGACAACAATGGACTGCAATTGTATAAACAGCCTTTTTGTATAGTAGAAAGCAACAACAGCGATGTTGTGGTATCCGACAACAAGGAAGTTGTAGATGTGACGGAACGTGGAGGAAAACATCTTTTCAATTACACTGTTCATCTACCAGGGTCAGGGCTATCACCACGTGGGGTTTGTACTGACTCCCTGTCGAACATCCTAGTGGTTGATGCTAACATTAAAACAGTGCATATGATCAACAAGGACGGACACTTTCTGTCGTATCTACTGACAAATTCACAGTCACAAGACATACATCCCATAAGCGGTCTCAGTTATGATCTTAACAATTCTCAACTTTGGGTGGGATCATGGAAGAAGAACAAAGTTGGGTGTCTATAAACATGTAAACCGACCTGAAGCTTTGACCGGTATGTCTGATAAAATATAATCCATGGTTCTGTAAAAGCATAATCAAATGAATGTGCCATTCATTGCAATTAATTCGTCGATTTGAATTCTAAAGAGAGTCCAACTGCAGATCATATGAAAGGATCCAACGCCTACCCTCAATCTAAACCATCCACAAGGCTAATTTAACTCGCCTCTTGTTAGTTTCTTACAAGTGATATACATAATACACCCCATTTTAATGATCTTCAAAAACAACTGTTGCCCTGTTCTTAGTAGTTTTTTATCGGAGGATAAATTTTATCGAATTTATCATACGAATATTTCCAAGTCATATTTTTTATTTGAAAAGCTTACAATATATTAATATATGTTAAGAAAGAACATGAAAACTGTTGTGCTATGTTGTTCTTTTGAATTGTATTGGTACTAACAACGCAGATGATTACATAGTTAAAACAGTTTTAAGAACTTTTAGGTATCTATTCAAAAAATAAACACAATTGCTTGCAGTTTTTGTAACTCTTAAAACTGTTATCCATTTTTTCGGGGGGCAACTTTATTTTGCGATGTGCAGGGAATAAAATAGTTCGCAGTGGCTAACTTTCGCGATCAAATGTAGATTGTCTTGAAAAAAATATATACCAAACATTTGGGAACTGATTTGAGGCGAGAAAAACTGGAGAGGACGAGGATCTTTTTCTGATCTCACGAAGCTTTCTCTAACGCAAATAATAGATGATTTTCAGTATGTACATTTGCTAATAACTTTTTCCTCATTAAATAACATATTTTAAAAAGTTCAGTTTTGATCTGATGCATTGATACACCTTATGCAAAAATGGGCTCGCACATCTTATGACTCTTTTCAACGTTACATGTAGTCTAAAAATTAAATAACCCAATTGTATAAAAAAAAATGTTTTAAAGATTCAAAATAATATAATGGTTTATGTACCGTTTAACTATTCAAATCGCCGAAGTAACTGCGTGAATCTGCAAAAATTGAAATTAATTCCCTTAAAATAATGCCCTCATTTTTAAAACATTTCTTTGATTTATTTTAAAGTTTATATATACTACATCTCCACATTCTTTTTACTTAAAATGGTGTTAACAGTATTATATCTAAGTAATGCACACAGTTATAGAAATAACCTTTTTTCCAGTTTTGTAAAGTATTGTAGGTACATGTTTAAAGTAGGTACATCGTTTCCCGTCAATGAATTGTCTTTTTGTGTCTCCCTTATACCCATTGATACAGAGTTAAGATCCCAAATATCTCAATGCCTACGTATTTTGGATCACTGTGAACACTGTGTAAATATAAGTAACCGTGTTAATTGTTATATAAATATATTACATAATTAATAATTTGTTATTTAAAGGTGAGGCCCCATATTGTTCTGATGGAAATGATATGTCCAGCTGTTGTGTAAACACGTTATTTTTTCCACATCTAAAACTTCAGCTGCAATCTTTGTATTCTTACAATCCGAACAAATGGACAGCAAAGGTTATTTTCTTCTAGAAATGAAAGCGCACCAACGGTGAAACAATATCAAAGCACAATATTTAAACATTATAACGCATAATGGACTATCTGAAGATTCAAAATAAACTATTTATTAGATTAGTACGTCTATGACGATATAATTTTTGATTTTTTTTGGCGGGGGGGGGGGGGGGGGGCGGTAATATATTTTATTTTGGTTTTTCTATTATTGTTTATGCTTGTTTGTTTATTTTCCCTTTTTGTATTGTTGATGTAGACGTGCAATAATTTTTGTTTAAGACATAAATAGAATGAAATTAGATAATGATGCATTTGGTTCTTCGTCTATTGTTTTCGTCGTTAGTTTAAAAGAGTTTATCTAATGAGTAAGGAATCATTCTTTGAGTATTATGAGGTGTTAATTTCGGTCGGGGCGTGAACAAATCCAATTAAGCCTGAAGGGCTTTATGATAGATTTAATGCCCCGACCGTAATTATCACCTCATAATATTCAAAGAATGATTCCTTATAACGTATATTTATATAATTTTCAGCAGCTGTACGATAAAATATTATAATATTAATTATGCAAACCCTCTTGCGTCCCCAACAATACGTCTTTTGAATTTATTGGGCTGTATAGTACAAAATCTATTCGTAGTGTTATCACAGACAGAGACACTGGAAAATGTAAACATTATAAATTGACAATTGCCGATATCCGCCTATACATGAGTGTTTTGAAAAGGGATTCTGTAAGCTAAAATATGTTTTGTTTTTTCTTTGAATGTACATGACCGTATCCATGAATACTAATATTTTAATTTTTTGCATAATTCTTGATGTTTTTTTATGGTTTCATTGAACATAAACGTTTGTAGTATATTGTTATACCCGATATATCTTCGAAATGGTTTGTGATTTTAATTTTCATTTGTTCTGTATGTTTACTAGGTAAATAAGATATACAGTGGAGGTTCAGTTATCCGGATGCTTTCGTTTCCGAGTCCAATTGTCCGGATAGGTGAAGCGACCGGATATCTGACATGTGTCTATTGTTGTCATGAATGATAATGTATTTGTATACATCGGCTCCCAGTGTTGATACTGGTTTTTTATTGCCTTTCATACTAAACAGCAACACATTAGAGAGTTTTCCGTTGAAATGAACATTTTTAGATAAAAAGAACCCCGCTTTTTCTTATTATTTTGTCAGGAAATATGAACCGGACTATAATATTAACCGAATCTAGCTAAATTATTTGTGACCACGTATGATATGTGCCCATTTACATGTACGTAATGTTTTCACAATCTATTTCTAGACATACCAATGTCAACAATAATTGAAAAAAAAAATTATTTTCTTAAAAGAAAGTGAATTTTATTGAGAAAATTAACGTTTAGTAGTTGGAAAATTGCAAGATTCACCAATGCACTTCCGATGTTGACATGCTTTCATTTTGTTTTCTTCCTGTACTTCCGGTTTTGACTTAATTTAACAAGGCATTCATGAGACAATTCGTTTTAAAGTGACATATGACTAGGTAGATAAAACACAAAGCTCTGAAAATCTTTCCAGTTTTCATGATTTAGTAAGTACATTTTTTTTTTAAAATACAGGGATGTTTAAAAAAGCGATGGCGCTTGACAGGTGCACATGTTAAGATATCCAAGCCACGTGCTGTGAGGCGTAACTAATCCTGTCTGGCAAGCACTGTCGGTAATTTTGAAAGTGATTTGGGTAGTCAGTGTATATACAAGCTACTCGTGAGGTCTAGCACGTAAAACAGGTGTGCTCATATTTTTCTAAACGTGTTTCTCTTATATAAATAATTTGATTTTAAAGACAAGAAGTATGCATGTTTCTGCTCATTTCAGAGAAAGATATACTTCCCTTCTATGTGTGGCAAAAGTTAAAATCTAAAGAAAATGTATAGTAAAAAACGGACTTTGATAGGTCGAGAAAAGGTAGGAATCAGATATTTTTTATCTTGATTTTGACAAGACTACCCCAAAATTAAAAATCTATAGATATTTTCCTCATTTGACTTTCACAAGACGTCATAAAAGTGCTGTTTCCGTATTTTTCTTTTGAACTTAACAGATGTCACCAATTTTTCAGGAGTTTTCTGAATAAAAATATGTCCGCAGTTGTCGCCCATAATGAAATTTACATCACATTTTTATAATAGAATTTCACATAAATATATTAAAAATGTTGTGGGCTACGGCTGCGGACAATTTTCCTTCTCAAAAATTATGAGAAAATGTGCCATTTCTTGTCAGTTTTGGCTATATCGAAGACATATGACAGATTTCCGAAGTCATTATTCCCTTTTGGAAACAGAATAAAAGTGCATAACCTGATCCTTTTAACACACATGTTTTCAATGTGGTATGTGTTTTTTCACGAGATTTAAACAACATTTGAATTTTAGGGCAGATATTGAAATAAACTGTACCTTCTTTTTTGATGAAGAATGAATCAACAACGAAAAATCAAAGAAAGACATCAGACATTTTCCAGATTCAAACTATTTTTGCTGTAGTTGGATACATTCTTTTCAATACATAATTGTATCATTTTCATATTTTATACAAAATGATAAATAAATGTATAAATATATAAATGTTAGCGTACATAACAGAAATATTTGTTATTAAATACACTATATCACCCATACATCCACCCTTAATAAATGTATCAAGAGTTAAATCATGTACATCATTTCAAGGTAAGGCATGGACTCTATCTGCATAGCTCTCTCCTACACATGGGTGCTTGAACACATATACTATCGTAAAGCTGAATATTCAAGCATAAGCTGTCACATAAAAGGACAATTTCCAACTATGCTTCACTCGCATTGGTCAATATTTCAATGAACTACAAAATATTCTCATCTTACGCAAACACGGCCAGCTGGAAGAGGATCGTACATCTTGGCCGTGCTTTGCGACGATGGAGCATGTATCTATACAGTGAACTTATAAATTAAGACATTTTGCCAATAAATTACAAAATGCCTGTACCAGAGTAACTGTTTACACATTTGGTATTTCAACACGTGTGAGTTGATGTCCGTAAGGTATAATTGAATTTTACTTGATAAGCAATTACTGTAAAATAAATCAAAAACCTACTTTCATTTTCGATGAACCAGCCTGAAATAGTAAGCATGAGAGTAAGGTGGTGGACACGCTTTGGCAGATCCAAGTCAGTGGGAGTTTGCATTAAAACACTGGATGAAAAGTCCAGTTTCCGCAAAATGGAAACTATATAGAAACTATGCGGAAACCTGAACTTGAAGTTTCCACAATAGTTTACGCATTGCGTAAACTATTAAATGGTTTCCAACTGGTTTCCATTTTCGGAAACTCTTAATATGGTTTATAAATGGTTTACGCACTACGTAAACTAGTTGAAAAGGTGAATATATACTTGCAAGGAAATATCTAGATGCTGTCATTAGACAGTAATACCCGCACCAAGTGTTAGCCTCTAAATAACACTCTCTTGTACCAGTTTAAGTCAAAAAGGCCACATGCAATTTCCGGTACTTTTTAAAAATTATAATTTTCATAAATGATGAGTTCACATTCAATAATACACATATTGCCTTTATGTACAATTTGGGGTTGAACTGTTTGCATCTGTTTGTGATCTTCATATTATTTCCATTAAAAACCCGTTTTTTAGATATGACACAAACAAACATTCTTAGGATTTTATATTTGTATTTGTGCCCTCATGCAGAAAAAAATATGATAAAATAGAAAAAAATTCCTACCTACCTAACCTAATTTTTTCATCATTGTTACCCTAAACACACAATTTTTTTTCTTAGGCCTAACTGTTAGGTAACATTATTTTGGGGGAAAAAATTATATTTTATACACTTTATTTAATGTTTCGTTCAATAAGGAGTACATCACAATATGTGGGTGTCCCATACCACCTTAAAGCTGAAAATTGTGCATTGTGCATTGTTACATGATTAATTACCTAATAAAATTGAGCAAGGGGTTTTAAAGAATAAAGTTATGAAAATACATGCAATATGTTACAATTAAATGATCTTTGTCTGAAGTTACGTACACAACACAGGTCTACAGGTTGCATTAGCGGGTACTAGTTTTACCCAGCTCTTTGGTTTGATGAGTATCACATGGTGTACATGCATGTGTGTTTTCGATATGCAGAATAGGATTAATTAACACGAATAAACGTTTTTTTGTGGTGATCAGCTAAAGGAATTCATATTGTGCTAATTGGATTATCATTATGATGTTGACCAATATAGGTAAGTATAATACATGTAGTAGCGCAATATTATGAGACACCGGTATGCAAAACAGTTAAGTTTTACTTTCACTTTCTAAAATGTGATCTCCCTTTGCCAGCATACTGTATCATCATTTGTATTTAAATAAGCTTATCTACAGTTTCTGTCATTTTAATTGCAGAATTTTTTTTATTTTTTCATTTGTCAGACTTACACTATTGAGTTGACTCCATATTGACCCTATTTTGTATTAAATTTGGGTATTAAATATCATGTTTATATGAGTTATAATAGGGAGGAAGGGGAAAGGGCCTTAACCGTTCCCCATCACCAGGATGTGTGGATAAGATATACATTTCTAGTGAGAATGAAGGCATGCTGCAGCTTTTTTTCCCCCATTATACCCCCTACCCCATCATCATACACCAGTAATAGAAAAAGAGTTAATGACTAATTTTCTTTTATTTTAAATTGCTTATTCTTTTTTGTCAAGAGATATGCGGTAATGTCAAGATTTATGACTCATGAAAATTTGTGCATTTTAATCCTGAATGTTAACATACATGTATAATTATATATAAAAAATACATGTGATATTTTACTAGGGATCATGCAATCAATTGCAGAATTGCCAATCGGTTATTTATAACTCATTTTGACTGATTAATTTGTTAATCATTTTGAAAATAAAGACATTTCTAAATACATGTATAACATATTATCAAAAGATTGATGTTGTAACTATTTAGGGCTCCACTCTGCAGATGCCCTACAGTGATCATTCTGTCCAATTCTGTTGATCATGTCAAGATACATTAGATACGTTTAAGACAAATTGGCCCCTGCCCCTTGGGTTATTCCCCCCACCCCCTGGAGTTGTTTTTAAACAACCACCCCCCCCCCCTCCTCTGAAATAGGAAATTATAATATATTTTAATAACTGTTGAGATCCCTACCCTAGACCATATTTATTCTTCATCCTTGTGTCATTGCACATCAATTGGTACATGTATATAGGTTATGCCCCCTTTGAGATGCCCAGTGACTTTCCAGAGTTGGAACTAATCAAGTATTAATCTATCTTATTCATATGTAGTGTAATTCCTAGCCCTAGCCCAATGTTGACCCTGCTTTGTTTTTTACAGCAAGCTCTAGTTGTTTTTTGACTGACTTTACAATTTCTACAATTACATATAACATTTTGTTTATCTTTAAGATTAAAAAGCAATTTCCAAAATCTCTTTATGTACATCTGACATCATACAGAAAAATACCAATCAAGAAATGATTTTGCTACTGTAAAAATGTGAGAAGAGACTCTGAATCTCCCCACCCCCCGAAAACATGAATAGTTAAATATTTTTAAAATATCCTCAAAATCATCAAAATCCCCACTCCTAAACCATATATATTTTTGTTTTTTCAACCATGACCATGTCAAGGCAAATCTTTTTGTGGTATAAGTAGGTCATGGCCTCTGGGGGTCACCTTAACCCCACCCCACCCTCCCAAAATCAGAAATGATCAATAACTTGAAAAAAATGCTTGTGATCCCCACACCTGAAGCATATATATTCTTCCTCCTTATGCATCTTATGGTACGTTATTTCAATCACAAGAGATAAGAGGAGGTCCAGGAATTAGGTTTTTTATGAGACGGAACATCATTTTGCAGATAGCATTGACCCTCAGAATCAAATTTATATTTCTAAAACCTTATTGCATATCTATAGCTCAGCCCCTGTTAATTCCCTATAAATGATGTGGCTATTCATTAAATCATGAGAGGAGTTCTGGGAAGTAGGTTTTTTCAGGAGTGAAAAACGTCAATTTTCAGCTACTATTTGACTCCCTGAATGAAATTTAAATTTTTAAAACCTTGTTGCATGACTATATGACAGCCCCTATCATATCCCAAGATGTGATGTGGCTATTCATTAAATCATGAGAGGAGTTCTGGGAAGTAGGTTTTTTTAGGAGTGATAAACGTCAATTTTCTGCTACTATTTGACTCCCTGAATGAAATTTAAATTTTTAAAACCTTATTGCACATCTATAGGACAGTCCCTATCATATCTCAAGAGATGACATAGCTACTGCATAAATTGTAAGAGGAGTTCTGGGAACCATATTGTTTTGGCAAAAAAACGTTATTTTTTGATGCCCACAGACCCCTGTGATAAAAACAAAAATTCTGAAACATGATTACACATCAACATGACACCCCGAAGCATATCCTATTAGATCATTAGGCTACTGCAAAAAGAAATTGACGTTTTTTGAAACCAGACTTTTTGTAAAAAAAAAAAAAACATCATTTTTCAGCCATTTAATGAACCCCAGGACAATATTGAAATTTCCGAAACCTTATTGCGCATCTATAGGACACCCAAAAACATATTCCAAGATATGATTTGTCTACTGTTTAAAATGTAAAAGGAGTTCGAGGAAGAAGGTTTTTTGTCAAAAAACGTCATTTTTTACCCATTATTTGACCCCCAGGACTACCAGAGAATTTTTGAAACCTGTTTACAAAACAACATGACACCCCAAATCATACTCCAAGAGTTCAGTTTGCTGGTTTATAAGATGTAAGAGCAGTTGGAGAAAGTAAAATGTGACAGACGGACGGACGGACGGACGGACGGACAGACGGACAGACAGACGAAACAGGGTAACAACAATATACCCGAACTTTCTTTAGAAAGTGCGGGTATAATAATGAATGATTACTTAAAGAGTGAATATATTTACTGGGGACTTATTCGGGGTATACATAGAAATTAAGATTTGACCAATGTTAAATAAATAAAATGAGCCGTTTCTTGAATGAACGATTTTAGTTTTGATGGATATAACTTTCCAGAAGAGAGTAACCAAGAACGCGGCTTGACGTCATAGCAGAAAATGTAGGATGAATTCAACATGCATCGTTGTCAGATACCTTAAATCAATACAAAAAAACTAATAAATAAAATAGGCAAATTTGATGCGATATTTGTTTTGAAGGAAATAACTTTACAGAACGCGGTGCTCATAAAACGCAGGTTCACTAATTAACGTCATGGTGGAAAGTATATGGCAGATAACTTGGATGTGAAAACTTTAGTTTAAGATATGCAAATTTATAAATATGCATACCCGTTTTTACATTATATACATTTTTACACCACGACAGATTGGTAGTAAACCTTATACATTAATTTGTGAACCATGAACAAATTCTGTTAACAACTCTACGTCTATATGAATAAATGGTGTATGCATAAAACGGGGAAGTTGTATTTCGGGGGGAGGGGTATTTATAGTCTTTTATCTGAAATTCTTATTTGCGACAGTGATAACAATTATATAGAAATTACACCTAAAGAACAAAATTTAGAATAGAGATACGACGCACTATACACCAATACCTGGTTTGAAATGAAATTAAAATGTTTGTAATATTTTCAAGTCAGCTGGAACAAAAAAGAATCAAGGCCATATACATGTACATATAATCAATTTCAGTTAAGATTTTCATCCCTGCCCGCTCCTCTAAATACCCAGCCATGCAGTTCCTTCTTGATTTCAATTTTATACAATATGTTAAGAAAAAAAACAATTAAGAAAATTTTCGGACAATGAACAAGAAATCAGCTTCAACATATTAAGTATTGTATCATATCAATGCGAATAAGAGTCAATCCCCGCGCTTGCGCGGGGTATCATCTAGCAATTAATAAAATCTTATGAATTACAATCACAATCGATTGATTAAAAATTTCTGTGATCGAAATAACGATAAAATAAGCATTAGGGTACCATATTACACAAAGAAATGTCTCTTTTTAAATCTTTAAACAATAATATATACTATGTCGTAGGAAACTCTTCTAAATGAATATATCTTCAGTTTCACTCTACGTATTATATTTGTTGATGTTATCACTAGCGTCAGAATTCACACCATAGGAATGCATTGTAAACTATCATAGTATGGAAATAATACGTATGAAAGGATAATACCTAATATAAAGCTAGTTGTCAAATATTTGAAAAATGACTTTGGCACATATTAGAATTATGTAAACCCTTGAAAAGTGATGCTAAAAAATTTTGATTTGTATTTGTAATTTCAAATGCTGGTGTATTTTTTTTTTATAAATTTGACAACGTTGAGAGGGTTTCCGTAAACAATGGCATTTTTCAATTAATACGATCAACAAATGGATTCTACCATGATACCAATAAAGATTAACTGATAGCCGATCAAACTAGTATATCATCCCAACTAAAGAACCTCGCTGTAGTGTAACACATTTTTGATTGTTTGTTCAGGTAAACCATTGGTATATTTATAACTGTCACGTGATACCATGGAACAATAGCTTTAATGAGCGACTCGATTCTAACTTATAAAGATGATTCCTTAATGAACACATTCACTTGTTATTAATATCAGCATTATCCAAGATACCTGATGAATAAACTGAAAAAGATTGATCAGGACTAAATACTTTATTGTGGTTTAGCGTTACTGGCCGCAGTGATTTTAGGCTGCCGATGGGCTGCCTACTTTATTGTGGTTTGGCGTTGCTGGCCGCAGTGATTTTAGGCTGTCATTGGGCTGCCTCATAACAAATCAAAACAAAACATCAATAGGTTCCTTGTGTGGTGGGTAAGCGCAAATGCACAAACGTCACAAAATATAATATTCTGTACAGTGGGGAAGCGCGAATGCACAGATATACAAACAACAAAGTTATACACAAGGTTTGTGCCAATGGGTAAACGCAAGTTTCAAAGTTCAAAACACATCAAAATTGTCAAAGTTCATGTGCAGTAAGTATGTGCAGGAATGCACAAGCAAGAATAAACACCATTTGAAACACATTATCAGCATTAGAAACACATTATATGAACAGTTGAAACTGTATACTATAATAATTTGAATGATTGCACTCTTCCATTGGAGTTGGGGTCCGACGATTGCGCCACTTGCAAGGGTCATAAACGTTTGTTTATGACACTGCACCTTCTGTTTAAAATAAACAATGTTTAATTAAATTACCATTTTTTTCACATTTAAAAAACTCGGAGTTCTCTTAACCTGCCTAAGACGCAAAAGGCAATAAATAACACAAATAAATAGGTGTTATATCTTAATGTTCCAGTTATCCCGTATTATTCATTTTTCTGACATAAGGAGGATTTAGTTGGCAACATCGCAGCTACGTACTAATCTACAAAATCCTTCATATTCTTGAATATAGATCTACGTACAAGTTTTTCTTCCAAAACGGTATCTTCACTGTACTTGTTCCAAAATACAGTTTTCTAAAATGTATATCTTGTTTTAAGTTAAAAAGTGAATCGATTTTTCTTCGACATCTGTGAAAAAAGCTACAAAACTAATGCCTAGACACATAGACAGACAGATAGATTTATTACCACTTGATATCATGTGATTTCTTATTGTTGATTTTTCGATGTTAGGAGTCGTTTCATCGATTTCACTCGTGACGTTAGATTCATGCAGTTTCTCTAGAAAAGAAAATAATGGTTTATGTTACATGTATGTTTTTGAAGAAAAATTACAAGTAGTTTACATAGTATCTTTGATTACAATATAGGATATTTTTAGTATAAGGAACAAAATATCTGAACAACGTAAAAGGAAAATACCTGTTGATTTTCCTTTGCAGCCTTTACATGATCGCAGTCTTTGTCAGTATAGTTACATGTTGACTGACAGTACAATCCATACGAAGGGAACAAGCATTTTGCTTTGCATCCTATTTCACCAAATCCTTCTTTACAACCTTTGAATGTAATGAAGTAGTTTAACCAAATTAAGAGATACAGTTACTTATATCAAATGAATAATGAATTTTTTTCCCTTACTTATACATTGTTTAAGGTTGTGATCCCATGTATATCCCGAACAGCTTATTGTTCCATTTCGGCTACAACTTTAAAGTAACGTAAATTGTTTAAAAAAATATCATAATAATACTGAAATCACTATGGATATTTCACAAGAAAGTAATTTAAATGTTAAACTTACACAGAGAACGTATTTGTGGAATCCGAAAAAAGATATTCCAAAAATCATCAAGCACATTATTCTGAGTGTTAAGATCGTATTCATTTTGTTCATGATATAATTAAATACTGAATAATTAATTATTTGTTACGAAATGTTACGAGACATTAATTAACACGATTTTTAGAATTTTTTTTTTATTTCGAGTATAACAAATTAATCGAACTAAATGGTTTCCTTCCTTCTGGATTATAATTAATTAAATATTAATTATAATTACCAATTGTTTATTAAAAAACTAAACGTCATTCATTTGTTTATTTATCTTAAATTTCCTCCATTACAGAGATTTTTAATGTACAGCCATTCAATAAATCATAAGATCATAATAAACAAGAATAGCAACGAATTAAACAAACATTTACAATGTACAATCATGTTAAATATTAGATAAGGAACTTTAAAAGGGGGAAAACCAATTTAGATTATGTGAGTTACGAAATAAAAAATGCAGTAGTTTTCACAAGAAAAAAGCTGTCAATATGACAGCAAACCGGGTTTTCTTTTGTATGAACAGTATCTGTAATTCATTTGTCAACCCTCAATTGATAAACACTATTTATCCAGAGAAATTGGGTACTTTATACGCAACATTGTGCCAAAGAAAAACAACTATATCAAACAGCTGGTATTGTTTTTATTAAGATAACCAAAAATCAAAATCAAATTAATATGAATATCTCCAATTGTACAATTGAACTGCAACACAACAACTTCCTATCTTGCAAACTGTAAGAAGAGTTATCCGTACAATAAGGGTACCCTTTCGTCAGCCGCTCGCCTACCCGCCCGCCACTTTCACCATTTCAAAATCTGGATTTTCCTTTGAAAAACCCGCTTAATAAACGGTAGTTAAAGGTCGTGTTACCATTCGCGTTGTTTAGTGCACAGAAGGCAATTCGTGTTTGGAATTTAGTTTTCTAAGTTTTATTTCTGCCGTTGAAGGAACAGCAATTGTAGGTCTTCCATTGAGTATACGAAAGAGGTATTCTACCGAAACTATTTAAAAGTGTACACTAGAGAGTGAACATTGCCAATTTCAAGCTAGATTATACCAGACATGGAACAGCAGCTTTGGAAAAGATACCGTAACGGCAATTATGTGGTGACTTACAAATGAATGAATCATTATGCCCTTGAATTTATTTTTGCGATACGATTTCCTCTGAAAATTCTTCTATAACTCTGATTTTAATCAAATGAGCCAGTGTATGAGAAAAGGGATCTTATGACATAACGTCACAATGCAGAGAAAACGTCATAAACGTCGCCAACATTTCGGGACGTCGTTTTTTTGTTTGTGACGCTCTGTGTCGTTTTGCAATGTATAAAATTAAACACTGCGAAGTTGTTTTTACCGCAATATGTATACTAATCTTTGCTGGATTCTATATAGAAACAATGAATATATCTTAAATTATTAGCAGTTTAATTGATTTAAATTTAATAGAACTACCAACCTGTAGGTGTTGCAATTCAAAACCGTGTAAAAAAAAAACCCATGTGCTAAATTGTGTTGTTTTTATATTTACTGAGAACTGGTTTTCTAGCCTATATTTATTAATAAGAAATTTAAAAAAAAAAAAAAAAAAAAAAAAAAGAGTTTATAAGCATGGTTAGTGTATTATAAACAGTTAATATATTATTCATAATATAAAATGACGTCGTACATAATTGTATAGCACGCAGTCAAATATTTGATTATGAAAATTAAGTTTTGCCGTTTATATTTAGGTATTGGATTGGAAATTAATCAAAATGCTCACTCTTCAAAATTTTAAATTATTTATTAAATGCAGAAACTGATCCCCCCTTTTAAAAAGAGGGCAAATTTGGACTTTGACGGAGTGATGAAGGATTTATTTAATGTGTTATAAGGGTCGGCGCATTATTGAAATCATTGAAACTCTTATGAAAGAGTAAGAAATTATGATTGATAAGTTTTAGGTAAAATGTTGGTCTGTTAACATGTAATTTAAATATGTATACTTCTGCTAAGCGAAACATATGAAAAATAAAATGGATAAATATGTTTTAAAAATATATCCACGAATCAGAAACCAAAAATATCTTGTCATTTTTCATCCCTATATTACGTAATCATGATATTTCACAATTTTCTATAATTTTCAAAATTTCTTTTAAATCTATTTAAAATTTTGTTTATGAAATAACGAACTTATCCATAATTTGATTTAGAGATCGATTATTACATACATCGTTTCATAGCTTAGGTATTCAGTTTTTTAACGAACATCAAATACGCTTTCAATTAACGGTAACCACATGTACATGTCTGATCATATTTATACCAGTATAGTTATTATTAAATCAAAACAACTACAAATATATGTATGCTATAAAAGAAATAAAACACTATTTAATAAAAACAAAACACGATGCTCAAAATGCGCTTGATGTCAACTTGTGTAGATAGGGTAAATTTAGTGACAAGTACATTGATCGGACATCAAACATAACTAATGTTAATACGGAACTATAGAGATCGCACGGGAACTATTGTATGATTGCACGGCATTCTCAACACAGCCGTCGTAAAATATATAAGAATATCTTGCATAACAATGGCATGAATTACAAGAGTTTTATAACAAATGTCTCCCTCTATTCTCTCTCTTCTCTCTCTCTCTCTCTCTCTCTCTCTCTCTCTCTCTCTCTCTCTCTCTCTCTCTCTGATGAAAACGAAATTATGCGATCAAATTAGAAAACAAAACAATGATATAATATACCGGTATCATGTGCGATTCTTGTATCTTAACAAACAACACAAATTTTGATTCAAAAACGTTCCTAAAGGTACAATGTTTAAAATCAACATCCTATTAATGCCTTAGTCACATTACTCGACTGGTCGCCGTAGACCGGTGCTAATCGGTGGTTATCGGTGATGTGAGCGATGACCCAACATCAGTCCTCATCGGCCAAGTAGTCGTTAATACATCTGTCACAGCAACAGGCATCGTACATTGGTGAACAACGTTCGTATATCGGCAGTACATCGGCCGGCTATGGGCAAATGATAGGTCGATAATCGGCCGATGTTTGTTAAACACCTCTAACCTCAGACTCAAAGGGCACCGGACAATGATCGGCCATACATTTGCCGATTCTTAAATGATGTGTTAATAATGTATTGCCGATGAGAACCGATGTTTGACATCGGTGGAGACATCGCTGATTTTTAACTACAACTTATTTTCTTCCGATGACTTCCACAGATGTTCCCGATGACCTCAGTCACCGTCCGCTTACTATGGGTGTCCGGCCGGCATCCACGCCATTTTCATCTAAAAACGCATCGGTAGCACATCGTTAACCGCATCGCTAGGTAATGTGACTGATACTTAATCAATCAATAAAGTGTAATGAAGCGTAAGGATAAATTTACGAAAAAAAATGAAGGTTATTTAATGTAAACTAAAAGGCCTCAGTTAAATTGGGAGTACCAGAGAAAAGTTTTTTTGTCCACATATTTAAGTGTAATTAAATGCATTCTTTTGTGATTCATGCGGGTAAAAAAGTAGCTATCATCATAGAAAATATATGTTTGAAGAAATTCATGTAAATGTATATTTTTTCTGCAATGCTTGCTATCTTCATAGTCCATGTTTATAACCAGAGAGAGCATATTTTGTTTTCATTTACATCTATTTTTGAATCACTTATTATCCATAAAAAGTGAATAAAGTGTGTAAATAATTATTGTCTATCAGAACGTTACACAAGAGGTCCGTGCAAGTCCGTGCAGGTTCGTTTGGTCCGTTCTCTCAATGTAGCTTTAGTATTCATCAATCAAGAAATAAGCCACGCAATAGTCAACACCAATAGTACAAAGAAGACATCAATGAATGATTCAAAAAAATTATTCATGATAGCTTCTTGATATAAAGATGACATTAAATAAGCTAAATGATGCGTTTAAAGCAGTTTTTTTTTTTTAATTAAAGGAATGCGAAAAATAATATGCCGAAACCGTTTCACAGGATCGCATAAATTTCAGTCTTATCAGTTTAGAGCTGTATGATTTACAATCAATTTTCTTAAGAAATAGATTGAAAATAGATTGTGTGATATATATACCGGTAAATATATATAAACAACAAAATTCTCACCATTTGTACATTACGCAGATCAATGGTAAAAACAATATGCGTTTATGCGTTTGTATAATATCCATGATATTTATACAGCATTCTACGAATGACGTGTGGTGATAACGAACAGTGTTCGAATTCAAAAGTCCAAAGGAAAATTACAAAACAGGAGCAGAGCAAACACGGATATCTCCAAAAAAAAAAAAATGAATAGCAAAAAAATAGATAAATTTAATTAAATAAATATATTATAGTATAATTTTATGTGAAATATAATTATTCTTAAAGAGCAACAAGAAAAATTAAATTGAATATCTTTAGGTAGACGACCGAAAGTTTTAAGAAAATACATCAACATTGCACAGCTATCTGAAGTTTTCAAAAATTATACCGGAATTACCAATACTTTCATATATTCTGTTCTTTATTAAAGTTTCAATTCAATGTTTCCTCAGACGTCCGCTTCAACTTGTTCCCGCCCATTTCAAACGTTTTGACTGTAACAGGTGAAATTGACGTAAGCTGTATATTTCCAATCTTGCCAGTTAATGTTCCGCGGTCTTAAATGGATATGCATGATTTAAACACATTAGTTTTATTCTCAATCTGTGTGACATAAAAAAAACCATGAAACCTTGTTAATTACTGAAATTTATTATGATCATTTCAATGGGGCAACCTATGTTATATAATTCTTATCGCATTTCTGACGTCTTGGTTTCAATTTTTTGACGTTAAAACCAAGAAATTCTGACGTCATGATAAAAATAGACTGATTTGCAATGTCAAAATGAAGAGTTTATAACCAAGCTAGACTATTCATTTTAATATCATCTGATTTATCATGTTTTCTTCTGTAAGAATCACTTAAAACATGATTTTGTGATTTTTATGTCATAAGACCCCTTTTCTCATACACTGGCTCAAATGTCCTAGCCCGTATTTATAATCCGATATGCATCCGAAAATGAAACCTTATTTCTTAAATAGCAGGTAAACGTTTGGTGTTTCAAATAGTGTGTTCTGGTCGTGTCATTAAGGTTGACTTTCCAAGACGAAATAGACAACACACTTTAAAGTCGACGTAGCAATTAAATTTTGAATTGCTCCAGTTGTCTGTAAACCCTCTATAAAGTCCTCGTAGTTATTTGACGTTTTTCCAGTTTGTGTGTCAAGAGATAATCATTCTCAAGAAAAATGACACTGCTGCTATTCCAATTATTCCAAACATGACGGAGCGTATCCACTTGGTTTCGGTTGTGCTTGTTGAATGTAACAACGTTCGATTTTGTTTTGTTTTTTTTATCGAATACCGCATTGTCAAACATACCTGCACATTAGAAAAATGTATTTTGCTTTATGATCGATGGTTTTATTTTATGTGCACCATGTATCGCATTGTTTTCTTACATTAAAAACGTAATTGATTTGTCACATTTTTATTTAAGAAAACATTTCCACAACGCACGCTTGATAACCATTACTGCACTTTATTTTATAATGAGCAACTCGAATGCTTTCTTTTAAAATGAAATCATTTCAAGATCATATTGAAAGGAGCATGATACTATTTTTTTGGCAATTACAACATTTGAAAATGATTTGTTTAATTTAGATGCCAATGCAGATCTTTAAAACAATAATAAATCCATATACATGTATGAACGTGAAAGTCATTTAAGAATTATATATGCATAACAAATAAAGAATTTAAATTTAAGCTGTATCATTCAGAATGTTATGAATTATTGCTGCATTATGAATTCACTTACGTATACATCTCTTGATTGTATGATTCTACAAGTATCCTACAAAACAATCAAATTGTCCTCTATTACAACAAAAGAACAGTTACATATAATATGATATAAAGCAAGAGCAGAGCAACTGCAATTGGAAATCATATAATTAATATAATATTTAGATATTCCACTTACTTTTCGGTGAATAATGTTTGAAGCACAGGAATCAATACTATTGAAATTAAGATATACTTTGTATTAATTCTCATTTTCTGATAAGTTGTTGATCGTTGAACTACGAAATACGTCTTCCGAAATTACTTATTAGGACCCAGTTTTGCACATTTGTACGATACACGTTGCTTCCTTGTTCCTTGCATATATTATGACGCAAATAGGTTTATGTAATGGCACTTCAGCTCATAAATATGCTGGTTTTCTTTGACATTGTTATTCACAAACATAATTGTTTAAATTCTGAGGGTTTTTTAGGATCCTTCTCAATTTCAATACCAACAGTGATTGCTGACTATTTGATAACATGCAAGTGATGGATGATTAGAACTCTTGTTTAAACGATTGGTTGCATATGCTGCATATGTTGAAACATCTTTTGTACAATATTTGATAGATACCATAAAATTTCCCCATACATAAGGTATAAGGAAATCGCAGTAAAAGAACGATGGTGTGATATTTAAAGTAAAAATATCAACATTTGAAATGGTATAAGATATTGTTTTTATTTCTTTTATTCAACAACTTTTTTATACAAGACTGGCAAATTTAAATGATGTTTTGTTGGTAGACGGACATCTAGGCCCAACGATACCTAGGCCCCTGGCGGTTGACACCTCGGCCCAAATTTATTAACACGTGTTTCCGACAATATTCGATTGATGATCCATTTAGTTGTAGATATTTACATCACTACAATAGAAACAAGAACAAACAAGCAATACAATTTGCTACTAATATGTACATGTACAGAATAATAACCACATAATAACAAATATCATTTTTATCATGCTTTCTTTTTACACACACACACACACACACACACACACACACACACACACACACATATATATATATATATATATATATATATATATATATATATATATATATATATATATATATATATATATATATATAAACAACCAATCATTCCCATCAACATAATGTAGTTTATACAAAATACAATGTAGTTCATTATCATTGGTATTCGATAAAACTGATTTTATTTATCATGATTTGTTGGGGTTACATTTTGTGATATTTTGATAATGGACAGCTACGAGATCTACAAAAAAAAAAGAGCACCGCGAATAATTATTTTTTACTCAATTGAATTCAATCAATCATGGATATTGTGAGAGGTGATTTATGAATCGTATACGTTTTTCCATTCGATAAGTGCAAAGAATCACTAGTAATCTTTTAAAAGCAACTGCTGCAAGAACAATGGTTTCAACTGTCATCTTTGATGGTTCAATGTTAGGCTTCGCTTCATCATCAAAGCTTCCTCTAGACGTTAATATGTCCAACCTGTCGTTTCCTGAAAAAAAGGAAAATGCAACATCAAAATACGATGGCAGGTTTGATGTTATTGTGCTTGGTAATCTTTCATTTTTTTTCTTCTCATTCTTTTTTACCCTTTTCTTTTTCAGTAGAAAGATAATATCACATTTTAATGAGGTACACGACTTCTTAATGATTTACACTAATACATTAACATCTTTTTATATTTTTGGTTGATATTTCTAATATCAAATATTGAGATTAAATCTGAGTAATTTTATTTTTTTAAATCTATAATCGCCTTGATTACGAAAATAGTACATGGTTTTCTATAGAATGTATGATGTTTTCGTTGTTAACCTTTTAGAGTAGTTGTTCTGATGCAGCCATCCGCAAAATAACATGTGTCGCTGCTGCAGTTACATATTAACTGACAGTCCAACCCGTATGTTGGGAACTGACAAGGGATCGCGCAGTAAATATCATTGAAGCCCTTTTTACAACCTGCTGAAAATCAGACAAACGTTACTATAAAACGTTGATTATCTTAATGTTATGATAATGCTTGAATTCTATGTTATACTTACGTATACATCTTCTTAGCGTGTCGTTCCACTGATATCTTGCACAGCGCATAGTCCCAGTTTGGCTACAAAAGGATATGGTAACTTTTGTGATTTATGTGTGCTATGATACCAATGATTTAATATCATTTCGTTATCAACACATTTCGTACTATGATTAACCTTTTTATAAGATTTTATTCAATAATTAAAGTTATACTGCTTACCATCCACACATGTCCGTCTCACTCGTATGGTCTATCAGAAAGCATACCGTTATCAAAATAACTGTAATATTCATCTCAACATGTAATTCTTAAATGTTATTCATAACATGGAGTCTTCATCTTTGCTGTTAGAAAATTGTTGTTTTCATTTTATGATAACCAAATATTACCGTCATCCCTTTCAAATTGAATAATATGTACTGAAATTATCCATCTAAATAGAGAAAGTGAAATACATTTCATGTAATTAGAGCAGGTGTCTATTCTCTATTCATGATCATATTATTGTCTAGTCCATTTTAAAAAATCAAATGATATCCATTTTTAGGAATTGTCAATGAGCAGAATTTTGAATTTGAAAAGAATCATCGAGTAAAATAATATTTTACGAACATTTGCATTTTAATAAACCGTACATCCCGAAGACAACACGTTTATTTTCGTAAGTTTGATGGTTGCTACAACGACCTTGTCAACAAATACAATCATCCACTGGGTCGTATGCTGACTGACGTTTTTCATACTAATTATTAGACCATAATTTATCACCTAATTGTCTACGGATTTTACCGTTTTTCCCGATTACGACAAAGAGCACACGGCGGGTGTGACCGGTTAGCAGAGGATGCCCACTCCTCCTAGGCACCTGATCCTACTTCTGTCTTTCTGGAGGTCCATGTTGCTCTGCTTTGAATTTGTATTTCGTTTTATGGATTTTTGAGATGGTTGACGGTTTGTTATTGTCATTTTTTTCATTTCATAGGGAGGAGGATACAGTAGTTAAAGTTGTGGAGTACAATATATGACATTCCAAGAAGCGTTGGGTAGTGAGTACCATGTGAGAACTATCGATAGATTGCTTTGTTTTTAATACCAGATGAACTGAGTTATAATTAATCTCAGCAAATGCAATACTAAAGTATCGTTTTTGTTACAGATCATAATCAAACATGAAACAGTGACATGATTTCTTGTTCTTTGAGGTTCAATCTAATTTATGTAATAGCAATACTTGTATTTTAATCCCCAAAAATAAAGATCGTTTTTATTTCAAATGTTTCATAGAAACACATTTATTAGTTTATGGAATGTAATTTGATACACATGATTCCGTTTGCAACTGTTTCTGATTATATTATAGTGTGTTTCGTTTTATCAGATCATTTTATTATCATTTTGGTTACTCAACTGAGCACTCCTTGATGATTATTTTGGATTATGGCTGCATTAATCTGCATTATTATCAACATCAGGATCGAGAGGATTGCTTCCAGGTTTTGCATATTTCCATGTGAAATTCAAGTGCGCATGTTTAATGGAATGCAATAACTTGTGACCAGATTTACTTGTATTGAACTGCATTTGTTATATATAGCAGTAAATAATTAGCATTCAAAACTAGTACGTTGGATATTGCATTTCAAAAATGTAATTCTGTGTTGTAATTAGAGTCCTTTTGATAGCTATAAAATAATCGCAATTTTCTCGTTTACATTGAATAAGGTATTTCAGTTCAAACCTTTCAGATAAAAGAATCTGGGTCACTTTTAAACAAAATAATTAGAAGCCTATATGCAACAAATTCTAAAATAGATCTAAAATTTGAAAAAATTGAATTCTGAAAACGAAAATGAGTACTAGTATGAAAGAATAATCATGCAGAAGAAATTTGTTTTATTTCAGTGACATTACTTTTATGAAAAAAATTCTCTTTTTTTTCTTCTTTCCAGTTACAGATTTATTTACTTATATTTGTAGATACCAAAGGTGGATATCATATATATCATACTTGTCAACTTGCATTTATAGTAATCATTTATAAAGAAGCATACAAATTGAATTCATGCATTGTGTTAACAATTAGAATAAAAACATATTGAAAAGGGGCGTATTTCAAAATAAGTCTTTTTTCATTTTAACAACAACTTAAACATATTGGATTTTGATGCAATGTACATCTTCGATCATCATTACATGAATTTAAGTGATACTGTCCTTTTCAATCGCGGAAAAAAGTGTTGTAAACGTTTGCTAACATGTTTTGTTAATACGCAAATAATTCAAATAATAAAATATATTCATTAGATTAAAAAGATAAATATGAAATATTTACACACATGTGAATACAAAGTTTAATCATTACATATTTATATCATGATATGATCCATAGGGATCGCTATATACAGGCATCCTGTTGAATTAACAAATGTATCTAGTGAAAACTATGAACTCGCAAAAAAAAAACCTGTGATGATTGTTGCGCATGTCCTTCAGCATCCATAGTTCACGCTTAAGGGAAGTGAAGTGTACGTCCTTCCGAAACCTTAATATGCGCTTGCTTGTCTTACAAGAACCACCCGCAGACCACACAAAGAAGGGACTGAGGTTTAAGAGTGTTACTCATACATGTATATGCAGATACATGTATGTAGAACGACGAGTACAGCTTAGTAAAAATTTAATCAAAGTAAACGGATAAAGCGTTATTCAAAATAGGACACAATTAGATATGTATTTATCACCCCATCTTGTTCTCTTCCTGATGTTACTACCAATTACTATCTTAAATGTGGAACCTCTTCTGAAACTATTATCTAGTAGATCCAAAAGTCAAAATATAAACAATTCATTTTCATGATTTTTAAAGAAAAAATCGTGGTCAAATCCTGTAGGATTATTGGCAATGAAAGTCAATAAGATGCATTGAAAAACAAATGCCAATGAATTTTTATTTTCTGATACTGGACGCTGAAGATAATAATGCTTTGGGAGTCATTCAACTGGGTAATTGCTTTTCTAGTATGTATTTTTTTTAATTTAATTATTTCAATGTTTGATAGTATTTTGATACAGAAAATGTTTCTTTTTATTTTTTGTAAAATATTTTTTTGACATTAATACTACATGTAGTAATCAAAATAAACTAGCACGTACTTTGGCTGATTACTTTTGAAATCAGCCCTAGACGACTACAGGGTAGTTCTTTATGTTCTGCTTTTAACATTCTAATTATTTGAATTATTAGTGAGGTTTTTTTAAATAACGACTTCTGATAACAAAATGATGTGTATTGATTTGCATCACCGCAACCTAATATTTAATTACCGAACATAGATACAGTACACATATACATGCAGATGATTGACGTAATCGATATCTACTTTTACAAATGCATTTAAGATTTAAACGTTTCTGCAGGGAAACTGACATTTCTCTTTTTGATAAGTGTACAAATAAATAATAACTATCAGAAAAGCCACCATTGCAAGTCCAATACTTGCATGCATTAGACCATCAGATTTGTTCAGTTTTGTCAGCGGAATATTGTCCTTCTTGTAATTTGCATTTTCAAACATACCAAACGTTGTGTTGAAACCACCTATAAAATACATTTCAAAGTTAGATACGTAAACATAAATTTACAAATACATTATTCATCTTGACCGTCAAATCCTTGTTTCATAACCACTAATATTTTACATTTTTTGAATATTTTTGCACGCAAATTGTGTATCCATTAACACATTCTTAAAATGGGCATATTTTTAGAATACATTTCTATTGAAAAATCTGTTTTACTTATTAAGGGTTCGTTTACCATTTGTAAACAACCGTATGAAACACAACACTATTGAACGTTCAGCTAGATATCACGCAATGACATTTTGTCGTAATAAGAATGGGACTGACTGTTTTTGTTTGATGTTTTAGTCCGGTAACAGCAGTTATTGTTTTCAAAATTTGAACCTTTTCAGTTTAAGGTAGGCATTTGGTATGCATAAAAGAAATGAATTGTGTCATAATGATAATACATGCAATAAATATCAATTGGAAATAAAAAAAAAAAAATAGTCACCGTCAGTGCTGATTACATTTCTGTTGAAATTTTCCTTCATGATGTCTACATTCTTGTAGTCATGGCTTTTTGAAAAATCTAAAATGTTCATAAACATTAATCCAATATTTATGATTTTACATCTTTAAAATTTTCTAAATTAATAACACTGCATAGAATAAATTAAGTTCTGATAACTATTAAGAGTACATGTTACATATAAAGGTAATATTGGTTGTAATTCCTTTTTTCTTTAAAAATAATAGATCAGCAAAACATCGGTTCAAAGATTAATTCTTAAAGTGGTATGGGTAACTCCATATTGTGATTTAGTTTCGATCGAAATAAACTATAAAATCAAGTATTACATTATAAATGTATTCTTACCCGAAATTGTTTCCTAACAGCGTAGCGCAATGGGCTAGTGCGTTATCTACGAATTCGAAATATGTAAGTCATGAGTTCGAATCCCACTTGGCCTTTTATAATTTTTACCATTCCATAAATTGTTTAAACATATTTTTTGGTCAAATATTGTTAAATTTGAAAATTCTAAACTGGTTTAAGTATTTTGATTTTAATGTACATTTATCCACATTAATATCGACAGGTGTCCCATACCACCTTAATAAAACGATTTGATATTTTATGATGATATTTTTATAAGTTACATGTGGTTCATGCACAATCAAAAAGAGGACACTACATTTCGCTGTCACGTGTATTTACAGAATACCTTTATCATTTTCCCAATTTATTGATAAACTGTTAGTCATTATACATGTATAACAAGGCAGTCAAAACAAAACTTCGCTTACAAAATAATAAATGTATACTCAAATTTATCTAATAATTATACCGTCTAAAGGAAATCGGCCACAGCCTTTGACAAAATCACAATATTCCTTTTCACAAACACACATCAACTGACATCCATTCCCATATGTAGGAAAAGGAACTTGAGGCTACAGTTTACGCCATTGTATCCCATTTCACAGGCTAAATGAAAACTAAAAAGGCATGTATTGTTACAAGGGTTCATCCAAAGGTAATGTCACTCTATGCACTGCGCTTCTCACTGGCGCTGTATTGTATAAAATAATACATCAAAATTTTCCTTATCAAAATTTTGATTCGAATTAAAATTTTGATTAAATTTCGTTGAATACTTAACAAGATATTGATGTTTATAGCACGATATATACATGACATCGCCGCGTCATGAATTTACATCCTTTTTAAGGGTTGTATTCTTGAATAAATTACATTGCTTCAAAATTTAAAAAAGCTCCAAACAATACAATATTTTGAAACATATAACAAAGACTTTCTCTAACTATTTTAAAAATTAGGGAACGTTACCCCCATTTTGGATATCTACGCAATGCCTTTTGTCTCTGGGGCAAGGATTAAAATGGCTTGACATGGGAATAGTGATACGATGCATTTTGGCTTCGATGGATAGAATTCACTAGAAAATGTACTGGAAATGATATGTCAACCTAAAAAAGAGGGCGAATGAACAGGATGCCCTTAACGTGGTTCCAATATCTAATTAAAGCATATGTTATGTTAATAAATAAATAAGATAGACACAATACATACGCTCTGAAGGAAAGTTAAAGTTAGATTCTTACGTCATGAGCTATATTATAAATGTACGTTCATAACTTTTTGAAGAGACCTCGACAAAACTGATCGCACATTAAATAATCCAATATACTTCTCCATCGATTACAGAAAGAGTAATGAGTTACTATTTTAAAATATCATAAAAAGAAATGTAAATAGAGCATAGTGGCCAATTTTATAGAGTACTCAATTACGAAATTCTACCAGAACGCCAGAGATCTAGAAATGACGTCGCTAGCGTGCTGCGACTATCCTTACCTCGCGCTCTATGAAATATATTATCTTCAGAAGTACAGAATTATCATAATGCATCAACATTTTTAGATCTGAATTGAAATCAGTATATATCTCAAAGCACGACTTTTTGTCACTTTACGCCGACTTTTCACGATTTTATCGCATCTGTGACATTACTTTTGGATCAACCCTCGTACTAGATGAACTGTTGCGCAATTCTTTAACAAGAGAAACAAGATAGAGTAATTATATTATTCCCACAAATCACTTACGAACACATATTCTTTTAACAGGATGCATCTGATTACCAAGGCAACAAGAGAATCCCTCAATTCTATCATAAAAATTGTTTGTTTTTGATATTATATGACATATTGATTGAAGAAATCAATATGATATTACAAGGTTTTACTAACCCTAAACATAAGTAGGTAGTAACAGAAGGAAAATTATTGAGATAAATCACGAAAACAACGTTAAACTTAAAAATAGTTTTCATTGCTACGACTTGAAAATTCTTGAGAAATTATATGTTTGTTACTTATTTGAAACAATTGGAATAAACAATATTTCCTGGACATGTTTCCTTGTTTTCAGTGACTGAAATTTTCAGAAAAAGGTGATATTTGCACATACATATCGGGAAATAAAAAGTCAATAAAAACATTATCAACAATATGTATGATAATAGTTAATCAATTCAAAATGCGTGTAGTTTAAGAACCTTGTTTCATGTCAATGATAGCAAACAAACTGATTTGGATTAAGGAAAACACAAGAATGTATAAAAACATAAGGTTGATTTAATCAAAATATTTATACTAATTTTCGCTACCATGCCTTATCCAAACCTGTTTTTTTTCCCCTATCACTCACTTCATCACCCCGTTTTTCAAAATCCTCACTCACTCTCTTGCTTTACTCTCCCCTCCCTCAATCACTCGCCCCAACCCACCCACTCTCACCCAACCTTCATCGCCGTTCAGTTTCTTTCTCGACCCTATATTAACCCTTACTCAAAACTCTCTCAACTCTCCACTTTGTCTCTTAGATTACCCACTCTCTCACCATACTATCTCACCCCATACTCCCCTACTCACTCACTTTCTGACCCCCAATTTCTTCTTCTCTTACCCTCTTTCACTTACTCTCTGCCGCATTCGCTTTCTCTGACCCCACCCTATCACCCCTATTTACTCCCAACTTCTCACCCATTCTCCTTCCACACTCTTATCAACTCTGCTCTCACTTACTCCATTTTTCCATCTCACTTCCCTTTCTTACCCTACTCGCTCTTACAAATCGTTCACCTTAGGAGGATTGTAATTCATACCCGAATCCAAAAGTTGAGCAGGCCCTGGCTGTCGATGACCATTTGCATTGGGGTACTGTTGTCGTCACTATGGTTTGTTCACCCTATTGTGACGGTTGCAGTTCCATAAGTGCTTGTGATGGTATTGAACCATGGCAGAGGTATATATGACCCTTGCAAGTGGCGCATTTCGTTGCACCTCAACGCAACTGGAGGACTGCAACACATGTTCTTTACGCCCACTACATTCCTTTCCTATTGTTATTGCTATGTTGATGATGAAATCCATAATACATGTAAATGTGTGGATGATTGATATCAATATGTTGCATATGTTATTTGCTGTATTATTTTTGCTGATATTTGTGTATTGATGACATTTGTTCACTTGTGACTGACCCAGTGCATGATTCGCCCAATTAAGGTCTTCATATTTTGTATTGTTGATTGAGGGATTGCCTTCCTATAAGCCCCTTCATTTGAATAACGCGGCCAGTTGCGCCAAAAAAAAATAAAAATACATATTATGATGTTCATGTTAGTTTTGGCATCAGAGATCAAATTGAATTCCTGGTAATCACCTGCATCTGGTTGATACAAACGCCGATTCTAATAACCCGCCATACTTCAACGTAATGGCAAAAGATGATTCTTGTAGCTTATTTGGAGCAGAAATGGCGTATCAATATTGTTTATTTCGGACTGAGCATACTTGCAATAGTTCTAGAAATTGTGAATACATTATTGAAAATAAAATGTCGACAATAAAATGATACATACATTTACATGTATTATGTTTTTGGTTGGGCTATTAGCCATTTAAAAGCTATAAGAGCTATTTCCGCATAATTAACAATTATATATTCAAGGCTTCTGTTTCATTATTTACGTTTTTATGGAATGTTCAGCAAAATTTTGCGTTTTTTTAATGATTAAAAAGATATCGATAACCAAAGATGGCGTTGAAGGGTTGTAATGTTTAATAATTTAGGGTTCGAAATAAATTTATGATTATATTTATATAAACATATTTTGTAATGCTTTCTTGTTTAACTTCTCGATTTACGAACGTCATTCAAATGTCGTGTTTACAAAAAAAAAAAAAAAAAACACCATTTGCATATCTTTAAATGCACATGTATCACGACACATTTCAGAGAATATACAAGCATCACCAAAAACCACTTCAGAGAATATATGTATAGTTTTTATTCAAATCTTAAAATGTTAACCTTTAAGAGTAGTTGTTCCGATGCAGCCATCCACAAAATGACATGTGTCGCTGCTGCAGTTACATATCAACTGACAGTCCAACCCGTATGTTGGGAACTCACAGGGGATCGCGCAGTTAATATCATTGAAGCCCTTTTTACAACCTGTTGAAAATCAGACAAACGTTACTATAAAACGTTGATTATCTTAATGTTATAATAATGCTTGACTTCTATGTCATACTTACGTATACATCTTCCTAGCGTGTCGTTCCACTGATATCCTGCACAACACTTATTCCCAGTTTGGCTACAAAAGGATATGGTAACTTTTATGATTAATGTGTTCTATGATACCAATGATTTAATATCATTTCGTTATCAACATTTTTCGTAATACTGATTAACCTTTTATAAGATTTTATTCAATAATTAAAGTTATACTGCTTACCCTCCACACAGGTCCGTCTCACTCGTATGGTCTATCAGAAAGCATACCGTTATCAAAATAACTGTAATATTCATTTCCAGATGTAATTCTTATATGTTATACATAACCTGGAGTCTTTATCTTTGCTGTTAGAAAATTGTTGTTTTCATTTTATGATAACCAAATATTTCCGTCCTCCCTTTCAGATTGAATAATATGTACATGTACGGAAATTAACGATCTAAATAGAGAAAGTGAAATACATTTCATGTAATTAGAACAGGTGTCTGTTATCTATTCATTATAATATTATTGTCTAGTTTATTTTTTAAATCATATCCATTTTTAGGATTTGTCAATGAGCAGAATTTTGAATTTGAAAAGAATCATCGAGTAAAATAGTATTTTATGAACAATTGCATTTTAATAAATCGTACATCCCGAAGACAACACTTTTATTAGGAATAATTGTTGAGTACAATATATATGACATTCCAAGAAGCGTTGGGTAGTGGATACCATGTGAGCAAAATCGGTAGAGTGTTTGGTTTGAATACCAGATGACACGAGTTCTAATTAATCCCAGCAAATACAATAGTTTATGATAATTTATTACAAATCAGGATCAAACATGAAACATTGACATGAATACTTGTTGTTTAAGGCTTCAGTCTAATACATGTAATAGCAATACTTGTATTCTAATCCCCAAAAATAAAGATCGTTTTAATTTCAAATGTTAAATAGAAACACATTTATTAGTTTATTGAATCTGATTTGATACACATGATTCCGTTTGTAGCTGTATCTGATTATATTATAGTGTGTTTTGTTTTATCAGATCATTTTGTTATCATTTGTATTCTAATCCCCAAACACATTTCTTAGTTTATTGAATCTAATTTGATACACATGATTCCGTTTGCAGCTGTTTCTGATTATATTATAGTGTATTTCGTTTGATCAGATCATGTTGCATTCATTTAAATGACACAAATGAGCACTCCTTGATGGTTATCTTGGATTATGGCTGCATTAATCTGCATTATTATCAACATCTGTATTATCAACGTCAGGATCGAGAAGAATGCTTCCTGGTTTTGCATATTACCATGTGAATTCAAGTGCGCATGTTTAATGGAATGCAATAACTTGTGACCAGATTTATTTGTATTGAACTGCATTTGTTATATATAGCAGTAAATAATTAGCATCCAAAACTAGTACGTTGGATATTGCATTTCAAAAATGTAATTCTGTGTTGTGATTAGAGTCCTTTTGATTACTATAAAATAATCGCATTTTTCTCGTTTACATAGAATAAGGTATTTCAGTTCAAACCTTTCAGATAAAAGAGTCTGGGTCACTTTTAAAAAAAAAAACTAATTAGAAGCATATATGCAACAAATTCTAGAATATATGTAAAATTTGAAAAAATTAAATTATGAAAAGGAAAATGAGTACTAGTATGAAAGAATAATAATGCAGAAGAAATTTGTTTTATTTCAGTGACTTTTTACTTTTATGAAAAAATTTCTCTTTTTTTCTTCTTTTCAGTAACTGATTTATTTACTTATATTTGTAGATACCAAAGGTGGATATCATACTTGTCAACTTGCATGTATAGTAATCATTTATAAAGAAGCATACAAATTGAATTCATGCATTGTGTTAACAATCAGAATAAAAACATATTGAAAAGGGGCGTATTTCAAAATAAGTCTTTATTTCATTTTAACAACAACTTTAACATATTTGATTTTGATGCAATGTACATCTTCGATCATCACTACATGAATTTAAGTGATACTGTCCTTTTCATTCGCGGGAAAAAATGTTGTAAAAGTTTGCTGACATATTTTGTTAATACGAAAATAATTCAAATAATAAAATATATTCATTAGATTAAAAAGATAAATATGACATATGTACACACATGTGAATACAAAGTTTAATCCTTACATATTTATATTATGAAATGATCCATAGGGATGATCGCTATATACAGGCATCCTGTTGAATTAACAAATGTATCTAGTGAAAACTCTGAACTCGTAAAAAACCCGTGATGATTATTGCGCATGTCCTCCAGCATCCATAGTTCACGCTTAAGGGAAGTGAAATGTACGTCCTTTCGAAAGCTTAATATGCGCTTGCTTGTCTTACACGATATCCATCAAAAACAACCCGCAGACCACACAAAGAAGAGACTGAGGCTTTAGAGCGTTACTCATACATGTATATGCAGATACATGTACAGTGGTAACAACGTTATTGTTGACAAGCTAATCGTGTTAAATAGTTCGTGTACCGTGGTTGATCGTTCGTGTAACGTGCGGGATCGTGCGTGTATCAGAATAATTGGTTTGCGTTTTTTACCGTGCGTGATCGTGAGTGATCGTGCGGTTTTTTCGTTTTGTAACTTTTTTGACGGAATGCCAGGATTTTGTCTAAAACAACGACGAGTAGTTTTTAAAACAACGCAACAAATGTGAATTTTAACTATTTGATAGAAAAATATGAACAATTGTTTACATACATGTATTATGTCAGCGCTAATCTTTTTAAAATATTCTCTCTTTCGTCGTTAACTAGTAATTCAACAAGTCATTTAATCCTTTGATCGGTCGATTTAGTTTTGCATGAATTTCTAATCAGTCTATATCAAGCATCCATCGTGTCTTGAAACATGATTTTAATAATTTTAGCGTCAAGCAAAAGAGACACGTTGAATGTAAGCGGTCAAGGTTAATCATTTCCCGTTCAAGCTAAACAATAATCATTAAGTTTTCTTTCAAATGAAAATACGATACGCGTTCCTCTCTGTTACATTGTATAAACATTCATTAGAGATAAAAATTTATTTAGACGCTTTAAATTTAAGAATAAAAGTCAATCAATTATGTACCGTAAATTATGGAAATATGGGGTGTGTAAAATCGAAATTTTTTGGAACTAGGTAACAAATTTAACCTGTATATCGCACAATTAAATCGTACGTAAGGGAATCGGATTACATAAACATCAACTCGTATGTAAATAATTTCGTGTAGTTTATGCATTTTCTTCTTTTCTTTTTCACTTAATTTTCTTTAAGTTAGGATAGAAGTTAATATTCGTTGTGGAGACAAAACAATTTAATTGGTGTATGGATCCTATCATATCGTTTACTTGTATAAATAAAACAGTGCATGGCTACTGTACATGCCGCTTTTCAATAAAACACAGGCATATTGTAATACAATTTAAAGCAATACGTTTTCGTAATTCAAATCTGAAATATTAATTTTGATTTTGCGTGTTAAATAGTGTTGAATCGTTCGTTTGCGTTTTTTAACGTTATCGTTCGTGTATCGTGAAAACTTAGTACGTTAGTGATCGTCCGTGTATTGTGCGTAATCGTTCGTGTATCGTGCGTGATCGTTCGTGTATCAGAATCGTCCGTGTCGTTTGTCAACAATAACGTTGCTACCACTGTATGTAGAACGACGAGTACAGCTTAGTAAAATTTTAATCAAAGTAAACGGATAAAGCGTTATTCAAAATAGGACACAATTAGATATGTATTTATCACCCAATATTGTTCTTTTCCTGATGTTACCACCAATTTCTATCTTAGATGTGGAACCTCTTCTGAAGCCATAATCTAGTAGATCCAAAAGTCAAAATATAAACAATTCATTTTCATGTTTTTTAAAGAAAAAATTGTGGTCAAATCGCTGTAGGATTATTGACAATGAATGTCAATAAGATGCATTGGGAAAAAAATGCCAATGGATTTGTATTTTCTGATACTGGACGCTGAAGATAATAATGCGTTGGGAGTCATTCAACTGGGTAATTGTTTATATAGTATGTATTTTTTCAAATTTAATTATTTTAATGTTTGATAGTATATTGATACAGAAAATTTTTCTTTTTATTTCTTTGTAATTTTTTTTTTTTTGACATTAATACTACATGTAGTTATCATAATGATCTAACACGTACTTTGGCTGATTACTTTTGAAATCAGCCCTAGACGGCTACATGGTGGTACTTTATGTTCTGCTTTTAAAATATTAGTGAGGTTTTTTTTTTTTAATATAGACTTCTGATAACAAAATGATCATTTGTATTGATTTGCATCACAGAAACCTAATATTTAATTACCGAACATAGATAAATACAGTACACATATACATGCAGATCATTGACGTGATCGATATCTACTTTTACAAATGCATTAAAGATTTAAACGTTTCTGCATGGAAGCTGACATTTCTCTTTTTGATAAGTGTACAAATAAATAATAACTATCAGAAAAGCCACTATTGCAAGTCCAATAATTGCATGCATTAGACCATCAGATTTGTTGAGTTTTGTCAGCGGGGTATTGTCCTTCTTGTAATTTGCATTTTCAAATATACCAAACGTTGTATTGAAACCGCCTACAAAATACATTTCAAAGTTAGATACGTATATATTTTTATCATTACAAGTCAAATACATGTTTCAAGGGAAGCATGAGTAATAAAACATTGGAATGTAGTATTACGATCGCTTTAAAACAATATTACTAAGAGTGTTCTATTTAAAAAAAAGTAAGTACAAACATAAGTTTACTGATACATTATTCATCTTGACTGTCAAATCCTTGTTTCATAACCACCAATATTTAACATTGTTTAAATATTTTTGCACGCAAATTGTGTATCCATTAACACATTCTTAAAATGGGCATATTTTTAAAATACATTTCTATTGAATAATCTGTTTTACTTATCAAGGGTTCGTTTACAATTAGTAAACAATCGTATGAAACACAACACTATTGAACGTTCAGCTAGATATCACGCAATGACATTTTGACTGTTTTTGTTTGATGTCTTAGTCCGGTAACAGCAGTTATTATTTTCAAATTTGAACCTTTTCAGTTTAAAGTAGGTATTTGGTATGCATAAAAGAAATGAATTGTGAATTAATCCTAATACATGCACTAAATATCAATTAAAACTAAAATATAGTCACCGTCAGTGCTGATTACATTTCTGTTGAAACTTTCCTTTATGATGTCTACATGATTGTAGTCATGGCTTTTGGAAGAAGCTAAAATGTTCATAAACCTTAGTCCAATATTTATGATTTTACATCTTTAAAATTTGCGTTATTAATAACACTGCATAGAATAAATTGAGTTCTGATAACTACTAAGAGTACATGTTATATATATGTAATACTGGTTGTATTTTTTTTTTTTGCCTTAAAAATAATAAATCAACAAAACATCGGTTCAAAGATTAATTCTTAAAGTGGTATGGGCAACTCCATATTGTGACTTACTTTCGATCGAAATAAACTATAAAATGAAGTATTATATTATAAATGTATTCTTTCCTGAAATTGTTTCCTAACAGCGTATCGCAATGGGTTAGTGCGTTATCTACGAATTCGAAATATGTAAGTCATGAGTTCGATTCCCACTGGGCCTTTTACAAATTTTACCTTTCCATAAATTGCTAAAACATATTTTTAGTCAAATATTATTAAATTTGAAAATTCTAAACTGGTTTAAATATTTTGATTTTAATGTACGTTTATACACATTAATATCGATAGTTGTCCCATATAACCTTACTAAAACGATCAGATATTTTACCATTATATTTTCTACAATTACATATGGTTCATGCACAATTGCTATCACATGTATTTACAGAATACCTTTATCATTTTCCAAAACTTATTGATAAACTGTTAGTCATTTACATGTATATAACAAGGCAGTGAAAACAAAACTTTGCTTACAAAATTATATATATATATATATATATATATATATATATATATATATATATGTATATGTATATGTATATATATATATATATATATATATATATATATATATATATATATATATATATATACTCAAATATATCTAATGATTATACCGTCTAAAGGAAATCGGCCACAGCCTTTGACAAAATCACAATATTCCTTTTCACAAACACAATTTAACTGACATCCTTTTCCATATGTAGGAAAAGGACACTTGAGGCTACAGTTTACGCCAGTGTATCCCATTTCACAAGCTAAATGAAAACAAAAAATGGCATGTATTGTTACTAGATGAAATGTTGCTCAATTCTTTAAGAAGAAAAACAAGAAAGAGTAATTACATTATTCCGACGAATCACTTACGAACACAGATTCTTTTAACAGGATGCATCTGATACCCAAGGCAACAAGAGGTTCCCTTAATTCTATAATAGTTGTATGTTTTTAATATTATATGCAATATTGATTGAAGAAATCAAAATGATAATTCAAGGTTTTACTTACCCTGAACATAAGTAGGTAGAAACCGAAGGAAAATTATTTAGAAAAATCACAAGAACAACGTGAAACTTAATAATATTTTTCATTGCTACGAACTGAAAATCCTTGAGAATTGATATGTTTGTTACTTATTTAAAACAATTGTAATACACAGTATTTCCTGGACATGTTTCCTTGTTTTCAGTGACTGAAATATTCAGAAAAAGATGATATTTGCACATACATATTGGGAAATAAAATTTCAATAAAAACATTATCAACAATATTTGTGATTAGACTTAATCAATTTGAAATGCGTGTTGTGTAAGAATCTTGTCTCATGTCAGTGATAGCAAATACACTGATTTAGATTAAGGAAAACACAAGAATGTATAAAAACATAAGACCGATTTGATCAAAGTACATATACTTTTAACTAACTATTATTCGCAACGACTTTATTTTGCGATTAACTTGAGATGAACGGTTCGCAGCAACTAATTTTCGCTACCAAGCCTTATCCACACCTGGTTTATTTTTATTACAACTGTATTGTAAATACTGGTCCACGATGAGAAACATTCATAAAACCATAGTTTAATATTTGAAAGACCCCCGAAACAGGGAATGAGAAAGAGGAAAACGGTTTTAGATGAGTTAAAGTGGTATAGGACACCTCCATATTCTGACATATTCCGTGTATCGAAATAAAATATAAAAACAAATAAAAATTTTTATCACATGTTTATTTCAATATACGGTGGATATCACTCATGGGATAAATTTTTGATATTCCACTGTGTGTTCTTACGCCACGTGACGTCATAATTAAACACTACGTAGCTTCATGCGGATGATTGACGTAGAATGAAAAAGTAACAAAGCAATTCACTTGAAAAGTGTAGAGTTCTAAATGTGAAGCATTTAATGCCGTTTTGATTTTTTCTTTCATGAATTGATAAAAATATGCTCGAAAATGAAATGTTTGTTTGTTAATCTTTAAGGAACTCTTTTTCCGTGCGTAAAGTTGTTGACGTCTTGTAGTATATGTGTTGTGCAGTTAACATTTATAATTTTTATAGAAAAGATTGAGGTTTAATAAAATAAGTGGTAAAACATGTGATAAAAAGAATCTCTCATGATTTGCGATGGTATATGATTTTTATCCAACTCGTTGTGTGTTTTCTATCCCCTCGCCAAGGCTCGGGGATAGAAAAAACACAACTCGTTGGATAAAAATCATATACCATCGCAAATCATGAGAGATCCTATATATATATTATTTCCCCTCCAATTTTTATACCTTACTGCGCAGCGCAACGGTTTTCAGTATTAAACTGTTAAATACGAACCTGTAAGTCACGATTTCTATTCACGCTGGGTCTTTTATAATTTTTACCTTTCCAAATGTTTTAAAAAATTATTTTGTCGTCAAATATCGTAACATTTTAAAATTCTTAACCGGTGAAAATATTTTGATTATAATGTACTTTATCTTCATAACTATTGACAATTGTCCCACACCACCTTAACCACTGTGACGTTTAGATCTCATGCAATCAATGCCGTGAAAGTTTGAATTCAATAAGATGTTGGTACAGATGATGCATTTAATCAAATGCATGTAGGATTTCAAAGAGCATACGGCGGGTGTGACCGGTCAGCAATTTCTCCAATGATATTGCATGTGTTGGTCTAGAATTTATAGCGGAAGGTGGGGGGGGGGGGGGGCTGGATGATGGATAATTTGTTTGGCGTGAAGGGTGTGTGTTCAAAGCCTATTGAGTCTATTTTTTCAGCGGGGTGTAGATAACCCCATCTAGATCTGAATATGTATGGGTACCTTCCCTACAAATAAAACTGTGTTGGGAGCTGTATTAAACAATCCACATGTATTATTAAGGTCTTCCGTTTCCAACGGAAGACCTTATTGTTTTCGTACTGTTTCTTATTAAGGTCTTCCGTTTCCAACGGAAGACCTTATTGTTTTCGTACTGTTTCTTATTATTAAGGTCTTCCGTTTCCAACGGAAGACCTTCTTGTTATTGCTTTGTTTCTTTTCCTCTATTATTATTATTATTTTTTTTTTTCTCCCAAGTTTTCTCAAAAACGCTTCAGCCGATTTTGATGAAACTTTCGGGTCTTATTCATGACAAAATTTGTAAGAAAATTACACGAGCTTTTTTTGGTCGTCACTTCCGGTCCCGGGATATTAAAGATTTTATGTTTTTGCTTGTTCACGATTTTTCTCCAAAAGTATTTAAGATAGAACTTTCAAATTTTCAGGGATGGTAGAAAGTGTCCTGCCGCAGTGCCCTTCGCATATCCGAACGTCCGCCGTCACTTCCGGTCGGCACCGGAAGGAAACAAAAAACAGTCAATTTTCAACTTTTTTGTTTTGAAATTTTTTAATATCATTGTTCGATAGAGACGCTTTAATAACTTCAGAATACGAAATTTGTTTCAAAATCGATCCACGCATTATCGAGATTTTGGGCTCCAAAGTCCTGAAGCGAAAGTCCGCGTAGCTCAGTCGTTAGAGTGGTGGACTTTGGCCCAGGGGACCCGGGTTCAGTCCCCGAGTGCAGAATATTTTTTCTTCCTTAATTGTGTTAAGATTTATGATTTCATATTTGAAATGATAGATTTTACTTATTTCCAATATAATTTTATCAAAAATCACAATAATAGCGACTTCTTAAAGATAAATTTAAGTATAATTATATGACTATTGAAATTCTTATAGAGGGTTAAATGGAATTTAATGACGTGGTTTGAAAAGATAGAAAAGAACAACTATCCCTCTAGTCTACTTTATGGTGTACTCAAACGGAAGACCTCTTGTTGCTCGCAACAAGCATCTAGTTATTAAGGTCTTCCGTTTCCAACGGAAGACCTTATTGTTTTCGTACTGTTTATTATTATTAAGGTCTTCCGTTTCCAACGGAAGACCTTATTGTTTTCGTACTGTTTATTATTATTATTATTATTATTTTTTTCCAAATTTTGTGCACGCGATTTCTCGAAAACTATTCGACCGATCTGAACCATTTTTTCACAGATGATTGGATGTGATCTGAATTTTATATGTTTTTGAAATTTTTGACGTCGTCACTTCCGGTACCGATTTATCGGTTATTTTGTCGTTTTTGACGACCATTTTTGTGCACGCATAAACTCAGAGACTATCAGAGATATGATTATGAAATTTTCAGGGTAAGTAGACTATAGTTTGAAGTTGTGTCTATTGTTTTTGTTTTACGTCAGTGGCGCCTTATTTTGGAGCTCGCCTAGGCTCGAAAATTGGGTACGGATTTTCATTCAAAATTTTCAGACGTTTTGATCTGTATCTTTTTATCAGTTAATATTTTGTTAAGACATATATAACAAAAGTGGTAGAGAATTAATAGTTCTTTCCAACAAAATCAAGAAAAAGGGGCTAGCCCCTATTTTTAGGGGCCAAGACACTCGTAAACTCTATTACAAATAACTTTAAAATGATAAAGATTTTGTAAAGCATTATAGAAGCAAAGTTGTTGACCGTAACAATAGATATCAGGATAAAATCATTGCCACGCCCATTTATTACGTAATTAGGGATTTATAGGGGCCAACGTTCTCAAACTTTGATACAAATTATCTAAAGAACGAAACATATTTTGTTAAGCATTGTAGAAGAGAAAATATTTGTATTGATGATTTAAATCGATTCCACTAATCAAAACACCAATGTCTGTCCCCATTAAGGATCTACAGGGCTGACCCCTAAAAGATTCAATCATTTATATCTCAAATGTGAACAACAATTTTAGATAGGTGTGAGAACAAATAATGTTAGTATTCTTAAGACCTTTCCAAACAAATCAAGAAAAAGGGGCTGGCCCCTTTAATTAGGGGCCAAGAGACTCATAAACTCTATTACAAATAACTTTAAAACGATCAAGATTTTGTAATGCATTATAGAAGAAAAGTTGTTGATCATCATAATATCTATCTGAAAAAATCATTGCCACGCCCATTTATTACGTAACTAGGGAATTTTAGGGGCCAAAATCCTTAAATTTTGACGCAATATATCTAGAGAAGGTGACATATTTTGTTAAGCATTGTAGAAGAGAAAATGTCTGCATTGATGATTTTAATCGATTCTACTTATCAAAACACCAATATCTGTCCCCATTAAGGATCTACAGGGCTGACCCCTAAAAGATTCAATCATTTATATCTCAAATGTGAACAACAATTTGAGATAGGTGTAAGAACAAAAATTGTTAGTATTCTTGAGACCTTTCCAACAAAATCAGGAAAAAGGGGGTGGCCCCTTTAATTAGGGGCCAAGACACTCGTAAACTCTATTACAAATAACTTAAAAACGATCAAGATTACGTAATGCAGTATAGAAGCAAAGTTGTTGATCATAACAATATCTATCTGAAAAAATCATTGTCACGCCCATTTATTACGTAACTAAGAATTATTAGGGCCAAAGTACTTAAATTTTGACGCAATATATCTGGAGAAGGAGACATATTTTGTTAAGCATTGTAGAAGAGAAAATGTCTGCATTAATGGTTTTAATCGATTCCACTTATCAAAGCACCAATGTCTGTCTCCATTAAGGATCTACAGGGCTGGCCCCTAAAATACTCAATCGTTTGTATCTCAAAAATGAACAACAATTTAAGATAGGTATAAGAAACAAAAATAATAGTATTCTTAAGACCTTTTCAATGAAATCTAGAAAAAGGCTTTGGCCCTTTAAATAAGGGGCCAAAATACTCCTAAACTCCATGACAAATAACTTAAAAACGATAAAGATTTTGTAATGCATTATAGAAGCAAAGTTGTTGATCGTAACAATTAATGTCTGCTTGAAAAACTTTTTGGCACACCCATTTATTATTTAATTAGAGATTTATAGTAGCCAAAGTCATTGAACTTTTCAAAACATTGAACGGAAGACCTACTCGTTACTCGTAACGAGATCTAGTTATTATTATTATTTTTTTCCAAATTTTGTGCACGCGATTTCTCGAAAACTATTCGACCGATCTGAACCATTTTTTCACAGATGATTGGATGTGATCTGAATTTTATATGTTTTTGAAATTTTTGACGTCGTCACTTCCGGTACCGATTTATCGGTGATTTTGTCGTTTTTGACGACCATTTTTGTGCGCGCATAAACTCAGAGACTATCAGAGATATGATTATGAAATTTTCAGGGTAAGTAGACTATAGTTTGAAGTTGTGTCTATTGTTTTTGTTTTACGTCAGTGGCGCCTTATTTTGGAGCTCGCCTAGGCTCGAAAATTGGGTACGGATTTTCATTCAAAATTTTCAGACGTTTTGATCTGTATCTTTTTATCAGTTAATATTTTGTTAAGACATATATAACAAAAGTGGTAGAGAATTAATAGTTCTTTCCAACAAAATCAAGAAAAAGGGGCTAGCCCCTATTTTTAGGGGCCAAGACACTCGTAAACTCTATTACAAATAACTTTAAAATGATAAAGATTTTGTAAAGCATTATAGAAGCAAAGTTGTTGACCGTAACAATAGATATCAGGAAAAAATCATTGCCACGCCCATTTATTACGTAATTAGGGATTTATAGGGGCCAATGTTCTCAAACTTTGATACAAATTATCTAAAGAACGAAACATATTTTGTTAAGCATTGTAGAAGAGAAAATATTTGTATTGATGATTTAAATCGATTCCACTAATCAAAACACCAATGTCTGTCCCCATTAAGGATCTACAGGGCTGACCCCTAAAAGATTCAATCATTTATATCTCAAATGTGAACAACAATTTTAGATAGGTGTGAGAACAAATAATGTTAGTATTCTTAAGACCTTTCCAAACAAATCAAGAAAAAGGGGCTGGCCCCTTTTAATAGGTGCCAATATACTCGTAAACTCTATTACAAATAACTGAAAAACAATAAAGATTTTTGTAATTCATTTTAGAAGCAAAGTTGTTGATCGTAACAATATCTATTAGAATAAATCATTGCCACGCCCATTTATGATGTAACTAGGGATTTTTAGGGGTCAAAGTCCTTAAACTTTGACGCAATATACCTATATAATGAGACTTATTTTGTTAAGCATTGTAGAAGAGAAAATGTCTGCATCGATGATTCTAATCGATTCCACTAATGATAACACCAATGTATGTCCCCATCAAGGATTTATAGGGCTGGCCCCTAAAAGATTCAATCATTCATATCTCAAAAATGAACCACAATTTTAGATAGATGTAAGAACAAATAATGTTAGTATTCTTAAGACCTTTCGTACAAAATCGAGAAAAAGGGGCTGGCCCCTTTAAATAGGGGCCAATATACTCGTAAACTCTATTACAAATAACTGAAAAACGATAAAGATTTTGTAATGCATTATAGAAGCAAAGTTCCTGATCGTAACAATGTCTGTTTGAAAAACTCTTTGCCACACCAATTTATTACTTAATTGGAGATTTATAGGAGGCAAAGTCCTTAAACTTTTTAAAAATTTGAACGGAAGACCTACTCGTTACTCGTAACGAGATCGTATCTAGTTATTATTATTATTAAGGTCTTCCGTTTCCAACGGAAGACCTTATAGTGATTGTAATGTTTCTTATTATTATTATTATTATTAGGGTCTTCCGTCTCAGCGGAAGACCCTTCTATTATTCTATTGTTTCTTTTTCACTTTTATTAAGGTCTTCCGTTTCCAACGGAAGACCTTATTGTTTTCGTACTGTTTCTTATTATTATTAAGGTCTTCCGTTTCCAACGGAAGACCTTATTGTTTTCGTACTGTTTATTATTATTATTATTATTATTTTTTTCCAAATTTTGTGCACGCGATTTTTCGAAAACTATTCGACCGATCTAAACCATTTTTTCACAGGTGATTGGATGTGATCTGAATTTTATATGTTTTTGAAATTTTTGACGTCGTCACTTCCGGTACCGATTTATCGGTGATTTTGTTGTTTTTGACGACCATTTTTGTGCACGCATAAACTCAGAGATTATCAGAGATATGATTATGAAATTTTCAGGGTAGGTAGACCATAGTTTGAAGTTGTGTCTATTGTTTTTGTTTTACGTCAGTGGCGCCTTATTTTGGAGCTCGCCCAGGCTCGAAAATTGGGTACTAATTTTCATTCAAAATTTTCAGACGTTTTGATCTGTATATTTTTATCAGTCATTATTTTGTTAAGACATATATAACAAAAGTGGTAGAGAATCAACAGTTCTTTCCAACAAAATCAAGAAAAAGGGGCTAGCCCCTATATTAAGGGGCCAAAACACTCGTAAACTCTATTACAAATAACTTTAAAATAATAAAGATTTTGTAATGCATTATAGAAGCAAAGTTGTTGATCGTAACAATATATATCAGGAAAAATCATTGCCGTGCCCATTTATGACGTAATTAGGGATTTTTAGGGGCCAGAGTTCTCAAACTTTGATACAATTTATCTAAAGAACGTGACATATTTTGTTAAGCATTGTAGAAGAGAAAATATTTGTATTGATGATTTAAATCGATTCCACTAATCAAAACACCAATGTCTGTCCCCATTAAGGATCTAGAGGGCTGGCCCCCAAAAGATTCAATCATTCATATCTCAAAAATGAACCACAATTTTAGATAGGTGTAAGAACAAATAATGTTAGTATTCTTAAGACCTTTCGAACAAAATGAAGAAAAAGGGGCTGGCCCCTTTAAATAGGGGCCAATATACTCGTAAACTCTATTACAAATAACTTAAAAACGATCAAGATTTTGTAATGCATTATAGAAGCAAAGTTGTTGATCGTACCAATATCTATTAGAAAAAATCATTGCCACGCCCATTTATTACGTAACTAGGGATTTTAAGGGGTCAAAGTCCTTAAACTTTGACGCAATATACCTATAGTAGGAGATTTATTTTGTTTAGCATTGTAGAAGAGAAAATGTCTGCATTGATGATTCTAATCGATTCCACTAATCAAAACACCAATGTATGTCCCCATTAAGGATTTACAGGGCTGGCCCCTAAAATATTTAATCGGTTGTATCTCAAAAATGAACAACAATATCGGATAGGTTTAAGAACAAAAAATGTTAGTATTCTTACGACCTTTTCAAGGAAATCAAGAAAAAGGGACTGGCCCTTTAAATTAGGGGCCAAGATACGTGTAATTTCTATTACAAATAACTTAAAAACGATCAAGTTTTTGCAATGCATTATAGAAGCAAAGTTATTGATCGTAACAATGTCTGTTTGAACAACTCTTTGCCACACCAATTAATTACTTAATTAAAGATTTATAGGAGGCAAAGTCCTTAAACTTTTTTAAAAATTGAACGGAAGACCTACTCGTTACTCGTAACGAGATCGTATCTAGTTATTATTATTTTTCTTTTCCACAAATTTTGTGCACGCGATTTCTCGAAAACTATTCGACCGATTTCCACAATTTTTTCACAGCTGATTGGACTTCATATGATCTTCATACATTTTTGATAATTTTCCTGTCGTCACTTCCGGTACCGATTTATCGGCCATTTTGTTCATTTTTACGACCTATTTTGTGCACACAAAAACTCAAAAACTATCAGAGATATGAATATGAAATTTTCAGGATAGTTAGACCATAGTTTGAAGTTGTGCCCATTGTTTTTGTTTTACTCCTGTGGCGCCAATTCTTGGAGCTCGCTATGGCTCGAAAATTGGGTACGGATTTTTAATCAATATTTTCACACGTTTTGATCTGTATCTTTTTATCAGTTGATATTTTGTTAAGACATATATAACAAAAGTGGTAAAATTTGAAAAGTTCTTTTCACCAATATCACGGAAAAGGGGCTGGCTCCTTTAATTAGGGACCAAGAGACTTGTAAACTCTAATACAAAAAACTTAAAAACGATCAAGATTTTGTAATGCATTATAGAAGCAAAGTTGTTGATCATAACAATATCTGTCAGAAAAAATCATTGCCACGCCCATTTATTACGTAACCAGGGATTTTTAGGGGCCAGAAACCTAACATTTTGACGCAATATATCTAGAGAAGGAGACATATTTTGTTAATCATTGTTGAAGAGAAAATGTCTGCATTGATAATTTTAATCGATTGCACTTATCAAAACATCAATATCTGTCCCCACTAAGGATTTACAGGGCTGACCCCTAAAAGATTCAATCAATTATATCTCAGAAATGAACAACAATTTTAGATAGGTGTAAGAACAAAAATTGTTAGTATCCTTAAGACCTTTCCAACAAAATCAAGAAAAAGGGGCTGGCCCCTTTAATTAGGGGCCAATAAACTCGTAAACTCTATTACAAATAACTTTAAAACGATCAAGATTTTGTAATGCATTATCGAAGCAAAGATGTTGATCGTAGCAATGTCTATCTGAAATATCATTGCCACGCCCATTTATTACGTAATTAAGGATTATTACGGGCCAAAGTCCTTAAACTTTGACGCAATATATCTAGAGAAGGAGACATATTTTGTGAAGCATTGTAGAGGAGAAAATGTCTGCATTGATGATTTTAATCGATGTCACTAAACAAAACACCAATGTATGTTCCTATAAAGGATTTACAGGGCTGACCCCTAAAAGATTCAATCATTTATATCTCAAAAATGAACAACAATTTAAGAAAGGTGTAAGAACAAAAAAATGTTACTATCCTTAAGACCTTTCCAACAAAATCAAGAAAAAGGGACTGGCCCCTTTCATTAGGGGCCAACACACTCGTAAACTCTATTACAAATAACTTAAAAACGATCAAGATTTTGTAATGCATTATAGAAGCAAAGTTGTTGATCATAACAATATCTATCAGAAAAAATCATTGCCAGCCCATTTATTACGTAACTAGGGATTTTTAGGGCCCAAAGTTCTTAAACTTTGACGCAATATATCTAGAGAAGGAATGTAATGAAAATAATATTTTGTTAAGTATTATAGAAGAGAAAATGTCTGCATGGATGGTTCTAATCGATTCCACTTATCAAAACACCAATGTCTGTCCCCATTAAGGATCTATAGGACTGGCCCCTAAAATATTCCATCGTTTATATCTAAAAAATTAACAACAATTTTTGATAGGTTTACGAACAAAAAATGATAGTATTCTTAAGACCTTTTCAATGAACTCAAGAAAAAGGGGCTGGCCCTTAAAATTAGGGGCCAAGATACTAGTAAACACTATTACAAATAACTTAAAAACGATCAAGATTATGTAATGCATTATAGAAGACAAGTTATTGATCGTAACAAAGTCTGTTTGAAAAACTCTTTGCCACAACCATTTATGACTTGATTAGGGATTTATAGGAGCCGAAGTCCTTAAACTATTTTAAAAAATTGAACGGAAGACCTACTCGTTACTCGTAACGAGATCGTATCTAGTTATTATTATTATTATTATTATTATTTTTCTTTTCCACAAATTTTGTGCACGCGATTTCTCGAAAACTATTCGACCGATTTCCACAATTTTTTCACAGATGATTGGACTTCATATGATCTTAAAACATTTTTGATAATTTTCCTGTCGTCACTTCCGGTACCGATTAATCGGCCATTTTGTTCATTTTTACGACCTATTTTGTGCACACAAAAACTCAAAAACTATCAGAGATATGAATATGAAATTTTCAGGATAGTTAGACCATAGTTTGAAGATGTGCCCATTGATTTTGTTTTACTCCTGTGGCGCCGTTTCTTGGAGCTCGCTATGGCTCGAAAATTGGGTACGGATTTTTAATCAAAATTTTCGCACGTTTTGATCTGTATCTTTTTATCAGTTGATATTTTGTTGAGACATATTTAACAAAAGTGGTAGAGTATGAAAAGTACTTTTCACCGATATCACGGAAAAGGGGCTAGCCCCTTTAATTAGGGGCCAAGAGACTCGTAAACTCTATTACAAATAACTTAAAAACGATAAAGATTTTGTAATGCATTATAGAAGCAAAGTTGTTGATCATAACATTATCTGTCAGAAAAAATTATTGCCATCCCCATTTATTACGTAACTAGGGATTTTTAGGGACCAAAACCCTTAAATTTTGACGCTATATATCTAGAGAACGAGACATATTTTGTTAAGCATTGTAGAACAGAAAATGTCTGCTTTGATGATTCTAATCGATTCCACTAATCAAAACACCAATATCTGTCTCCATTAAGGATTTACAGGGCTGACCCCTAAAAGATTCAATCAATTATATCTCAAAAATGAATAACAATTTTAGATAGGTGTAAGAACAAAAATTGTTAGTATCCTTAAGACCTTTCCAACAAAATCAAGAAAAAGGGGCTGGCCCCTTTAATTAGGGGCCAATAAACTCGTAAACTCTATTACAAATAACTTTAAAACGATCAAGATTTTGTAATGCGTTATCGAAGCAAAGATGTTGATCGTAGCAATGTCTATCTGAAAAATCATTGCCACGTCCATTTATTACGTAACTAAGGATTATTAGGGGCCAAAGTCCTTAAACTTTGACGCAATATATCTAGAGAAGGAGACATATTTTGTTAAGCATTGAAGAAGAGAAAATTTCTGCATTGATGATTTCAATCAATGCCACTAATCAAAACACCAATGTATGTTCCCATAAAGGATTTACAGGGCTGACCCCTAAAAGATTCAATCATTTATATCTCAAATGTGAACAACAATTTTAGATAGGTGTAAGAACAAAAATTGTTAGTATTCTTAAGACCTTTCCAACAAAATCAAGAAAAAGGGGCTGGCCCCTTTAATTAGGGGCCAAGAGACTCGTAAATTCTATTACAAATAACTTAAAAACGATCAAGATTTTGTAATGCATTATAGAAGCAAAGTTGTTGATCATAACAATATCTATCTGAAAAAATCATTGCCACGCCCATTTATTACGTAACTAGGGATGTTTAGGGGCCAAAATCCTTAAATTTTGACGCAATATATCTAGAGAATGTGACATATTTTGTTAAGCATTGTATGAGAGAAAATGTCTGCATTGATGATTTTAATCGATTGTACTTATCAAAACACCAATATCTGTCCCCATTTAGGATCTACACGGCTGACCCCTAAAAGATTCAATCATTTATATCTCAAATGTGAACAACAATTTTAGATAGGTGTAAGAACAAAAATTGTTAGTATTCTTAAGACCTTTCCAACAAAATCAAGAAAAAGGGGCTGGCCCCTTTAATTAGGGGCCAAGAGACTCGTAAATTCTATTACAAATAACTTAAAAACGATCAAGATTTTGTAATGCATTATAGAAGCAAAGTTGTTGATCATAACAATATCTATCTGAAAAAATCATTGCCACGCCCATTTATTACGTAACTAGGGATTTTTAGGGGCCAAAATCCTTAAATTTTGACGCAATATATCTAGAGAATGTGACATATTTTGTTAAGCATTGTATGAGAGAAAATGTCTGCATTGATGATTTTAATCGATTGCACTTATCAAAACACCAATATCTGTCCCCATTTAGGATCTACAGGGCTGACCCCTAAAAGATTCAATCATTTATATCTCAAATGTGAACAACAATTTTAGATAGGTGTAAGAACAAAAATTGTTAGTATTCTTAAGACCTTTCCAACAAAATCAAGAAAAAGGGGCTGACACCTTTAATTAGGGGCCAAGAGACTCGTAAACTCTATTACAAATAACTTAAAAACGATCAAGATTTTGTAATGCATTATAGAAGCAAAGTTGTTGATCATAACAATATCTATCTGAAAAAATCATTGCCACGCCCATTTATTACGTAACTAAGAATTATTAGGGGCCAAAGTCCTTAAACTTTGACGCAATATATCTGGAGAAGGAGACATATTTTGTTAAGCATTGTAGAAGAGAAAATGTCTGCATTAATGGTTTTAATCGATTCCACTTATTAAAACACCAATATCTGTCCCCATTAAGGATCTACAGGGCTGGCCCCTAAAATACTCAATCGTTTGTATCTCAAAAATGAACAACAATTTAAGATAGGTATAAGAAACAAAAATAAGAGTATTCTTGAGACCTTTTCAATGAAATCTAGAAAAAGACATTGGCCCTTTAAGTTAGGGGCCAAAATACTCCTAAACTCCATGACAAATAACTTAAAAACGATAAAGATTTTGTAATGCATCATAGAAGCAAAGTTGTTGATCGTAACAATTAATGTCTGCTTGAAAAACTTTTTGGCACACCCATTTATTACTTAATTAGGGATTTATAGTAGCCAAAGTCATTGAACTTTTCAAAATATTGAACGGAAGACCTACTCGTTACTCGTAACGAGATCTAGTTTTTTTTCTTTTTTTTTTCTTTACAATTTTTGTGCAGAAGATTTCTCGGAGATGGGTCGTCCGATTTTCGTCAAATTTTCAGCATCGATCTGTTATCATTTGAAGTTTGTACCCCATTTTCGATTTTGTAAAAATCACTTCCGGTTTGGACTTATCCGCCATTTTGTCTTTTTTTCTTGACTTCTTGTCCACGCATGTTCTCAGAACTGACTAAAGATAGAAAGCTGAAACTTTCAGGAATGATAGAGGACATGCTAGTGTAATCTCTCCTGGAAAAATTATTGTCCGGAAATTCCGAGTACGGAAGCTAGCTGAGATCAAAATATAGGTCATTATTATTATTATTTTTTTTCCTTTTTTTGTCCACAAGATTTCTCAGAGATGGCTGGATAGATTTACTTGAAAGTTTCGGGAATGATAGACAATGATAATATCTCTAGGCGTTCTTTTTCATTTTTTTCAAAATTCATTTCCTGTCGTCCGTTTCCTGTCCCGCGACAAAAAGCTAGTGACATCGAGATCTCAAAAACCAAAAAGACTTGAACATCCAAACTTTATGGGATGATAGAGCTATAGTTGTAGATGTGTTTAAACTATTTTGTTTTGTTCGTCATAACTTCCGGTCGTCACCGGAAGCACTTCCAAAAATATTTTTTTACGCATATAATTGTTTTCACATAGAAATTATATATAAGTAAAAATCTTTACATATGTTATCTATCCGATGGTGAATAAAGAAAAAAAATCTACTTCCGGTGAGATATCTCAAATATCTCAGGTTGTTTTTTTTAAACAAATGTTGTAACAGCGAGATCTAAGAAACTGTAAGTGACCAAGGCTCAAAGCTTACATGTATGATAGACATTTGATAGTAGATGTGTTTAACCCCTTTCATTTTGTCAACCGTCACTTCCGGTCCACACCGAAAGAGTTCAAACAATTCAAGTTGTTTAAAAGTTTAACTGTTTTTCTTTGACAACTTAAAATATATTGATAGGCAATAAAGTCCCGTTGTCTAGTCTTTGAGAAAAATTACCTATCCTTTTCATTGATTACTTCCGTTTGTCCGTTTCCTGTCCCGAGACAAAAAACCTTGACTTCTCCAGATCTCAAAAACGGTAATGACTTGAACAATCAAACTTTGTGGGATCATAGACCTATATATGTAGATGTGTTTACACTATTTTGTTTTGTTCGGCGTAACTTCCGGTTGTCACCGGAAGCACTTCAAAAATTATTTTTTTGATCTATTTTAGTTTTTTTTTTTACATAGAATTGAAATATTAGTTTACATTATGTCATATGTCATGTATGCGATGTTAAATAAACACAAAATTTCTTCTTCCGGTGAGTTATCTCAAATATCTCAGATAACCTTTTTTTAAACAAATGTTTTAGCTGTCAGATCTTACAAACTTTAAGTGATTAAGACGCAAAACTTACAAGGACAATAGACATTTGTCAGAAGATGTGTTTAACCGCTTTCATTTTGTTAACTGTCACTTCCGGTCTTCACCGGAAGTTTTCAAACAAATCATGTTTTTAACAAGTTTACCTGACTTTCTTGGTTGTTTCATATAGCCTGATAAATAGTGATGTACAATAGGAAAATGTGCATCAAATACCAGCTCTTATTTTCAATAATCACTTCCGTTCGTCAGTTTCCGGTCCCGAGACAAAAAACCTTGTTTCGATGAGATCTCAGATTAGGCAGAGAGGTGAAAAACCAAACTTTGAGGAAAGATTGACTTATGACTGTAGAAATGTTAAACGTGTATTTTTGGGTTCGGCGTTACTTCCGGTCGACACAAAAGGTACTTTAAAAATTGATGATGTTTTTCATTCTCGTTGTTGTTTTAAATAGAAGTAACGTATATATACATTTTTCATTCCAAGTAATTATCATATCCATTACTTTTTCTACTTGAGAGAAGCAATGTCTCATAGTTAAATTCATACATGTATATCAGAACGGAAGACCTTTTTGTTGCTATAGTTATTATTATTATTTTTTTTCCTTTTTTTGTCCACAAGATTTCTCAGAGATGGCTGGATAGATTTTCGTAAAATTTTTAGGAATGATAGATAAAGTTAATATCTCCAGGCGTTTTTTTCATTTTTTCAAAATTTATTTCCTGTCGTCCGTTTCCTGTCCCGCGACAAAAAGCTAGTGACATCGAGATCTCGAAAACAAAAAACATTTGAGCATCCAAACTTTGTGGGATGATAGAGCTATAGTTGTAGATGTGTTTAAACTATTTTGTTTTGTTCGTCGTAACTTCCGGTCGTCACCGGAAGCACTTCAAAAAATATTTTTTTTACGCATATAATTGTTTTCACATAAAATTGATATATAAGTTAAATTCTTTACATATGTCATCTATCCGATGGTGAATAAAGAAAAAGATCTACTTCCGGTGAGATATCTCAAATATCTCAGGTTCTTTTTTTTAAACAAATGTTGTAACAGCGAGATCTAAGAAACTGTAAGTGACCAAGGCTCAAAGCTTACATGGATGATAGACATTTGATAGTAGATGTGTTTAACCGCTTTCATTTTGTCAACCGTCACTTCCGGTCCACACCGGAAGAGTTCAAACAATTCAAGTTGTTTAAAAGTTTAACTGTTTTTCTTTGACAACTTAAGATAAATTGATAGGCAATAAAGTCCCGTTGTCTAGTGCTTGCGAAAAACTACCTATTCTTTTTATTGATTACTTCCGTTTGTCCGTTTCCTGTCCCAAGACAAAAAACTTTGACTTCTCGAGATCTCAAAAATGGTAATGACTTGAACAATCAAACTTTGTGGGATTATAGACCTATGTATGTAAATCTGTTTACACTATTTTGTTTTGTTCGGCGTAACTTCCGGTCGTCACCGGAAGCACTTCAAAACTTTTTTTTTTACCTATTTTAGTGTGTATACATAGAATTGAAATATTAGTATAAATCATTTCATATGTCATGTATGCGATGTTGAATGAACACAAAAATTCTTCTTCCTGTGAGTTATCTCAAATATCTCAGATAGCATTTTTTAAACAAATGTTATACGTGTCGGATCTTACAAACTTTAAGAGATTAAGACACAAAACCTACATGGACGATTGACATTTGATAGCAGATGTGTTTAATTGCTTTTATTTTGTCAACCGTCACTTCCGGTCCTCACCGGAAAGGTTCAAACAATTATGTTTTGAACAAGTTTACCTGACTTTAATGGGTGTTTCATATAGCCTGATAAATAGTGATGTACACTAGGCAAATGTACAAGAAATATCAGCTTTTATTTTCATTGATCACTTCCGTTCGTCAGTTTCCGGCCCCGAAACAAAAAACCTTGTTTGAACGAGATCTCAGATTAGGCAGAGAGGTGAAAAACCAAACTTTGAGGAAAGATTGACTTATGACTGTTGAAATGTTAAATATGTTTTGTTTGGTTCGGTGTTACTTCCGGTCGACACAAAAGGTACTTCAAAAATTGATTATTTTCTTCATTCTCGTTGTTGTTTTACATAGAAGTAACGTATACATATTTCATTAACAGTAAATATCATATCCATTATTTTTTTCTACTTGAGAGAAGCAATGTCTTATAGTTAAATTCATACATGTATATCAGAACGGAAGACCTTTTTGTTGCTCATGCAACAAGAGTCTAGTTAAGGTCTTCCGTTTCCAACGGAAGACCTTATAGTGATTGTAATATTTCTTATTAAGGTCTTCCGTTTCCAACGGAAGACCTTATAGTGATTGTAATGTTTCTTATTAAGGTCTTCCGTTTCCAACGGAAGACCTTATAGTGATTGTAATGTTTCTTATTATTATTATTATTCTTTTTTTTTTTCCTTTTTTTGTCCACAAGATTTCTCAGAGATGGCTAAATAGATTGTCTTGAAATTTTCAGTGATGATAGAGAATGATAATATCTCTAGGCGTTTTTTTCATTTTTTCAAAATTCATTTCCTGTCGTCCGTTTCCTGTCCCGCGACAAAAAGCTAGTGACATCGAGATCTCAAAAACGAAAAAGACTTGAGCATCCAAACTTTATGGGATGATAGTCCTATAGTTGTAGATGTGTTTAAACTATTTTGTTTTGATCGTCATAGGTTCCGGTCGTCACCGGAAGTACTTTAAAAAATATTTTTTTTTCGCATTTAATTTATTTCATACAGAATTGAAATATAAGTATAAATTCTTACATAAGTCATCTATCCGATGTCAAATTAAGAAAAATAATCTACTTCCGGTGAGATATCTCAAGTATCTCAGTTTGTTTTTTTTAAACAGATGTTGTAACAGCGAGATCTCAAAAACTATAAGTGACCAAGGCACGAAACTAACATGGGTGATAGAAATTTGATAGAAGATGTGTTAAACCGCTTTCATTTTGTCAACCGTCACTTCCGGTCCACACTGAAAGAGTTCAAACAAATCAAGTTGTTTAAAAGTTTATCTGTTTTTCTTTGACAATTTGAGATAAATTGATAGGCAATAAAAATCCTGTTGACTAGTGTTTAAGAAAAATTATCTTTCCTTTTCATTGAGCACTTCCGTTTGTCCGTTTCCTGTCCCGAGACAAAAAACCTTGACTTCTCGAGATCTTAAAAACGGTAATGACTTGAACAACCAAACTTTGTGGCATTATAGACCTATATATTTAGATGTGTTTACACTATTTTGTTTTGTTCGGCGTAACTTCCGGTCGTCACCGGAAGCACTTCAAAACCTTTTATTTTACCTATTTTAGTGTGTATACATAAAATTGAAATATGAGTATAAATCATTTCATATGTCATGTATGCGATGTTAAATAAACACAAAAATTCTTCTTCCGGTGAGTTATCTCAAATATCTCAGATAGCATTTTTTAAACAAATGTTATACGTGTCGGATCTTACAAACTTTAAGAGATTGAGACACAAAACCTACATGGACGATAGACATTTGATAGAAGATGTGTTTAAACGGTTTTATTTTGTCGACCGTCACTTCCGGTCCACACCGAAAGAGTTCAAACAAATCAAGGGGTTTATCAGTTGAACTTTTTTCCTTTGATAGTTTTAGTTAGATTGATAGGCAATAATGTACGATAGGCAAGTATACAAGAAATGTTAAATCTAATTTTCACTGAGCACTTCCGTTTGTCCGTTTCCTGTCCCGTAACAAAAAACCTTATTTCGACGAGATCTTAAAAACGGTAAAGATTTGAACAACCAAACTTTGTGGGATGAAAGACCTATGTATGTTCATTTGTTTACAATATTTTGTTTTATCCGGCGTAACTTCCGGTCGTCACAGGAAGTACACCACAGTTTGCTTTTTTAAAAATCTGTTTGTTATTTAGCATGGAAGTAACATTTAAACAATAGAAATAGAAAAGGTCTTCTACACATAGTTAATTAAACGAAAAAATTCTACTTCCGTTGAGACATCTCAAATATCTCAGGTAGCTTTGTTTTATTAAAATGTGTACCCACGAGATCTTAGAAACTCTAAGAGATCAAAATACAAAACTTAAATGGGTGATAGACATTTGATTGAACATGTGTTTAACGGGTTTCATTTGGTCGTCCGTCACTTCCGGTTCTCATTCGAAGCGTTAAAGCAAAAGTTGTTTTTGTAAAAGTTTGGATTTTTTTAACAATTTACTCAGTGCGATGAACAGTAACGTACCGTAGGTAAATAAACTAAAAATATCTACTTTTAGTTTCTGTAATCACTTCTGTTTGTCCGTTTCCGGTCCTGAAACAAAAACCTTTTCTCAGCGAGATCTCATAACTAACAAAAACTTGAACATCCAAACTTTGAGGAAAGACAAAACAATGTATAAAGATATGTTTACTATGTTCTGTCTGATAAGGCGTAACTTCCGGTCGTCACAGAAAATACTAAAATATTGTCTTTTTGTTTTGTTTTACATGAAAATAATTACGGGGAAACTTCTTTACAGTATATTATATCCATTTCCTTTTTACAAGAGAAATGCATTTTTTACAGATTAATACACGAGGAGCGGAAGACCTTTTTGTTGCTATAGCAACAAGAGTCTAGTTATTATTATTATTATTTTTTTTTTTCCTTTTTTTGTCCACAAGATTTCTCAGAGATGGCTTGATAGATTTTCTTGAAATTTTCAGGAATGATAGAGAATGATAATATCTCTAGGCGTTTTTTTCATTTTTTCAAATTTCATTTCTTGTCGTCCGTTTCCTGTCCCGCGACAAAAAGCTAGTGACATCGAGATCTCAAAAACGAAAAAGATTTGAGCATCCAAACTTTGTAGGATGATAGACCTTTAGTTGTAGATGTGTTTAAACTATTTTGTTTTGTTCGTCGTAACTTCCGTTCGTCAGCGGAAGCACTTAAAAAAATATCTTTTTTACACATATAATTGTTTTCACATAGAATTGATATATAACTAAAAATCTCTACATATGTCATCTATCCGATGGTGAATAAAGAAAATTAATCTACTTCCGGTGAGATATCTCAAATATCTCAGATTGTTTTTTTTAAACAAATGTTGTAACAGCGAGATCTAAGAAACTGTTAGTGACCAAGGCTCAAAACTTACAAGGATGATAGACATTATATAGTAGATGTGTTTAACCGGTTTCATTTTGTCAACCGTCACTTCCGGTCCACACTGGAAGAGTTCAAACAATTCAAGTTGTTTAAAAGTTTAACTGTTTTTCTTTGACAACTTAAGATAAATTGATAGGCAATAAAGTCCCGTTTTCTAGTGTTTTAGAAAAACGACCTATCCTTTTCCTTGATAACTTCCGTTTCTCTGTTTCCTGTCCCTAGACAAAAAACCTTAACTTCTCGAGATCTCAAAAACGGTAATGACTTGAACAATCAAACTTTGTGGGATTATAGACATATGTATGTTAATCTATTTACACTATTTTGTTTTGTTCGGCGTAATTTCCGGTCGTCACCGGAAGCACTTCAAAACTTTTTTTTTTCACCTTTTTTAATGTGTATACATAAAATTGAAATATTAGTATAAATCATTTCATATGTCATATATGCGATGTTAAATAAACACAAAAATTCTTCTTCCGGTGAGTTATCTCAAATATCTCAGATAGCCTTTTTTAAACAAATGTCATACGTGTCGGATCTTACAAACTTTAAAAGATTAAGACACAAAACCTACATGGACGATAGACATTTTATAGAAGATGTGTTTAATCGCTTTTATTTTGTCAACCGTCACTTCCGGTCCTCACCGGAAGGGTTCAAACAATTATGTTTTGAACAAGTTTACCTGACTTTCATGGGTTTTCATCTAGCCTGATAAATAGTGATGTACACTTGGCAAATGTACTAGAAATATCAGCTTTTATTTTCATTAATCACTTCCGTTCGTCAGTTTCCGGCCCCGAAATAAAAAAAACCTTGTTTGAACGAGATCTCTGATTAGGCAGAGACGTGAAAAACCAAACTTTGAGGAAAGATTGACTTATGACTGTAGAAATGTTTAATGTGTTTTGTTTGGTTCAATATTACTTCCGGTCGACACAAAATGTACTTCAAAAATTGATTATTTTTTTCATTCTCGTTGTTGTTTTAGATAGAAGTAACGTATACATATTTCATTCACAGTAAATATCATTTCCATTATTTTTTTTTACTTGAGAGAAGCAATGTCTTATAGTTAAATTCATACATGTATATCAGAACGGAAGACCTTTTTGTTGCTTTTGCAACAAGAGTCTAGTTATTAAGGTCTTCCGTTTCCAACGGAAGACCTTATAGTGATTGTAATGTTTCTTATTAGGGTCTTCCGTCTTCAGCGGAAGACCCTACTATTATTCTATTGTTTCTTTTTCACTTTTCTTATTAAGGTCTTCCGTTTCCAACGGAAGACCTTATTGTTTTCGTACTGTTTCTTATTAAGGTCTTCCGTTTCCAACGGAAGACCTTATTGTTTTCGTACTGTTTCTTATTATTATTATTATTATTATTTTTCTTTTCCACAAATTTTGTGCACGCGATTTCTCGAAAACTATTCGACCGATTTCCACAATTTTTTCACAGATGATTGGACTTCATATGATCTTCATACATTTTTGATAATTTTCTTGTCGTCACTTCCGGTACCGATTTATCGGCCATTTTGTTCATTTTTATGACCTATTTTGTGCACACAAAAACTCAAAAACTATCAGAGATATGAATATAAAATTTTCAGGATAGTTAGACCATAGTTTGAAGATGTGCCCATTGTTTTTGTTTTACTCCTATGGTGCCATTTCTTAGAGCTCGCTATGGCTCGAAAATTGGGTCCGAATTTTGTATCAAAATTTTCATACGTTTTGATCTGTATCTTTTTATCAGTTGATATTTTGTTAAAACATATATAACAAAAGTGGTAGAGAATCAAAAGTTCTTTCCAACAAAATCAAGAAAAAGGGTCTGGCCCCTTTATTTAGGGGCCAAGACACTCGTAAACTTTATTACAAATAACTGAAAAATGATAAAGATTTTGTAATGCATGATAGAAGCAAAGTTGTTGATCGTAACAATATCTATCAGGAAAAATCATTGCCACGCCCATTTATTACGTAATTAGGGATTTTTAGGGGCCAAAGTTCTCAAACTTTGATACAATTTATCTTGAGAACGAAACATATTTTGTTAAGCATTGTAGAATAGAAAATACTTGTAATGATGATTTGAACCGATTCCACTAATCAAAACACCAATGTCTGTCCCCATTAAGGATCTAGAAGACTGGCCCCCAAAAGATTCAATCATTCATATCTCAAAAATGAACCACAATTTTAGATAGGTGTATGAACAAAAATTGTTAGTATCCTTAAGACCTTTCCAGCAAAATCAAGAAAAAGGGGTTGGCCCCTTTGATAAGGGGCCAATGCACTCCTAAACTCTATTACAAATAACTTAAAAACGATCAAGATTTTTGTAATTCATTTTAGAAGCAAAGTTGTTGATCGTAACAATATCTATTAGAAAAAATCATTGCCACGCCCATTTATGATGTAACTAGGGCTTTTTAGGGGTCAAAGTCCTTAAACTTTGACGCAATATACCTATATAAGGAGACTTATATTTTGTTAAGCATTGTAGAAGAGAAAATGTCTGCATCGATGATTCTAATCGATTCCACTAATGATAACACCAATGTATGTCCCCATTAAGGATTTATAGGGCTGGCCCCTAAAAGATTCAATCATTCATATCTCAAAAATGAACCACAATTTTAGATAGGTGTAAGAACAAATAATGTTAGTATTCTTAAGACCTTTCGAACAAAATCGAGAAAAAGGGGCTGGCCCCTTTAAATAGGGGCCAATATACTCGTAAACTCTATTACAAATTACTGAAAAACGATAAAGATTTGTTAATGCATTATAGAAGCAAAGTTCTTGATCGTAACAATGTCTGTTTGAAAAACTCTTTGCCACAACCATTTATTACTTAATTAGGGATTTATAGGAGCCAAAGTCCTTAAACTTTTTAAAAAATTGAACGGAAGTCCTACTCGTTACTCGTAACGAGATCGTATCTAGTTATTATTATTAAGGTCTTCCGTTTCCAACGGAAGACCTTATTGTTTTCGTACTGTTTCTTATTATTATTATTATTATTATTATTATTATTATTTTTCTTTTCCACAAATTTTGTGCACGCGATTTCTCGAAAACTATTCGACCGATTTCCACAATTTTTTCACAGGTGATTGGACTTCATATGATCTTAAAACATTTTTGATAATTTTCCTGTCGTCACTTCCGGTACCGATTTATCGGCCATTTTGTTCATTTTTACGACCTATTTTGTGCACACAAAAACTCAAAAACTATCAGAGATATGAATATGAAATTTTCAGGATAGTTAGACCATAGTTTGAAGATGTGCCCATTGATTTTGTTTTACTCCTGTGGCGCCATTTCTTGGAGCTCGCTATGGCTCGAAAATTGGGTACAGATTTTGAATCAAAATTTTCACACGTTTTGATCTGTATCTTTTTATCAGTTGATATTTTGTTGAGACATATATTATAAAAGTGGTAGAGTATGAAAAGTTCTTTTCACCGATATCACGGAAAAGGGGCTAGCCTCTTTAATTAGGGGCTAAGAGACTCGTAAACTTTATAACAAATAACTGAAAAATGATAAAGATTTTGAAAAGCATTATAGAAGCAAAGTTGTTGATCATAACAATATCTGTCAGAAAAAATCATTGCCACGCCCATTTATAACGTAACTAGGGATTTTTAGGGGCCAAAAACCTTAAATTTTGACGCAATATATCTAGAGAAGGAGACATATTTTGTTAAGCATTGTAGAAGAAAAAATGTCTGCATTGATGATTTCAATCGATGCCACTTATCAAAACACCAATGTATGTTCCCATAAAGGATTTGCAGGGTTGACCCCTAAAAGATTCAATCATTTATATCTCAAAAGTGAACAACAATTTAAGATAGGTGTAAGAAAAAAAATGTTACTATACTTAAGATCTTTCCAACAAAATCAAGAAAAAGGGATTGGCCCCTTTCATTAGGGGCCAACACACTCGTAAACTCTATTACAAATAAGTTAAAAACGATAAAGATTTTGTAATGCATTATAGAAGCAAAGTTGTTGATCATAACAATATCTATCAGAAAAAATCATTGCCAGCGCATTTATTACGTAACTAGGGATTTTTAGGGGCCAAAGTCCTTAATCATTGACGCAATATATCTACAGAAGGAGACATATTTTGTTAAGTATTATAGAAAAGAAAATGTCTGCATGGATGGTTCTAATCGATTCCACTTATCAAAACACCAATGTCTGTCCCCATTAAGGATCTATAGGACTGGCCCCTAAAATATTCAATCGTTTATATCTCAAAAATTAACAACAATTTTTGATAGGTTTACGAACAAAAAATGATAGTATTCTTAAGACCTTTTCAATGAACTCAAGAAAAAGGGGTTGGCCCTTAAAATTAGGGGCCAAGATACTAGTAAACACTCTTACAAATAACTTAAAAACGATCAAGATTGTGTAATGCATTATAGAAGACAAGTTGTTGATCGTAACAAAGTCTGTTTGAAAAACTCTTTGCCACAACCATTTATTACTCAATTAGGGATTTAAAGGAGCCAAAGTCCTTAATCTTTTTAAAAAATTGAACGGAAGACCTACTCGTTACTCGTAACGAGATCGTATCTAGTTATTATTATTTTTCTTTTCCACAAATTTTGTGCACGCGATTTCTCGAAAACTATTCGACCGATTTCCACAATTTTTTCACAGATGATTGGACTTCATATGATCTTCATACATTTTTGATAATTTTCCTGTCGTCACTTCCGGTACCGATTTATCGGCCATTTTGTTCATTTTTACGACCTATTTTGTGCACACAAAAACTCAAAAACTATCAGAGATATGAATATGAAATTTTCAGGATAGTTAGACCATAGTTTGAAGTTGTGCCCATTGTTTTTGTTTTTCTCTTGTGGCGCCATTTCTTGGAGCTCGCTATGGCTCGAAAATTGGGTCCGAATTTTGAATCAAAATTTTCACACGTTTTGATCTGTATTTTTTTATCAGCTGATATATTGTTAAGACATATATTACAAAAGTGATAGATTTGTAAAAGTTCTTTTCATCGATATCAAAGAAAAGGGGCTGGCCCCTTGAAATAGGGGCCAAGAGTCTCGTAAAGTATATTATAAATAACTTAAAAACTTTAAAGATTTTGTAATGCATTATAGAAGCAAAGTTGTTGATCGTAACAATATCAATCTGAAAACCTCAATGCCACACCCATTTATGACGTAACTAGGGATTTTTAGGGGCCAAATATCTCAAACTTTGATACAATATATCTAGAGAACGAGACATATTTTGTTAAGTATTGTAGAAGGGAAAATACTTGTATTGATGATTTAAATCGATTTCACTAATCACAACACCAATGTCTGTCCCCATTAAGGATCTAGAGGGCTAGCCCCTAAAATATTCAATCATTTGTATCTCAAAAATGAACAGCAATTTAAGATGGATGTAAGAGCAAAAAATGTTAGTATTTGTAAGACCTTTTCAATAAAATCAAGAAAAAGGGGCTGGTCCCTTTAATTAGGGGCCAAGATACTGGTAAACTCTATTACAAATAAGTTAAAAACGATCAAGAAATTGTAATGCATTATAGAAGCAAAGTTGTTGATCATAACAATATCTATCAGAAAAAATTATTGCCACGCCCATTTGTTACGTAACTAGGGATTTTTAGGGGCCAAAATCCTTAAACTTTGACGCAATATATCTAGAGAAGGTGACATATTTTGTTAAGCATTGTAGAAGAGAAAATGTCTGCACTGATGATTTTAATCGATTGCACTTATCAAAACACCAATATCTGTCCCCATTAAGGATTTACAGGGCTGACCCATAAAAGATTCAATCGTTTATATCTCAAAAATGAACAACAATTTTAGATAGGTGTAAGTACAAAAATTGTTAATATTATTAAGACCTTTCCAACAAAATCAAGAAAAAGGGGCTGGCCCCTTTAATTAGGGGCCAAGAGACTCGTAAACTCTATTACAAATAACTTTAAAACGATCAAGATTTTGTAATGTATTATAGAAGCAAAGTTGTTGTTCATAATAATATCTATCTGAAAAAAATCATTGCCACGCCCATTTATTACGTAACTAAGAATAATTGGGGGCGAAAGTCCTTAAACTTTGACGCAATATATCTGGAGAAGGAGACATATTTTGTTAAGCGTTGTAGAAGAGAAAATGTCTGCATTGATGGTTCTAATCGATTGCACTTATCAAAACACCAATGTCTGTCCCCATTAAGGATCTACAGGGCTGGCCCCTAAAATACTCAATCGTTTATATCTCAAAAATGAACAACAATTTTAGATAGGTTTAAAAAACAAAAATAATTGTATTCTTAAGACCTTTTCAATGAAATCTAGAAAAAGAGTTTGGCCCTTTAAATTAGGGGCCAAGATACTCCTAAACTCCATGACAAATAACTTAAAAACGGTAAAGATTTTGTAATGCATTATAGAAGCAAAGTTGTTGATCATAACAACATCTATCAGAAAAAATCATCGCCACGCCCATTTATTACGTAATAAGGGATTTTAAGGGGCCAAAGTCCTTAAACTTTGACGCAATATATCTAGAGAAGGAGACATATTTTGTTAAGTATTGTAGAAGAGAAAATGTCTGCATTGATGATTCTAATCGATTCCACTAATCAAAACACCAATGTCTGTCCCCATTAAGGATCTACAGGGCTGACCCCTAAAGGATTCAATCATTCATATCTCAAAAATGAACAATAATTTTAGATAGGCGTAAGAACAAAAATTGTTAGTATTCTTAAAACCTTCTCAAAGAAATCAAGAAAAATGGGCTGGCCCCTTTAGTTAGGGGCCAAAACACTCGTAAACTCTATTACAAATAACATTAAAACGATTAATATTTTGTAATGTATTATAGAAGCAATGTTGTTGATCATAACAATATCTATCAGAAAAAATCATTGCCACGCCCATTTATTACGTAGTAAGGGATTTTAAGGGGCTAAAGTCCTTAAACATTGGCTCAATATATCTAGAAAAAGAGATATTGTTTGTTAAGCATTGTAGAAGAGAAAATGTTTGCATTGATGATTCTAATCGATTCCACTAATCAAAACACCAATGTCTGTCCCAATTAAGGATCTACAGGGCTGGCCCCTTAAATATTCAATCATTTGTATCTCAAAAATGAACAACAATTTAAGATAGGTGTAAGAACAAAAAAATTTAGTAATCGGGAGACCTTTCGAATGAAATAACGAAAAAGGGGCTGGCCCCTTAAATTAGGGTCCAAGGCACTCGTAAAGTCTCTTACACATAACTTAAAAACGATCAAGAGTTTGTAATGCATTATAGATTCAAGTTGTTGATCGTAACAATATCAGTTTCTAAAACTCATTGCCACACCCATTGATAACGTAAGGGGACTAAAATCTTAAATCTTTAATGTACTGTATGTGAAAAAGCAAAACACTTTGTTAAGCATTGTAAAGAATATTGACAATCGTATCCATTATCTCAAAGGGGGGAGTTTAGGGGGAATTCTAAAATTTCATTGATATTTTAATCATATTGTTTAAAAAATTGAACGGAAGACCTACTCGTTACTCGTAACGAGATCGTATCTAGTTATTATTATTATTCTTTTTTTTTTTCTTACAAATTTTGTGCAGGCGATTTCTCGGAGATGGCTCGTGCGATTTCCTTCCAATTTTCAGGGATAATGCCTCGTAATCTGAAGTTTGTACCGCCGTAACAATATTTCAAAATTCACTTCCGGTCAGAAGTTATCATCGTTAAACGATTTTTAAAAGTCAATTTTGTCTGCGACGTTTCTCAAAAACGAGAAATGATAGAGGGCTGAAATTTTCAGAGGTGATAGATCTTTCGTTTTGCTGGTGTACCTCGGTCAAGAGAATGTTCGCCGTCACTTCCGGTTGTCACCAGAAGCAAATTTTAAAAAGTGAATTTTTCAACTTTTTTGTTTCAAAATATTTTTCTATAAAATTGATAGTGACCGTTTTACTGATTCAGAATATGTATTTTGTTTTAAAATCGACCAACGCATTCTCTAGATATTAAGCATCAAAGTCCTGAAGCGAGAGTCCGAGTAGCTCAGTCGCTAGAGTCGTGGACATGGCCCAGGCGACCCGGGTTCAAGCCCCGAGTGACGAAAATGTTTTTCCCTTGTTATGTGCTCAGATTTACGTTTTTATCTTTAAAATGATGGATTTTATTCTTTTCCGTTTTAATTTTGTAAAAGAAGGTACAATAACGGCGCTTTTCCCCGTATTTGTGTATTGAGATCATTAGCTGTGTATTCATACTGAAATAAAGTGAAAATGTTGAGAAAAATCAATAGTTACATCTTTAATACAACGCTTATACATTGATCTAACATATGTATTTCATATAGTAATTGTGTAATATGTAATATTTAGAATTTAACATTGTACGTTAAATATAGAAGTCATCACCACCCCCCCCCCCCCCCCCCCCCCGCCCCTTTCTCTCCGATTCACAAAATCATTTAGTTTTTCTGCCCCGATTTTACTTGATCTTTGATCTTGGACCTTTAATTTCAACCTAGTACCATTCTAGAATACTGTACTAATTACCAGACCAATTCGTTCATTTTTAACACAGTTATGAATTTTTTGGCATTTGAGTTCCAATTTGCGTGCTTGACATGTACTGTAGAAAAAAATTCTAACTTCCGAGCCCTTCACTCAATCCTAATTAAAATTCGTGAAAATGTACCTCGGACCTCATTCTTATTGTCTGTAAAATATGCAGCGGATTGAACAATTTAGAAGAAATTCCTGAGATCAAACGGCGCGTATTGCTTATACGGAGAATTAAAATTTACACAATACACGGGATGTAAGCAGCTGTGTAATATTTCTGGTGCATGTGTATTTCTTGTTTTCCGTTTAGTCTGTATCTATGATAGCGTGTGAACTATTTCTGAGTGTTAGAACTGTGAAAACTACTGTCATCGATTTTTTAACGAATAAATTTACATGTTACCGAGTTCGTTATTTCTACATTTATAAAGATTGTATCAATCCTGTTGAAATAAAACAGTCAAACTTAATAGTAAACGACACAAAAAAAATTCTCAACGCTGAAATACATGTGTACAATGCATCAGTCATTGTTTTAGGACTTCCCCTAATTGTCGTTAACCGAGATCCACACCTCAAAATTCTACTTTCGATTTATTTACGACGAAAATCAAGCTCGGGCCTATTCACCCCTCTCCGGAAACAACATGCATCAATATTTCAAATCACCTCGCATTGTTACAAAACCTAATTAGTCAGACAACTTACACGCTGTTTATCATCTCATACAAAAAATCAGCTCCTGTCCCGGGCGGAAACGCCCCAAATTCAAAGAGAAATTCGGGAATTATTTTGCGCCAGCCATGTTTTGACGTGAACCTCCGGTGAAATATTGTTATGACAACTGTAAAAGTTGTGTGTTCTAATCTCACCAGAGCCAAAATTTGTTCTTTCTCTCTTTCTCTCCATTTTTTTTTTTTTTTTTTTTTTTTTTTTTTTTTTTTTTTTTGATTTTCTAACAAAAATATTCTTCACAAAGGGGTTGTTGGAATGTAGAACAAGTCGAAAAACACTCTCCCATTTAGATTAAGACAAAAACAGTCCTTATTTATTAGGGTCTTCCGTCTTCAGCGGAAGACCCTACTATTATTCTATTGTTTCTTTTTCACTTTTCTTATTAGGGTCTTCCGTCTTCAGCGGAAGACCCTACTATTATTCTATTGTTTCTTTTTCAATTTTATTATTATTATTATTATTATTATTATTATTCTTTTTTTCCTTACACATTTTGTGCAGGCGATTTCTCGGAGATGCCTCGATCGATTTCCTTCAAATTTTCAGGGATGATGCCTCGCCATCTGAAATTTGTACCGCCGTGACAGTTTTTCAAAATTCACTTCCGATCGGAAGTTATCGTCGATAAACGATTTTTAAAAGTCAATTTTGTCTGTCGTGTTTCTCAAAAATGAGTAAAGTTATAGTGCTGAAATTTTCAGAGATGATAGATCTACCGTTTTTCTGGTGTACCTCGGTCAAGAGAATGTCCGCCCCCACTTCCGTTCGTCACCGGAAGGAAATTTGAAAAATTTAATTTTTCAACTTTTTTATTTTTTAATTTTTTCCTTTGAAATTTTTACACTTTATAGTGACCCTTATACTGATTCAGAATATATAATTTCTTTTAAAATCGATCAACGCATTCTCGAGATATTAAGCATCAAAGTTTTGAAGCGAGAGTCCGAGTAGCTCAGTCGATATAGTCGCGGACATTGCCCAGGCGACCCGGGTTCAAGCCCCGAGTGACGAAATATTTTTTTTCATTTTTTGCTTAGATTTACGATTTTCATCATAAAAACGATGGGTTTTATCTCAATGAATCAAAAATCGGACGGAAGACCCACTCGTTGCTCGCAACGAGAACCATCTAGTTATTATTATTATTATTATTTTTTTTTTTTTTCCTTTTTTTTGTCCACAAGATTTCTCAGAGATGGCTGGATAGATTTTCCTGAAATTTTCAGGAATGATAGAGAATGATAATATCTCTAGGCGTTTTTTTCATTTTTTCAAAATTCATTTCCTGTCGTCCGTTTCCTGTCCCGCGTCAAAAACCTAGTGACATCGAGATCTCGAAAACCAAAAACATTTGAGCATCCAAACTTTGTGGGATGATAGTCCTATAGTTGTAGATGTGTTTAAACTATTTTGATTTGTTCGTTGTAACTTCCGGTCGTCACCGGAAACACTTCAAAAAATATTTTTTTTACGCATATAATTGTTTTCACATAGAATTGATATATAAGTAAAAATCTTTACATATGTCATCTATCCGATGGTGAATAAAGAAAAAAATCTACTTCCGGTGAGATATCTCAAATATCTCAGTTTGTTTTTTTTAAAACAAATGTTGTAACAGCGAGATCTAAGAAACTGTAAGTGACCAAGGCTTAAAGCTTACATGGATGATAGACATTTGATAGTAGATGTGTTTAACCGCTTTCATTTTGTCAACCGTCACTTCCGGTCCACACCGGAAGAGTTCAAACAATTCAAGTTGTTTAAAAGTTTAACTGTTTTTCTTTGACAACTTAAGATAAATTGATAGGCAATAAAGTCCCGTTGTCTAGTGCTTGTGAAAAACTACCTATTCTTTTTATTGATTACTTCCGTTTGTCCGTTTCCTGTCCCGAGACAAAAAACCTTGACTTCTCGAGATCTCAAAAATGGTAATGACTTGAACAATCAAACTTTGTGGAATTATAGACCAATGTATGTTTATCCGATTACACTATTTTGTTTTGTTCGGCGTAACTTCCGGTCGTCACCGGAAGCACTTCAAAACTTTTTTTCTTTTTACCTATTTTAGTGTCTATACATAGAATTGAAATATCAGTATAAATCATTTCATATGTCATGTATGCGATGTTCAATGAACACAAAAAATCTTCTTCCGGTGAGTTATCTCAAATATCTCAGATAGCAATTTTTAAACAAATGTTATACGTGTCGGATCGTACAAACTTTAAGAGATTAAGACAAAAAACCTACATGGACAATAGACATTTGATAGAAGATGTGTTTAATCGCTTTTATTTTGTCAACCGTCACTTCCGGTCCTCACCGGCAAGGTTCAAACAATTATGCTTTTAACAAGTTTACCTGACTTTAATGGGTGTTTTATCTAGCCTGAGAAATAGTGATGTACAATAGGAAAATGTGCATCAAATACCAGCTTTTATTTTCAATAATCACTTCCGTTCGTCAGTTTCCGGTCCCGAGACAAAAAACCTGGTTTCGATGAGATCTCAGATTAGGCAGAGAGGTGAAAAACCAAACTTTGAGGAAAGATTGACTTATGACTGTAGAAATGTTAAGCGTGTATTTTTGGGTTTGGCTTTACTTCCGGTCGACACAAAAGGTACTTTAAAAATTGATTATGTTTTTCATTCTCGTTGTTGTTTTACATAGAAGTAACGTATACATTTTTCATTCAAAGTAATTATCATATCCATTATTTTTTCTACTTAAGAGAAGCAATGTCTTATAGTTAAATTCATACATGTATATCAGAACGGAAGACCTTTTTGTTGCTAATGCAACAAGAGTCTAGTTATTAAGGTCTTCCGTTTCCAACGGAAGACCTTATAGTGATTGTAATGTTTCTTATTATTATTATTATTATTATTCTTTTTTTTTTTCCTTTTTTTGTCCACAAGATTTCTCAGAGATGGCCAGATAGATTGTCTTGAAATTTTCAGTGGTGATAGAGAATGATGATATCTCTAGGCGTTTTTTTCATTTTTTAAAAATTCATTTCCTGTCGTCCGTTTCCTGTCCCGCGACAAAAAGCTAGTGACATCGAGATCTCAAAAACGAAAAAGACTTGAGGATCCAAACTTTATGGGATGATAGTCCTATAGTTGTAGATGTGTTAAAACTATTTTGTTTTGTTCGTCATAGGTTCCGGTCGTCACCGGAAGTAGTTTAAAAAATATGTTTTACGCATTTAATTTACTTCATACAGAATTGAAATATAAGTATAAATTCTTACATAAGTCATCTATCCGATGTTAAATAAAGAAAAATAATCTACTTCCGGTGAGATATCTCAAATATCTCAGGTTGTTTTTTTTAAACAGATGTTGTAACAGCAAGATCTCAAAAACTGTCAGTGACCAAGGCACGAAACTAACATGGTTGATAGACATTTGATAGAAGATGTGTTTAACCCCTTTCATTTTGTCAACCGTCACTTCCGGTCCACACTGAAAGAGTTCAAACAAATCAAGTTGTTTAAAAGTTTAACTGTTTTTCTTTGACAATTTTAGATAAATTGATAGGCAATAAAATCCTCTTGCCTAGTGTTTAAGAAAATTTATCAGTCCTTTTCAATGAGCACTTCCGTTTGTCCGTTTCCTGTCCCGAGACCAAAAACTTGACTTCTCGAGATCTTAAAAACGGTAATGACTTGAACAACCAAACTTTGTGGGATTATAGACCTATATATGTAGATCTGTTTACACTATTTTGTTTTGTTCGGCGTAACTTCCGTTCGTCACCGGAAGCACTTTAAAAAACTTTTTTTTTTACCTATTTTAGTTATTTTACATAGAATTGAAATATTAGTTTACATCATGTCATAAGTCATGTATATGATGTTTAATAAACACAAAATTTCTTTTTCCGGTGAGTTATCTCAAATATCTCAGATAACCTTTTTTTAAACAAATGTTTTAGCTGTCAGATCTTACAAACTTTAAGTGATTAAGACGCAAAACTTACATGGACAATAGACATTTGACAGAAAATGTGTTTAACCGCTTTCATTTTGTCTACTGTCACTTCCGGTCTTCACCGGAAGTTTTCAAACAAATCATGTTTTAACAAGTTTACCTGACTTTCTTGGGTGTTTCATCTAGCCTGATAAATAGTGATGTACAATAGGAAAATATGCATCAAATACCAGCTTTTATTTTCAATAATCACTTCAGTTCGTCAGTTTCCGGTCCCGAGACAAAAAACCTTGTTTCGATGAGATCTCAGATTAGGCAGAGAGTTGAAAAACCATACTTTGAGGAAAGATTGACTTATGACTGTAGAAATGTTAAACGTGTATTTTTGGGTTCGGCTTTACTTCCGGTCGACACAAAAGGTACTTTAAAAATTGATTATGTTTTTCATTCTCGTTGTTGTTTTACATAGAAGTAACGTATACATTTTTCATTCAAAGTAATTATCATATGCATTATTTTTTCTACTTGAGAGAAGCAATGTCTTATAGTTAAATTCATACATGTATATCAGAACGGAAGACCTTTTTGTTGCTAATGCAACAAGAGTCTAGTTATTATTATTATTATTCTTTTTTTTTTTCCTTTTTTTGTCCACAAGATTTCTCAGAGATGGCTTGATAGATTGTCTTGAAATTTTCAATGATGATATAGAATGATAATATCTCTAGGCGTTTTTTTCATTTTTTAAAAATTCATATCCTGTCGTCCGTTTCCTGTCCCGCGACAAAAAGCTAGTGACATCGAGATCTCAAAAACGAAAAAGACTTGAGCATCCAAACCTTATGGGATGATAGTCCTATAGTTGTAGATGTGTTTAAACTATTTTGTTTTGTTCGTCATAGGTTCCGGTCGTCACCGGAAGTACTTTAAAAAATATTTTTTTCACGCATTTAATTTTTTTCATACGGAATTGAAATATAAGTATAAATTCCTACATAAGTCATCTATCCGATGTTAAATTAAGAAAAATAATCTACATCCGGTGAGATATCTCAAATATCTCAGGTTGTTTTTTTTAAACAGATGTTGTAATAGCGAGATCTCAAAAACTGTAAGTGACCAAGGCACGAAACTAACATGGTTAATAGACATTTGATAGAAGATGTGTTTAACCGCTTTCATTTTGTCAACCGTCACTTCCGGTCCACACCGGAAGAGTTCAAACAATTCAAGTTGTTTAAAAGTTTAACTGTTTTTCTTTGACAACTTAAGAAAAATTGATAGGCAATAAAGTCCCGTTGTCTAGTGTTTGAGAAAAACTACCTATCCTTTTCATTGATTACTTCCGTTTGTCCGTTTCCTGTCCCGAGACAAAAAACCTTGACTTCTCGAGATCTTAAAAACGGTAATGTTTTGAACAACCAAACTTTGTGGGATTATAGACCTATATATGTAGATGTGTTTACACTATTTTGTTTTGTTCGTCATAGGTTCCGGTCGTCACCGGAAGTACTTTAAAAAATATTTTTTTCACGCATTTAATTTTTTTCATACGGAATTGAAATATAAGTATAAATTCCTACATAAGTCATCTATCCGATGTTAAATTAAGAAAAATAATCTACATCCGGTGAGATATCTCAAATATCTCAGGTTGTTTTTTTTAAACAGATGTTGTAACAGCGAGAACTCAAAAACTGTAAGTGACCAAGGCACGAAACTAACATGGTTGATAGACATTTGATAGAAGATGTGTTTAACCGCTTTCATTTTGTCTACCGTCACTTCCGGTCCACACCGGAAGAGTTCAAACAATTCAAGTTGTTTAAAAGTTTAACTGTTTTTCTTTGACAACTTAAGAAAAATTGATAGGCAATAAAGTCCCGTTGTCTAGTGTTTGAGAAAAACTACCTATCCTTTTCATTGATTACTTCCGTTTGTCCGTTTCCTGTCCCGAGACAAAAAACCTTGACTTCTCGAGATCTTAAAAACGGTAAAGACTTGAACAACCAAACTTTGTGGGATTATAGACCTATATATGTAGATGTGTTTACACTATTTTGTTTTGTTCGTCATAGGTTCCGGTCGTCACCGGAAGTACTTTAAAAAATATTTTTTTCACGCATTTAATTTTTTTCATACGGAATTGAAATATAAGTATAAATTCCTACATAAGTCATCTATCCGATGTTAAATTAAGAAAAATAATCTACATCCGGTGAGATATCTCAAATATCTCAGGTTGTTTTTTTTAAACAGATGTTGTAACAGCGAGAACTCAAAAACTGTAAGTGACCAAGGCACGAAACTAACATGGTTGATAGACATTTGATAGAAGATGTGTTTAACCGCTTTCATTTTGTCTACCGTCACTTCCGGTCCACACCGGAAGAGTTCAAACAATTCAAGTTGTTTAAAAGTTTAACTGTTTTTCTTTGACAACTTAAGAAAAATTGATAGGCAATAAAGTCCCGTTGTCTAGTGTTTGAGAAAAACTACCTATCCTTTTCATTGATTACTTCCGTTTGTCCGTTTCCTGTCCCGAGACAAAAAACCTTGACTTCTCGAGATCTTAAAAACGGTAATGACTTGAACAACCAAACTTTGTGGGATTATAGACCTATATATGTAGATGTGTTTACACTATTTTGTTTTGTTCGGCGTAACTTCCGGTCCTCACCGGAAGCACTTGAAAAATTATTTTTTTTTACCTATTTTAGTTATTTTACATAGAATTGAAATATAAGTTTACATCATGTCATATGTCATGTATGCGATGTTAAATAAACACAAAATTTCTTCTTCCGGTGAGTTATCTCAAATATCTCAGATAACCTTTTTTTAAACAAATGTTTTAGCTGTCAGATCTTACAAACTTTAAGTGATTAAGACGCAAAACTTACATGGACAATAGACATTTGACAGAAAACGTGTTTAACCGCTTTCATTTTGTCAACTGTCACTTCCGGTCTTCACCGGAAGTTTTCAAACAAATCATGTTTTAACAAGTTTACCTGACTTTCTTGGGTGTTTCATCTAGCCTGATAAATAGTGATGTACAATAGGAAAATGTGCATCAAATACCAGCTTTTATTTTCAAATAATCACTTCCGTTCGTCAGTTTCCGGTCCCGAGACAAAAAACCTTTTTTCGATGAAATCTCAGATTAGGCAGAGAGGTGAAAAACCAAACTTTGAGGAAAGATTGACTTATGACTGTAGAAATGTTAAACGTGTATTTTTGGGTTCGGCTTTACTTCCGGTCGACACAAAAGGTACTTTAAAAATTGATTATGTTTTTCATTCTCGTTGTTGTTTTACATAGAAGTAACGCATACATTTTTCATTCAAATTAATTATCATATCCGTTATTTTTTCTACTTGAGAGAAGCAATGTCTTATAGTTAAATTCATACATGTATATCAGAACGGAAGACCTTTTTGTTGCTCATGCAACAAGAGTCTAGTTATTATTATTATTCTTTTTTTTTTCCTTTTTTTGTCCACAAGATTTCTCAGAGATGGCTAGATAGATTGTCTTGAAATTTTCAGTAGTGATAGAGAATGATAATATCTCTAGGCGTTTTTTTCATTTTTTCAAAATTCATTTCCTGTCGTCCGTTTCCTGTCCCGCGACAAAAAGCTAGTGACATCGAGATCTCAAAAACGAAAAAGACTTGAGCATCCAAACTTTATGGGATGATAGTCCTATAGTTGTAGATGTGTTTAAACTATTTTGTTTTGTTCGTCATAGGTTCCGGTCGTCACCGGAAGTAGTTTAAAAAATATTTTTTTTACGCATTTAATTTACTTCATACAGAATTGAAATATAAGTATAAATTCTTACATATGTCATCTATCCGATGTTGGATAAAGAAAAATAATCTACTTCCGGTGAGATATCTCAAATATCTCAGGTTGTTTTTTTTAAACAGATGTTGTAACAGCGGGATCTCAAAAACTGTAAGTGACCAAGGCACAAAACTAACATGGGTGATAGACATTTGATAGAAGATGTGTTTAACCGCTTTCATTTTGTCAACCGTCACTTCCGGTCCACACTGGAAGAGTTCAAACAAATCAAGTTGTTTAAAAGTTTAACTGTTTTTCTTTGACAATTTTAGATAAATTGATAGGCAATAAAATCCTGTTGTCTAGTGTTTAAAAAAAATTATCAATCCTTTTCATTGATTACTTCCGTTTGTCCGTTTCCTGTCCCGAGACAAAAAACTTTGACTTCTCGAGATCTTAAAAACGGTAATGACTTTAACAACCAAACTTTGTGGGATTATAGCCCTGTGTTAGTAGATATGTTTACACTATTTTGTTTTGTTCGGAATAACTTCCGGTCGTCACCGGAAGCACTTCAAAAATTATTTTTTTTACCTATTTTAGTTATTTTATATAGAATTGAAATATTAGTTTACATCATGTCATATTTCATGTATGCGATGTTAAATAAACACAAAAAAACGGTGAGTTATCTCAAATATCTCAGATAACCTTTTTTTAAACAAATGTTTTAGCTGTCAGATCTTACAAACTTTAAGTGATTAAGACGCAAAACTAACATGGACAATAGATATTTGACAGAAGATGTGTTTAACCGCTTTCATTTTGTCAACTGTCACTTCCGGTCTTCACCGGAAGGTTTCAAACAAATCATGTTTTTAACAAGTTTACCTGATTTTCTTGGTTGTTTCATATAGCCTGATAAATAGTGATGTACAATAGGAAAATGTGCATCAAATACCAGCTTTTATTTTCAATAATCACTTCCGTTCGTCAGTTTCCGGTCCCGAGACAAAAAACCTTGTTTCGATGAGATCTCAGATTAGGCAGAGAGGTGAAAAACCAAACTTTGAGGAAAGATTGACTGTAGAAATGTTAAACGTGTATTTTTGGGTTCGGCTTTACTGCCGGTCGACACAAAAGGTACTTTAAAAATTGATTATGTTTTTCATTCTCGTTGTTACATAGAAGTAACGTATACATTTTTCACTCAAAATAATTATCATATCCATTATTTTTTCTACTTGAGAGAAGCAATGTCTTATAGTTAAATTCATACATGTATATCAGAACGGAAGACCTTTTTGTTGCTAATGCAACAAGAGTCTAGTTAAGGTCTTCCGTTTCCAACGGAAGACCTTATTGTTTTCGTACTGTTTCTTATTATTATTATTATTATTATTATTATTTTTTTCCAAATTTTGTGCACGCGATTTCTCGAAAACTATTCGACCGATTTCAACCATTTTTTCACAGATGATGGAACGTGACCTTAATTTTATATGTTTTCGAAATTATTTCTGTCGTCATTTCCGGTCCCGATTTACGGCCGATTTTTCAATATTTTACGACCCATTTTGTGCACAGGTGATCTCAAAAACTATCAGAGATATGACTGTGAAATTTTCAGGATAGGTAGTCTATAGTTTGAAGTTGTGCCCTATTATGTTGTTTTATGGCAGTGGCGCCTTATCTTGGAGCTCGCCTAGGCTCGAAAAGTGGGTACCAATTTTCATTCAAAATTTTCATACGTTTTGATCTGTATCTTTTTATCAAATTATATTTTGTTAAGTAATATATAACAAAAGTGGTAGAGAATCAATAGATCTTTTCCACAAAATCAAGAAAAAGGGGCTGACCCCTTTATTTAGGGGCCAAGACACTCGTAAACTCTAATACAAATAACTGAAAAATGATAAGGATTTTATAATGCATTATAGAAGCAAAGTTGTTGATCGTAACAATATATATCAGGGAAAATTATTGCCACGCCCATTTATTACGTAATTAGGGTTTATTAGGGGCCAACGTTCTCAAACTTTGATACAATATATCTAGAGAACGAAACATATTTTGTTAAGCATTGTAGAAGAGAAAATACTTGTATTGATGATGTAAATCGATTCCACGAATGAAAACACCAATTCCTGTCCCCATTAAGGATCTAGAGGGCTGGCCCCTAAAATATTCAATTGTTTGTATCTCAAAAATGAACAACAATTTTAGATAGGTTTAAGAACAAAAAATGTTAGTATAATTAAGACCTTTTCAAGGAAATCAAGAAAAAGGGGCTGGCCCTTTAAATTAGGGGCCAAGAGACTCGTAAACTCTATTACAAACAACTTAAAAACGATCAAGATTTCGTAATGCATTATAGAAGCAAAGTTGTTGATCATAACAATATCTATCAGAAAAAATGATTGCCACGCCCATTTATTACGTAGCTAGGGATTTTAGGGGCCAAATTCCTAAGACTTTGACGCAATATACCTAGAGAAGGAGATTTATTTTGTTAAGCATTGTAGAAGAGAAAATGTCTGCATTGATGATTGTTATCGATTCCACTAATCAAAACACCAATGTATGTCCCCATTAAGGATTTACAGGGCTGGCCCCTTAAATATTCAATCGTTTGTATCTCAAAAATGAACAACAATTTTTGATATGTTAAAGAACAAAAAATGTTAGTATTCTAAAGACCTTTTCAAGAAAATCAAGAAAAAGGGGCTGGTCCTTTAAATTAGGGGCCAAGACACTCGTAAACTCTAATACAAATAACTGAAAAATGATGAAGATTTTATAATGCATTATAGAAGCAAAGTTGTTGATCGTAACAATATATATCAGGAAAAATTATTGCCACGCCCATTTATTACGTAATTAGGGTTTATTAGGGGCCAACGTTCTCAAACTTTGATACAATATATCTAGAGAACGAAACATATTTTGTTAAGCATTGTAGAATAGAAAATAATTGTATTGATGATGTAAATCGATTCCACGAATGAAAACACCAATTCCTGTCCCCATTAAGGATCTAGAGGGCTGGCCCTTAAAATATTCAATTGTTTGTATCTCAAAAATGAACAACAATTTTAGATAGGTTTAAGAACAAAAAATGTTAGTATTATTAAGATCTTTTCAAAGAAATCAAGAAAAAGGGGCTGGCCCTTTAAATTAGGGGCCAAGATACTCGTAAACTCTATTACAAACAACTTAAAAACGATCAAGATTTCGTAATGCATTATAGAAGCAAAGTTGTTGATCATAACAATATCTATCAGAAAAAATGATTACCACGCCCATTTATTACGTAACTAGGGATTTTTAGGGCCCAAAGTCCTTAAACTTTGATGCAATATACCTAGAGAAGGAGACTTATTTTGTTAAGCATTGTAGAAGAGAAAATGTCTGCATTGATGATTCTTATCGATTCCACTAATGAAAACACCAATGTATGCCCCCATTAAGGATTTAGAGGGCTGGCCCCTAAAATATTCAATCGTTTGTATCTCAAAAATGAACAACAATTTTAGATAGGTTTAAGAACAAAACATGTTAGTATTATTAAGATCTTTTCAAGGAAATCAAGAAAATGGGGCTGGCCCTTTAAATTAGGGGCCAAGATACTCGTAAACTCTATTACAAACAACTTAAAAACGATCAAGATTTCGTAATGCATTATACAAGCAATGTTCTTGATCGTAACAATGTCTGTTTGAAAAACTCTTTGCCACACCCATTTATTACTTAATAAGAGATTTATTGGAGGCAAAGTCCTTAAACTTTTTAAAAAATTGAACGGAAGACCTACTCGTTACTCGTAACGAGATCGTATCTAGTTATTATTATTTTTCTTTTCCACAAATTTTGTGCACGCGATTTCTCGAAAACTATTCGACCGATTTCCACAATTTTTTCACAGATGATTGGACTTCATATGATCTTCAAACATTTGTGATAATTTTCCTGCCGTCACTTCCGGTACCGATTTATCGGCCATTTTGTTCATTTTTACGACCTATTTTGTGCACACAAAAACTCAAAAACTATCAGAGATATGAATATGAAATTTTCAGGATAGTTAGACCATAGTTTGAAGATGTGCCCATTGATTTTGTTTTACTCCTGTGGCGCCATTTCTTGGAGCTCGCTATGGCTCGAAAATTGGGTACGGATTTTTAATCAAAATTTTCGCACGTTTTGATCTGTATCTTTTTATCAGTTGATATTTTGTTGAGACATATTTAACAAAAGTGGTAGAGTATGAAAAGTACTTTTCACCGATATCACAGAAAAGGGGCTAGCCCCTTTAATAAGGGGCCAAGAGACTCGTAAACTTTATTACAAATAACTTAAAAACGATAAAGATTTTGTAATGCATTATAGAAGCAAAGTTGTTGATCATAACATTATCTGTCAGAAAAAATCATTGCCACGCCCATTTATTACGTAACTAGGGATTTTTAGGGACCAAAACCCTTAAATTTTGACGCAATATATCTAGAGAAGGAGACATATTTTGTTAAGCATTGTAGAAGAGAAAATGTCTGCATTGATAATCTTAATCGATTGCACTTATCAAAACATCAATATCTGTCTCCATCAAGGATTTACAGGGCTGACCCCTAAACGATTCAATGAATTATATCTCAAAAATGAACAACAATTTTAGATAGGTGTAAGAACAAAAATTGTTAGTATCCTTAAGACCTTTCCAACAAAATCAAGAAAAAGGGGCTGGCCCCTTTAATTAGGGGCCAATAAACTCGTAAACTCTATTACAAATAACTTAAAAACGATCAAGATTTTGTAATGCATTATCGAAACAAAGATGTTGATCGTAGCAATGTCTATCTGAAAAATCATTGCCACGCCCATTTATTAGGTAACTAAGGATTATTAGGGGACAAAGTCCTTAAACTTTGACGCAATATATCTAGAGAAGGAGATATTTTTTTAAGCATTGTAGAAGAGAAAATGTTTGCATTGATGATTTCAATCGATGCCACTTATCAAAACACCAATGTCTGTCCCCATTAAGGATGTATTGGACTGGCCCCTAAAATATTCAATCGTTTATATCTCAAAATTAACAACAATTTTTGATAGGTTTACGAACAAAAAATGATAATATTCTTAAGACCTTTTCAATGAATTGAAGAAAAAGCCCTTAAAATTAGGGGCCAAGATACTAGTAAACACTATTACAAATAACTTAAAAACGATCAAGATTGTGTAATGCATTATAGAAGACAAGTTGTTGATCGTAACAAAGTCTGTTTGAAAAACTCTTTGCCACAACCATTTATCACTTAATTAGGGATTTATAGGAGCCAAAGTCCTTAAACTTTTTAAAAAATTGAACGGAAGACCTACTCGTTACTCGTAACGAGATCGTATCTAGTTTAGATATTATTTTTGTTAACACGCATCATGATTTATGAATCAAAGCTTTGCAAATCGTTTATCTAATATAGTCAAAAACTATTGGAAGAAAACATAAAACTTTGGTTAAGTGATTGACGTGACGCATTTGAGTATTTTTGAAGTCAGATATTATAAATGATATTCCAAAAGTGTCTATAAATGGCCCCGATCTTTCCTTTGGAACGTGCTGCAATTGAAACAAAAATATGAAGAAGAAAAATAAACTTGATGTATTGCATGTGTAAACATTGCAATATTCGATCTTTTTTATTTGTATTGTATAAATTTTGATTTGCATTGCATAATTTTCTATTTGTATTCTTTTATTTTCATTTCTATAATTTTCCATTTGCATTGTATATTTTGGTTTGTTACGCAGGATTTCATTGGTTTAATGTTATATCCTTTATCGAACTGGATAATGCTTAGGTTTCTGGATGATATACACGAGGCCATCTTCTTAGCCTTTTTGACAGGTTCATTAGATACTAAGATAGTTATCAGTAGGCCAATTTTAGTAGGAGTTCCTGCTGTGAATGGACCGAAAGTTTATTTTTTGAACAATGTTTCATATATTAGACAATATTAAGAAAATAAGAAAAGTCCGATAACTCTTAATTATGATAGGGTCATTTTTGTATTTACGTTCAAATTTTATGTTGGGTTATAATGATAATGTACAATTAAATTAACAAGCAATGATTCTAATAATGATAATGCTGGAATAGGAAAGGGTAATAAGTGGTAGCAAAGTTCAAACTAAGAAATTAAATTCTCACCCCGGGAAAATACATGCACAAATCATGTGCAACATGCAGATAGGTATTTCCTGGTTTCTAAAACTACATGTATTTGGTACATTACATTCACATTAAAAATGACATGTGGTGATAACGAACAGTGTTCAAATTCAAAAGTCCAAAGGAAAATTACAAAACAGGAGCAGAGCAAACACGGACTTCTTTTAAAAAAAAGGTAGGATCAGATGCCATGGAGGAGTACAGTCAGTTCAAGCATATCTTTTACAACACACACCATAGCATAGCATAGCATTGGAATCTCATACCATAGCATTGGAATCTCATACCATAGCATAAAATCTCATAGAATCTCATTTGTCATAGCATACCATAGCATACCATAGCATAGCATATAACATGGTTTTAACTCGGTTTTAAATGTTTTCATTTGAAAGAATAAATGCTCACATTGCAGATTTGTTGTAAACTTTGGCTTCTTATCAAATTACTTCGAAATATGTGGAGATCTTCTGTGTATGGAGGGGTTTTTGTTTAAATCTCATAGCATACCATAGCATAGCATACCATATCATCAGGCCCTTCATTTCAATTTCTCATGTCATAGCATACAAATCTCATAGCATTGCATTGAAATCTTATAGCATATCATTTAAATCGCATACCATAGCATAGCATAAAAATTGTAAAAGATATGCATGAAATGACGGTAAGCATCCTCTGCCGACTAGTCACACCCGCCGTGCGCCCAATGTCATATCGGTAAAAATGTCATTATAGGGAAAATTGTCGTAATTTGGGAAAAATATCATGATCGAACGGGAAAAACGGAGAAAAATATGTGGACAATTCGGTATTCAATCAATAGTCCTAAGTAGAGAAATCACGGATCTCTGGAGAATCTCAGAGGCAGGATCAGGTGCCATGGAGGAGTGAGCATCCTCTGCTGACCGGTCACACCCGCCGTGTGCTCTTGTCGTAATTGGGAAAAACGGAAATGTCCGTAGACAACTAGGTGATTATTAATGGTCTAACAATTAGTATGAAAAACGCCAGTCAGCATGCGACCCAGTGGAAGGTTGTATTTGCTGACAATGTCGTTGTATCGACCATAGAACTTACGAAAAGATGACTTCAAACGAGACTGTTGATAGACCTGTTTTATAAACTTGTTTGTCAGTAGCTTGCTTCGCCTTAGAAACTGTTCATACGAAGAGCATGCCCTTGTGTATGGAATCAACTGAGAGACAAAAACACCATATGCAGGTGATGAAGGTATATTGCTACATAAGTAAGGAAAGTTGACTATAGAAAAATTGAAGTCATCACGTTTATCATATAGTTTGTTGTTAGGTTACCATCAATGTCCATTTCCAGTAAAATATCCAAATATGAAGCAGATGACGCAGACTCTGTGGTATCTTTTATTTCAAGTTCACTGCGGTATACCGAATCGACTTAAGTATGGAAGTAACAACTGTTTATTGATAATACGTCTTCGATATATCTGATTGTTGAGTTGAAGGCCGAGTGATTTATTTTTTTTCACTTACAAGTTTTTGAATAAATTCTGCTTCATGTGAATACAAAAATAGGTCTGCTAACAATGGGTTACAATTGGTACCCATGGGAATTCCAACAGATTGTTGGAAGACCTGATTTCCAAAAACTAGATAGAAGTTGTCTGTCAGAAACTCAAGCATCTTTTTAATGTCAACTTCAGAGTACTTGTGTGCACAATGCGAATGGCTTTTAACAAAAACGTTTTGCATATGACCGATGACAAGGTAAGAAAATTGACGTGATCCATGTTTTAAAAAAAGCAGTTATCAATGATGGAAAAAAGACGGGACTTTAATTTATCGTGGGGGATGGTTGTATAAAGTGTAGAAAAGTTGTAAGTTTTGATGCTATTGATTTCGGTAAAATTTTGGGATTTCAGGTTTTCTAAAAGTTCCTTGGAATTCTTAAGTATCCACATCTGATTTACACCGCTTCTTGAATATACTGTTGCACAGTACTCTTGAAGTTTCTCCTTTACTGCTGCTAATATTTTGGTAAGGAGTAAAGAAAGAGGATTTGTATAACATTTACGGGAACCCGCTGTATATCTTTGTTTGTAAGGATTTTATGAAGTTTAGGTATCCAATAAAGATAAGGTAATTCAAATTGATTTTGGTTGTTGAGAATATTGAAAATATTCAAAACTGATTGTTGATTGATTTTGAAGATTTTTTTCCTTGGAAAGAGAGCTATGAGTATAAGTTGGATTTCCACTTGTTGAATTTAAGTTCTTCTAATATACAATTTATATAATGAGCCTTACAAATAAATACAATGTTGTTTCCTGCTTTCTCAGCAGGAACCAGTACAAACTGATTGTGTAATCTATCTAGATCTTTTTTCACTTCTAAATTATCAAATATAGAAGGATGGATGGTTTTCATACTGCACTTTAATCGCTTCATACGAGGTTTTAACATGCATCGAACAGTTTTAGTCCATTCTGACAACGTGTCAAGGTCTTCTCTTTCATGTTTGGCCCATCGTCTGGCGTATTCCTCTACAGAATTCATAGTATGTATGAAATTAGAATGCCAGTTAATAGAGCGGGGTTCCCTAAATTTTGGACCTTTAAGAATAAGTGATTTAAGATCATCATTGTTTACTATATTTACGTCACCAGTAATGACATGTCCAGCAGGACGATAGTTGAAGGGTGAAGATGAACATGTTGGAGGACTATTTTTCAGGCATTCTAGAGGGTTTTTTTGTAATTAAAAAGTTTGGAAGCAATGGTCCAAGTATAATTGTAAGAAATACAAGGAGTCGTCTTCAACTTAAAATATGGTGGAATACAAGACTGGACCTTTTTGTGATTAAGGATATTGCTTATATTTACAGCTTCAATGCCTTTTGTTGGTACATTGAAGTTTAAAGAACAAACGTGGTTGTTGAGTAGTTCCTTCTTCACGTGGCGGTTTAAAAAGTCTATGGTTAGCAATATCCATAACCACCGAAGTGAGTCTGTATTCGGGTGTTGAAGAATCAAAAATTGCCATTTTCCTTACAAGCATATTATTTAAAAGTTTCAAAGGGACAGACTAAATTTTGGTTCGGGTGTGATGAAGACCCAACTGTTTATTTACATAAGGTGAATCAAAAGAGACATCGTGTATATTGGGTTTATTTTAACGCTTACGTCTCTGTGTATTGTTAAAAAGTCTCATCACATATACTTTGTTACACGGTATACTTGAAAGATTCCCTACATTATCGACATTGTCGTTGCAACTGTAAGGAAATGCTGTGCCCAGTTTTCTGATCCAGAATTCTCTCTTTGTCTACGGAAAGATGTACTTAGTGATGGACTATTAGTATGATGATAAATTTTCTCTAGAATTATAACTTTCATTGACAAGATTGAATAATCGGGTGAATGTGACACTTGCATTTTAAAAAACGTAGATAGGCAAAAAGACAGAATGTATGTATAGATAGATAAAATATGTTTATAGACAAAGAAGGAATGGGGAAACTAACATATCCATAAGGTGTAACACCAGCTGACATGATTTGAAGCCACATTTTGCTACCTATTCATCATCTGCGTTTGAAGTTCGTAATTCGCGCTTGTATATCTTGGCACTTATGTTTTGATAATTTACGTAATATAAGTCAATAGGAAGAAGTTACAACATGTTACATGTATGACTATTTGTCTTATCAATAAAATATCCAAACCAGATTAATGATGATTGTATACATTTAATTGGCAAGATGGTATGTAAAAACAAGGCTGCATTTAAATGTGCTTGTTTTTGGAAATACTTCAGCGAAATTCTTTACAACACATCTGCAATTTTAAATGAATTCCCACATTTCCCCAAGAGTAGATTTTGAGTGTTTTGAAAACATTTTCAGAAAATGAAAACTCAAAAGATGACTGAAAGACAAATAAAACGCAGTGAAATGGTAAATCTCTGGCACACAGTTACCTATCATGCATTTAAATTAGCAATCGACTGAATGGCAAAGATTCATCTTTTGGATGTCACACACTTTAGTTTTGCATGTATTCTGCATCTGGCCTTTTTAATTAGTGAAATGACATTCTTCGATGAGAAATGAATGTATTTGTTATAAGTCAACATCAACCACTCGTGTATACATTTATTTTGAAATACATTGTACACAAGTAAGCTAGTACAATCGAATTTGAGTACCAAAACTGTTAATATCATTTGACCTATAACATCCTTTGTGGAATATATTTTATAAGTAAGCAGAAGGGTTTTTTTGTGAATGAGGTTAATGATTGAAAAATTTGTGTTATAAAAACATTGCATGTTATAATCTTTACAGCTTTGTTGGAAATTCTTTGTCCGACTCCCATTGAAAATACTCTAGCACAATTACAGGATAGTCACATTTATATAATGATTTTTAGAATACTAGTAATGTAAATATTTGAAAAACAAGGAACTTTTCATTCATAATACTAGAATGATAAACATACAGGATTAATAATGATGTGCATCACAACAACTCGAATTTTCTTAACAAAACATATATACATAAATACATGAATTATTATTTACGAAACATATTTGTTAATATTTAAACAATAAGATGCTTTCCTTGGTGATTCATTCGGGATATGAAGGTGGCGACATTGCAGAAAAAATACATAACCTGCGTTAACGGGTTATGTAAATTTTCTCTGCAATGATCGCCACCTTATAACCCACATGAATCATCAAAGAAAGCATTTTAGTGTTTATATTTACATCTTTCTTTTAACTAATTAATAAATTGATTATGAAAGGTAAATAAAATTCATTGAATTACTGTTAATATACATAGGTACGTTAGCTGAAAGAAACAGACAAATCGTCTCCTGTGAGACTTTGAGTCTGACATCATCATGATTATTTCGTGCAGTCCGTGATTTTTCTTAGGTCGCTATAGGCTACAACCAACCGATACACAGGGCGTGTCGATTTCAGTCCTGTCAGTTTCCTGTCAGTTTCAGCCGCTGTAAATTTCGACCAATCGATAAACGGGGCGTGTAGATTTCAGTCTGGCTGTTTTTATATGAATGAGCTATGAATGGACTAAGTTTCCGTAAGAAGCATAGTTGGTAGATGTAAATATAATATTGTAAGCCTCTTTGACAAATGACACTGAAACACTAAACTGTTACACGGCGTGTTTGGTGTTTTTCTAGCAGATAAGTGTACAGATATATCAAAATTATTACACAAGCCACTATTGCAAGTCCAATAATTGCACCCATAAAACCATCAGATTTGTTATGTTTTGTGTGCGTGGAATTACAATTATTATTTGCATTATCATCATCCATATCAAGAGCTGTGCTGAAAAAATCTATAAATAAATTTCGAACAGTTAAATGTATTTTTTTTTATTTATAAATTCAAAGACAATTTCTATGATAAAAAGTAGAATGCAGGTATAAAGTATTCCTTTTATTAATGATTACAGATGTCATACTTAGCGATTCAGTAATAAATACGTATGGATAATATATCCTATTCAACTTATTTCTCATTGCAATTGCTTTGTGCAGAAACAGTTAGTTTTCGCCTTTTATGTATTTTGTAACCAAAATGTGCGTATTCACTACACAAACTTGTTTTATGCATAATTATTCATGGTATTCCAGCATGCCGCCTTGCTTCATGTTCGTTCACAATTGTTAGACAATAAGGGTAAAGTAAAATACTTCTACATGTATTTGAAAGTTTGCAAGTGATAAGAACATATTTTGTCGCAATGAAAGACAGAACTAAAGATTCTGTAAACAATAAACATATACTTTACAAATGTTATTTCCTGTTCCTTTCTTTATCTCCTACACGCAGCTAAAGGAATTAGCTTCTAAAATAGCATTTGATTAGATTTAAATGTTTGCTTTTGCGCGGAGAAATGTGACTTTGGTTTAATATATTTTATTGTGGCGCAAAAAGGGATTACTATTTCGTTTGAATACAGCAAAAACGTAGGTAGCCCTGACGAAAACAATTTTAAAAATATGCTTATTTAATGTACCTCTCTGTATGTTTTCTGTGTAAAATTACGGCTAATACAGTCACGTAGCCTTGCTATTTCTGCTATAAATAATGTTTACCGATGACAGTCTCCATGATACTTGTCCGTGGTGAATTTTCGTCGATATTATTCACCGGCAGCGTTCGTACTAAGCCACAAAACTCCTCTAGTGTTATATGTGTCAAAATCGCAAGGTAAAGTGCGAGACATGTAACCAGCAAGAAAATAAGCATTGCCGACAGATATTTTTTTCGGTATAATAAAATTACTATTTACTGATATTTTTAGTCCCCCTCAACAGTTACTACATTTGTAATTCCCTTGACTTCACTTCGGGATATATTTACTTCCTTGGCGTACAATAAACTTGCTATTATTCTTTTAGCCAGTAAATAGGTATATGATATAGTTCCTGTCTCATTAGTTTTATCACGTTGCATTAACCGGTAATCAGTTAACAAATAGTTAATTTTTTTATCCATTCAATTTCAAATTCATTAAGACGTTATCAAAAATCTAATAATAAAGGTGATGTTAAACGTGAGGAAAGTGAATTAATCTGTTCGGTTATGTCAAATTATTAAAGATGATGACTTAGAACCGATAAAACAAGACTTACAGTCATATGAACTTTTACATTTTATGAGCTATAGCTATGTTTAATAATATATTTAGTAAAATGTGTTTGTGTGCTAAAAGCAAACTTTATTGAATTGGAGGTTAAGGAAGAAATAAAATTTGAAACTATGGTAACGCTAAACATCAAATAAAACTACAATCATAGCCACCTTCAATGTTGGAGATATTTCTGTTGAAACTGTTGACTGTGAAGACGACACTCGTGTTTTTGTAGATTTCTGAAAAAAGTAATACGTTTAGAAACTCAAAATTAGTATTGATATACATGTATAGTTTTTGCACATAAAATTGTTTTGTTACACAGCATAGATTATTAAGAAGCTTTATATACATGGGTTATACTTATTGGTTTTTTTAATTTTCATAAAATCAGAATTTTAGTTGAGAGATAAAATTCCTAGTATACAGGTTAATGTTCATATCTTATCAGAAAATCGTTCCATTTAACATCTTGACTGACATTACAGTCGATCACATTTTGCATATATAATGAAATATTGTTTATAAATGAACATTAAAAACAAGCTAATGAAATTATATTAGTTTTTTTAAAAAAGTACCGTTTAAAGAGCTTGTACAACCACTGACAAAATCACAGTCTGTTTCTGCACAGGCACATATCAACTGACATTCATTTCCATATGAAGGAAAGGGACACTTGGTGTCACAATGTATCCCATGATATCCAATTGGACAGGCTAAATTGTGAAAAAGTATATAACATACACTTTAGTAATGGAAAATGATCATGTGAAGAATTACATTTGCACCAGTTTTCGTTAACGTGACCTACGTAAACATTCTTTTTTTAGCGAAGTTTTACTTGTACCCAACAAGACAAAAACTTTCACCATCGATTCTACAACATCCCTTTCTTTCTATTCAATTTGAAGCAAACGATAATTTTGTTTTTTAAAGTACCAACCTCTACAATACATTCAACGTACCCTCTGCATGTTTCTAGATTTACATGGCATAATGTTGAACAAAAATAATCATTATCTTAAACAATTCTAGTTTATCTGGCCATATCTTTTACAAAAATAGGTTAACAAATCCCTAACACCGATCATATTTATTTAATTTAAATAATTAAAAGGTGTTATTGTTCCTTTTGAATATAATTATAAATCATATAAATGTGATATATTAGCATTGATAAACAGCATTTCAATATCAAACAAGCATATTCTTTCGCATTATCTTATAATTGAGGTCTGCTGTTTTTGAAGGTTCGAGTATAGCTCAAGTCGATCAAATGATATTCATGAAATGAGGTTTTTTTATTGATTATCATTATTTCATGCTGAAATTGATTCATACAATGGTAAAATTGCAATGTATGTTCAACATATGTTTCGAGTAACATATGATGAACATACGTTGAACATGCGCTAAACCAATAAATTGTCCGCAGTATGATGAGCGTTTGTTAAAATCATATGTTAAACATATGTTTGAATAATATGTTAAATAAATGACAGCTCAAAACATAGGTTGACCACGTGTTTTGTGGTAATATATTTCACATTAGCTGCAGGATGAATTTTAAGCTTTAGGTAAAACTTGCATTTTCAATTACTTGTTTTTTGAAAATCACATCGTGCAATTGGCGATGGCATTAAAGTCACCTTAGAACCTGTCAGGGTTTAAGTTGTGTTCTCCGCGGAAATTCAGATTGAAAGAGACCCCTGACATTTAAAACAGTTTTCTCTATCAGGCAGTTATTATACAGCGTATCCTTAAATAATCACATACAACAGCGATATAGATAAAGAATGAAAAAGTATTAGAAATGGGTGTTATGATAATTGAACAACAAATATATGATGTGGTTGAATTTTTATTATACTAGTGTAAGTTTACGTACGAATGCACTTCGTCTTCTCTTTATTCCACATGTATCCATTACAACAATAAGTTCCATTTTCTCTTCAGAAACAATATAAATCATCGTTATTGTAAGCAAATGTTTACATATGATTAATAAAAAAATAATTCTGATATAAATTCTAACTACACACCCACTACAGCTGTTCACAAGAGTTTTCATTGAAGAATTCTTACAGCCGTCTATATAATCACATTTTTCCCTTGTGCAATTACAATTTGACTGGCAGTCTTGGCCATATAGAGGGTAGAAACACTTTCTCTCACAGTTTATGCCAGTGTAACCCGATTTACAAGCTATACAAAAGAATATGTCTATGTTTTGTCAAAATGAACTGTTTTAAAACTCACGATTTAAGAGTTTATCAATATCATTATTGAAGCTGCAACACTTACGCATACAATTCTTTTGTATTTCGTTCCAACGGTACCCAGAACAGCAATAACTACCATTTGCACTGCAACACAATGATATAGTTATATTGTATTTAAAAACCATTTAACACACAATCATTATTAATTTGTTCACTTACTCTTGACAAAGTGTTGCATATATGACTTCCAAATTCCATAGAAATGTCACAAATAGATAGCAAAAAACTTCTGTATTGTTCATTGTATGCTGTTGAAACTAAAATATTAATATTTTATTCCAAATTTCCGGATAATATGGTAGAATTTATTAATATGGCCATTTCCTTGTTCCGTGAAAATTCAAGGAAATGAATCAGGATTTGATCAAATAGGCCGTGCGATGTAAATATGTGTTTATGATTTGAAATTTGGCATAATTAATTTCTTGGTCATAAATGAACATTGCTTTTCATGTAATTGAATATCGAAAGTCCTGAAAAGGTCAATAAATGTCAGAGCTCTGCGGTTTAGTAACCATTTAAATTTTTAGGTTTGCACAAACTATGGCAATATTCTAAAACTATTGGTGTTCCGGAGAATTTAATCAAGTAATAAGCATACTTTCCGTGTAAATCAGGGGATAACAAGTTAATTCTCCTTAATTCCATCGTATAGAGTAGAAAAGCTGTATTATTATTTCTCTTCTTTTTTAAAGAATTTACCCTCAGTACTCTCAGTCCGCCGTGTTTGGATTGCAAGAATGTCTTCGAGGGAACTTTATTATGGCAGAGATAAATTAAAAAGATAATTGAACTTATAATGTTCTACAGCGAATAAGACTTTATTACGTTAGTTTCTGATTGAAAAAAAATATATGTGCAATTAGTAAAATATACCGGATGCCTCATATGGACACAACTGTAATCGGTCGAAGCCGATCACAAAAACAAGTACCCCAGTGTATTCACCGGTAGGACAAATCTAAGAGTAATACAATAAACAGAAAATATGCATAACTCATTCAATTGACAATACTGAAATTGTATTCTACCAGGTGGAAAAAATTTGTCAGTATTCATTTCTCTGTATGCTCCTTATCAAACTGTCGGCTATTTCGAAACTATCGTGATGGAAACCATTTTCGTTTGACCATATGTGATCGAAATAGAGACATAAGAAATGTAATGTGCCATGTTCTATATAGTGTCACAACCAGAATTTACCGTAAATCAAAATGAACACAAAGATAAAGTGAAAGTGCTCTTTTTCGTTGAATGGCCTACTTAAAAACAACTGTGATAACAATTCCTTCGCCTTTTTACAATATACACTCGTTCTACACACACTAGTTTTGTTACTCGAAACATAGTTAAAGGACTGATTTTTTTCTTTGATAGGAGAAATCCGCTACATCTTAATCATGTCCAGGAATCTCAATGGCGGAACTCACCAAAATTCAACAACCGACCCTTTCACACAACGCACATCTTTCACTCAAACATTCGATAACATGTAACACAAAGAATTTGAACACTCTCAAACCAACTACTCTTTGATGGGAGGAGTGACACTAATCTTAAGCAAAAGAAACAACACCTCTACACTTTAACTTTGTTCGTGGCCCTTGGAGATTTGAAGAAAATATTTTCGATAAACAAAGAATTAGTATTAAAAAACTAGAGCAAAGCTCGTTGTACAGCAACGAGTAGGTCTTCCGTTGCAGCTGCGAGGCGAAAAAGAACGATTGACACTTTCTTTTTTTTCTGAAGTGACACTGTGACTCAAAACAGATGTTTTACTTTTGGGTTATGAAAACGGAAATAAGACGAAATATACGAAATTTGATCATTTCACACATTTTAAGTCATCACCTACATGTATTAGTTTACAAGTCGTTAAAACTCATTTGGAACAAACCAAGTTGATTATTTCGCGCATTTTAAGTCATCACCTACATGCATTAGTTTACAAGTCGTTAAAACTCATCCGGAACAAACCACGTTGTTTTGGACTTTGATTTTGTGTATCACGTGATTGCAATTCTGTCTAAAATGCTGATGACCTATGTACCTGTCATACTATGTTTCGAACAATCTCAACGTTATCAATGTTGCAGAAGACGTGCACTGATCTAACGGCAAAATAGGATAATTTTAAAGCATTTTGGCCAAAAAGGATTTCTATACTAAAATTATTGACGTGATTTTTTTGTGCTTTTATACACTGTCAGGTAAATAGGATTGTCGAGAACATTCAATTGCTGTAGATATTATATACATTCTACATTGTGCCAGTCGGGGATTTTTTTTCTACTAGCTAGCATTAATTAATTAATAATCAGCAAAAATAAGTCCAAAGAGTTCGGAATTTGAACTGAAATAAAGAACTTGGTAATCGCCAAGACCTGGGCTTCCGGGTCACATAGATTTTAATAATTATAAATGGAGCGGATCCACATTTGACGGTTTTAAAGTTAACAATTAAGTTCTACAAAGGATCTTGCTGTCTATCAAAGTAGTATAAAATTTTAGAATTTTAATACAGTACATAATAGAAATATTTATTTAGGCTTCTCTATAAACGCACGCATAAGCTTTGGATTCGTGGGGGGTTGTTGTAAGGCAGAATTGTACATATTAACATGGAACAAATTTTCATTTGAAACAAATAGTGTTGTACCTTCAAAAATTATTTTAAAAAAATGAAATCAATCTCTTCACATCATATTCTTTTTTCAAAAAAAATAATTAAAGTGTTGCTGTGGCGTTTTCAAACCAATGAATTTCAGAGTTTGGATCATATTTTAGTTGTAAAAATTGTGTCTTAAACTGTGACGAAAAGCTGACAAAACAGAACCAGGGGTGGGAGACTCTCTTCCATGATCCTCACCTAATATAGTTTAATGTTTTAAAGCGAATCCATGGGTTGTAGAAACGGCATGGTTTCAGCAATATTTAATTATCTCCTTTTTTACATTCTCTTATCGCATGGAATCAAATCGTCTTTTGTGAAGTTCGATCAACCACTGTACACTGTACAATCTCGGGGAGCAAATGCGAGAAAAGACAGAAGCCCTTATATAATGTAAATATAAATTCCAGATCCAAAACTAAAAATCGCACACATTAGTTACACATAGGCTCCGTAACATAATAAACACCGCCCAGAGAGAGAGAGAGAGAGAGAGAGAGAGAGAGAGAGAGAGAGAGAGAGAGAGAGAGAGATAGAGAGTTTAAGTGTTTGATTACACGCTAAAGCAATGAAAGATTAACATTTGATTTCACACTTTAACTATCATATAATGAATTCGTTCAGATTAATTCGAATTTGAGTGTCTTTTTAGGGGGTGTATATCAACATACAGCAAAATTTAGAGCATTCACACGCATGCGTGTATCGGTTGCTTTGATCCCGACGATTCACAAAGCGTCGATGAGCGATTGAATTTAGCGAGGGCCGATGTAACGAAGACTGATACGCAATATTGTTGATTTACAAATCACGACTAGTTTAGTATGCATTGATGCTCTGCAAGATACCAAGCACAACTTAATCCGGTTTTATTATTTCATAATTGATCGTCTTTTCAGAAGATGTTCAAAAATTATTTTAGGATTTTTTTTTTATATTTGGCTCTTGAGTTTCAACCTGTTTAACATTTGCAGATAATTTCTGACCTTTTATGTGAGCTTTCGAGCATCAAATACGAAATATAACAAACTCCGTTTAACAGGTATTTGGACATCATGCAATTTTTCGCATGGGCTCTCAATGAGAGATTGGCATAAATACGTACAATGAGTGTGTGGATTATTGAACACTGCACAATGATACAGAGATCTTTAAGCGGACTATTTGCTTTTGGAGAATCATTTTCATTTCGTTTGGTCTACAACGTCCTTGTGCATTATATCAAACATGCCATGCAAACCGTTCGGCTACCTGCAACTAACATATTCGCACTAAGCTTGATCCTATGAATTTAGTGTGATACATACATGTAGTATGACATTTACACAAGCTACAGACATCATTTTATTTAGTTTAACAAAGAACTAGATAGGACATATCTTGACGTAATGCCCCCAATTTTTCTACAAAATAAAGTGCACGCACATAAACAAATTTCATATTCTTTATAAAGTTGATAACAAGTACTAACTATAAAACCTGTTTGATTTTTTTTCACATGTGTTGCTAGTATGAAATTACATGGGCGAAATGCATGCCTATTCCTGGAAAACGTCCAGAAAATCAGTATTTTCAACTTTCTTACGTTCTAAAAAATATGAGCGACTAAAAATACCACAACAATATTTCGTCTGTAATAAGCAATATATATGTACTTTCTTTGTTTAAAAATTTTTCGTGGTATTCTTTGTCGCTCATGTTCAAATAACCAAAAATAGGAAAAAAATCGTTTGAAAAATATTATAATCATCAGTCTGAATCGATCGGTGTAACTTTTTCCGGAACCAGAAACTTTGTGACGGTGAAGCTGGATTTGCACAAGTTTGGTAAGTGTAAGTTATTTATGTAGTTACATATGTGTGTTTTCACAAAATTATCAACAATGCTACTTTGTAATATGATTCTATTTAGATTTTCCCCTTTAACAGTGTTTAAAGTATGAATTTGAATGTAAACAACACACTATTGTATAACTTTGACGGAGACGTAACGTTCCTATACAGTCTGCTTAAAATTACTACCGAGTTAAATTCAGTTAAAATTCATTAATTTAGAAGAAATATTATTTAAAATATCCATAAGTATTAATACTAGATTGTGTTTCATTATTGGATCATGAGAAAAATTCAGTGTACACCAAAACGCATTCATTTTACAGACGATTTTTGCTTGAGCACGTCGGTATAGAAGTACAGTTAAATTGTGCACAAAAGCCATGTAGTACTTACACATGAAGTAGCTCTAAATTTTGTAAGTACTAGTTGTTTTTTTAATCTTTAAAACATTTTTCAATGCTAAATTACGATTGTACTGATGAAAACCCAAATTCATCTTCCAACCCGTCGAAATCTGTTTTTAGAACACGGGAAACCCCAATTTGTTGACATTACATAATCAAAGTAATGAAAGGACTGGAAGCGGTCAGCAACTTTGTTTGGAATATTTGCATTAAGGTGGAAATGCTACAGAAAAAAATATCTTAAGGACCGTTACTCGTAAGAGTATCATTTCTGAAATATGATTAATATGTTTTTCAAATGCTCTTAAATTATTTTCTGAGAAAGTGGAAAATATGTTTGTAGAGAAAAAATATTTGGTGTGAATAAATGCATGAAATTAATATCTAATAAATTATCTCCAGTAATATTGATAAGAAATCTTATTTTCTTAATGAAAAATATTTATGAAAAAAAAATCAAAAATCTTTTGTTTATTTTTTTTCCAACCTATGAATAAATGTTTAAGGTACATGTACCTCATTACACCACCACATATACCTTTTAATGACACAAAATGGGGATTTAAATGTTTTGTTAAATTGTATTAATCGTTTTTGGTAGAATATCATCATAGCACGGGGGTAAAGTTTTGCATTATGTAAAAAAGTATTATTATGTTGCAGAAGAGTAGACAGGGAAACCTTGTTAAAGCCATGGTAAAAATGAGGTATTGTTGAAAAAGAGAAGCATTTATTCAGAGGTAGAGGCTCATCTCACATCCTAAATGATTTCCCAGGCAGATTACACTTGGCGTCTATCATTTGAATCAAGCACCATTGTATGCAATAAAGCATATGGATAATAACATAAAATAAGACAATTTGTGCTTGAACTAAAATCTAGGGTTGTTGTCTTAAAGGGGTATATATAATATGATATATACCTAGATGTCATATCTGTACATAAAGATTTGTTAATATCTAATCAATACTAGCTAATCGTTTTGATTTTTTTTTTTATATACAAAGTATTTTATTTTAAGAAATTTTGTATATAAAAAAATTTAAGGATTGCCTGTGTTTAGGAAAACATATGGATACATGCATATATTTGAATATATACGTTGATGATCATTACAGTTTTCCTGTTGGGAACAAATGATTTTATCACATGTGTATATATATGTATGTATTATAGATAACAGTACTTTTGGTTTTTATGATTCTCACATGACTTTGAAGATATCCTTGATGATTGTAATGTTGTTGCTTATGATTTATTTGGTAAATTATTGAGATTAGGGCTGCCACGGTTCCAAAATTTTTCGGGTCGGGTTGGGTCGTAAAATTTTCGCTTCAATTTGCGGGTTTTTGGTTCTTCTTTCAAATAAAGTATGTTTCGTGTTCCAGGTAATGCAAACCGTGTGTTCTGTTTTCTGTAACCACTCAGATTTTCCCACATTATTTTGCATGGATTCGACTCCTGATTTTTTTTCATTCAATCTCACTTCTAATAAATCCAGGAAATTCTTATCCTAAACATTTCCATAAACAAATGTTGAAAACATATTCGTTGTCTGAATCGTAAGCCGCCATCTTTGTCATTGAACTAGTATTTCCCCTTTATTCACAGGTAAACTGCGTGATATTTTCATTTACGATGAGTGAATAATCATCGGTATACAACACTAGTTGTATATAAGTCAATGTTTAGTACAAACAACAGTTCCACACAAATGAACCTTTCAATTTCGACGCCATTTTTCATATATTAATATTCTATTACACAAACTGGAACCGAACCGAAATCCGGAAAAACAGAACCGAAACCAAACAGAACAAATTGTTCCGCGATTTTCGGTTATTTCGGTGGCCCGTGACAGCCCTAATTGAGATAGAATTCGGTATTTGTCACACATGTATTTTATGCAATTGCACCAATATTTAAGACATTTGCAGTTTTAAACTGATATGCGCGCAATCTGATTATTTGAAAACATTAAAGATTTTTTGATTTGAAAAATTGATTATCTTCATAGAATCAATGATGTTTTTCTAATAAGTATCGGGTGCATTGTAAATGTATCTGTAAATGTTTTATAGTCATAAACACCGTTGATTTGGTGTTGAAACTTTTGAAATGTGGTAGATAATAGATAGATAATATATATGAAAAATGCTGAATATAAAATAAGCATTGGCATAGTTGCTATGAAAGTATAGCAAAGACATAACGATTTATGTACATGTAAATGTAGACAAATAATTTTATGGTTGTATTTCTGTAACATTGTGTATTGCGTTGTGATAGAACCATTTTAACGGGACCTTGGATTGTCGGTAGGATGTAACTATCTTTTTCTTTCATCAAAACAAGTTAAAAATGACGCTGGTTTCAGCTGAAATATACACAGATTGCGTAGTCTTAGCTCCAAAACCAGCCAAATCTTGTTGATTTCAAAGTGCCATGGCTAAGTGGTCAGCAATGAAATATACAGGCCTACGTCACATTGCTGTTTAACACAACTACCCAAAGTCCAAGCTCCTGTTAAAATGGTTCTATTTGTGTCTTTATTCACTAGTACAAACTGAGTGAAATTGGACTTGAAATACCATGTATTTTGCCTGTTGCTAAGGAATTTCATTGTTACTATGGAAACACTTAATAAAACATTAAGTAAAATTTTGAATAATATCTTATATTACCAGATGGAATACCAAGTTTTAGTATTAGGAACTTATAGGTTTAAAATGAAAGTTATTGGTTTTCTTGTACCAATTTTAGACTGAAGTCGTTGTCATGTTTAATGTGTTGCTAGGCAACTATACTGGAGGGTTACCAAGGAAAATCTATTCTCATATTTAGTATTGAGGTCAATACTACTCATGGCAGAAAAATTAATGGATTTGCAGAGGGGGCCAAATATGACCCCTATCATATCTAGTTCTTTGTTATGACCACAGAATTCATAATTTAAAAAACAATCCACAGCAAAAGCCTGGCATCATTTTCATAGCGCATGTAAGCATCGTACGTAAAATGTAAACTAAGCTTAAAATTCATGCAAAATCAAAGAATTAAGATTCTAGAGAGGAGTATTTTTTTGAGTCAGTATCGGATATAAGGTACAAGCACGCGAAGCTTGTGTATTAGATAACCGCAAATCTCTAGTTGATCCACGCTCGATGGCTCGTCTGGGCCCCATGCGAGGGATGAGTTCCGTAAACATCTACACAAGGCTTACGGGAAAGGGTTGATTTGTAATCATATCCCTGATAGTTTTTATTTATATTAAGTGCTTAATTGATAAAAAAGATGAAAGTTAGAGATAAAACTATTTTTTCACATATTGCTTTTAATGGCATGTTCTTTTTTAAATATTAAGAACCTAATAATAGAAAAATAAATATCTCCAAAGAAGTGGTGAAAAAAGCACGGGTCACATTAAAACCCTTTCTAAATAATTTTGAGCATCCCACGTAGTAGAGAACAATGTTTTGGGGACTTTATTTTAATTTTACGCATAATTGAAAGATCATCTTCTGATTGCTAAATGAAAGAAGGTAACTGTCTTCATGTTTAGCTTTTTAATCTCATAAAACGCAAAACCCGCACAAAATAATACTTTCATGAAATTATCACGATCACAAAGAACAATTTTTCCTGCGACGGCCATATCGAATTTTTTTTACTGTTTTCGAGCTATAAAGCAAATATTTTCAAGGGCTCAAGATCCCTGAATTTAGGGGCCAGCCCCTTTTGTATGGTATCAAACGAAAGCCTTTGATATTTTGCACAGCTTTTGATCAATATGTGATTACAAAAGTTTTCAGATTAAAAAGTTACGGAGCGAAAAAATGAGCATTAATTAAAATTAAACATTAATTTCGATTAAATTTTTTAATTGGTTTTATAAGGAAAATTGAAAAATTAAAACTAGGAGGACAACGTTCCAGGTATCTATATTAAAGATTTATAACTTAAAAATCACTTGCTACGGACCGTCTCGGATCCTTTGTCCGCAAAGGAGTACCCGTAAAATATTTAAAAAGGGGGAATAACTCGCAACAGGAAGTAGCAATTTCATATCTTTGTGTGTCATGGAATACGTATTATCATTTACAATATACCCTGAAAATTTGAGTGCAATTGGATAGAAATTTAGCGAGATATTTCAATTTGAAAAAATGTCTAGAAGAAGAATAACAATAATGAAGAATTTCCATCAGTATAAGGTCTTCCGTTGGAAACGGAAGACCTTAAAAAAGACATGTCATACTAAAAATTGAGATTTTTTATTAAATGTACAACGTGACACTTGCATTTTAAAAACTGTAGGTAGGCAAAAAGACAGTATGTGTGTATAGTTAAAAATATTTTTAGACCAAGAAGGAATGAGGAAACTGACATAGCCAGCATAGCATGGCTATAGCATACATGTAGCATGTAACATCAACTGACATGATTTCAAGTCAAATTTTGCTACCTATTCATCATCTGCCTTTTTGTTTGAAGTTCGTAATTTCTAGCGCTTTGTATATCTTGGCACCTATGTTTTGATAATTTACGTAATAGTTAGATCATATTAAGTAAAATTTACCCGATTAAAAAGGTGGCGGAGGGAGCGAAGCGACTGAGCCCCTTCTGAATCGCGTAAATTTTACCTAATATGATCTAACTTACTTAGAACAAACCCCACTTTTTCATTGACTGATCAAAAGTTTTGCGCCAATCAGATATGATATGTCTATTGTTTGCGGCTCTCCTAGCTGTCAATCGAAATGTGACGTCGCTGTGAACTGAGAGAAATTCTTAACGAATATAAACATCACTTAATAAAATATTTAGCGACTGCTGATTGGATTAAAAAGGGGGTTAGGTTCTAAGTAAAATAAGCCAATAGGAAGTAGTTACAACATGGTACATATATGACTATTTTCATATCAAAAAATATCCAAGCCAGTCTTACGATGATTGTATACATTTAATTGGCATGATACTATGTAAAAACAAGGCTGCATTTGAATGTGCTTGTTTTTGTAAATACGTCTGCAAAACTATGCATTTCTTTACAACACATCTGCAATTTTACATGAATTCCCATCTTACCCCAAGATTAGATTCTGAGTTTTTGAAAATATTTTCAGAAAATAAAAATATCAGTGAACTCAAAAGTTCACTGAAAGACAAATAGAACGCAACTGAATGGTAAAGCTCTGACACGCAGTCACCTTTCATATTTTTAAAGTAACGTTAACAATCAATTGACTGAATGGCACAGATTCATCTTTTGAATGTCACACACTATAGTTTTACATTTTAGCATGTATTCAGTATTTAGCCTTTTTAATTAGCGAAATGATATTTTTTGATGAGAAATGAATGTATTTGTTATGAGTCAACATCAACCACCCATGTATACATTTATTTTGAAATACATTTTTGTATACAAGTAAGCTAGCACAATCGAATTTAAGTACCAAAACTGTTAATATCATTTGACCTAAAACATTCTTTTTGGAATATATTGTATAAGCAGTGAGGAGTTTTTGTAATTGAGATTAATGATTGAAAAATTTGTGTTATAAAAACATTGCATGTTATAACCTCTGCAGCTTTGTTGGAAACACTTCCTATTCCCATTGAAAACACTCTAGCACAATTACAAGATAGTCGCATTAGTGTTGTTTAGAATACTAGTAATGTAAATATTTGAAAAACAAGGAACTTTTCATTTATAATACTAAAATGATAAACATACAGGATGAATAATGATTTGCATCACAACAACTCGATATTTTTTTCTTTCCAAAACATATATACATAAATACATGAATCATTATTTATGAAACATATTTGTTAATATAATATTGTAAGTCTCTTTGACAAATGATACTGAAACACTAAACTGTAACACGGCGTGTTCGGTGTTTTTCTAGCAGATAAGTGTACAGGTGTATCAAAATTATTACACAAGCTACTATTGCAAATCCAATAATTGCACCCATAAAACCATCAGATTTGTTATGTTTTGTGTGCGTGAAATTACACTTATTATTTGCATTATCTTCGTCCATATCAAGATCTGTGCTGAAAAAATCTATAAAATAAATTTCGAACAGAAAAATGTAGCTTTTTTTCATTTAAAAATTCAAAGATAAATTCTATGTTAAAAAGTAGAAAGCGGGTATAAAATATTCCTTTTATTATAACTGATCACAGATGTCATCTTTAGCGATTTAGTAATAGATACGTATGGAGAATTATACCATGTTCTCTTATTTCTAGCTTTGTGCACAGACAGAAACAGTTAGTTTTCGCCTTTTATGTATTTTGTAAATAAAAAGTGCGCATCCAGTATGACAAACTTGTTTCAGGCACAATTACGCATGGTATTCAAGCATGCTTTGCCTTGCGTTCGTTTACAATTGTTAGACAATAAGGGTAAAGTAAAATACTTCTACATGTACCTCAAAGTTTGCAAGTTTTAAGAACACATTATTTTGTTTAAAGTTTCTGTAAACAATAAACATATACTTTATAAATGCTAATCCCTGTTCCTTTCTTTATCTCCCTCACGTATTTAAAGGAATTAGCTTCTAAAACAGCATTTGATTGGATTTAAACGTTTGCTTTTGCGCGAAGAAATGTAACTTTGCTATTAGATATTTTATTGTGGCGTAAAACTGGGTTTATTATACTTGGATACTTGTCCATGGGGACTTTTCGTTGAAATTATTCACATCAGCTTCGTATGCCCTTCCATTAAGCCTCAAAACTCGCAATGTAAAGTCCGAGACATGTAACCTGCAAAAAAAAACAAGCATTGCCAATAAATATTTTTTTGAGGTATAATAAAATTACTATTTACTGACTATTTGGATAATATCAAATTGATAGTCCCCCTCAACAGTTACTAATTCCCTTGACTTCACTTTGGGATATATTTACTGTCTTGGGGTACAATAAACTTGCTATTATTCTTATAGCCAGTAAATAGGTATATAATATAATTTCTGCCTCAGTATTTTTGTCACTTTGCGTTAACCGGTAATCGGTTAACAAATAATTAGATTTTTAGTCCATTCAATTTTGAATTCATTAAGACGTTATCAAAAATATAATTATAAAGGTGATGTTAAACGTCAGCAAAGCAAATTAATATGTTCGGTTATTTCAAATTATTAAAGATGATGACTAAGAACCGATAAAACAAGACTTATAGTCATATTAACTTTTACATTTTATGAGATATAGCTATGATTAATAATATATTTTAGTAAAATGTGTTTGTGTGCTAAAAGCAAATTTTATTGAATTGGAAGGTAAGGAAAAAATGAAATTTGAAACTGTAGTAACGCTAAACATCAAAGAAAACTACAATCATAGCCACCTTTAATGTTGGAGATATTTCTGTTGAAACTGTTGGCTGTGAAGACGACACTCGTGTTTTTGTAGGTTTCTGAAAAAAATTAACACATGTTTAGAAACTTAAAATGAATATTGATATACATGTATAAGTTTTGCAGATAAAATTGTTTCGGTGCACAGCATAAATGATGAAAAGGCTTTATATACATGGGTTATACTTATTGGCTTTTTTATTTTTCATAAAATCAGAATTTTAATTGAGAGATAAATTTCCTAGTATACAGGTTCATGTTAATATCTTATCAGAAAATCGTTCCATTTAACATCTTGACTTACATTACAGTCAATCACATCTTGCATATCATAAAATATTGTTTATAAATGAACATTACAAACAAGCTAATGAAATTATATTAGTTTAAAATAAACCTCGTTTAATTGTACTATCTTAGAAAAGTACCGTTTAAAGAGTTTGTACAACCACTTACAAAATCACAGTCTGTTTCTGCACAGGCACATATCAACTGACATTCATTTCCATATAAAGGAAAGGGACACTTGGTGTCACAATGTATCCCATGATATCCAATTGGACAGGCTAAATTGTGAATAAGTATATAACATACACTTTAGTAATGGAAAATGATCATGTGAAGAATTACATTTGCACCAGTTTTCGTTAACGTGACCAACGTAACATTCTTTTTTAGCGAAGTTTCACTTATACCCAACAAACAAACACTTTCACTATCGATTCTACAACATTCCTTTCTTTCTATTCAATTTGAAGCAAACGATAATTTTGTTTTGAAGTTCCAACCTCTACAATACATTCAACGTACCCTCTGCATGTTTCTAGATTTTCATGGCATAATGTTGAACAAAAATAATCATTATCTTACATAATTCTAGTTTATCTGGCCATATCATTTACAAAAAATAGGTTTAAAAATCCCTAAAACCGATCATATTTTTTTTAATTTAAATAATTTTAAAAGAGGTGTTCTTGTTCCTTTTGAATATAATTATGTATCATATACATGTGATATATTAGCATTGATAAACAGCATTTCAATATCAAACAAGCATATTCTTTCGCATTATCTTATAATTGAGGTCTGCTGTTTTTGAAGGTTCGAGTATAGCTCAAGTCGATCAAATGATATTCATGAAATTAGTTTGCTAATGATCATCAATACTTCATGCTGAAATTGGTTCATACAATGGTAAAATTGCAATGTATGTTCAACATATGTTTCGAGTAACATATGATGAACATACGTTGCACATGCGCTAAACCAATAAATTGTCCGCAGTATGATGAACGTTTGTTGGAAAAATATGTTAAACATATGTTTGAAAAATATGTTAAATAAATGACAGCTTAAATATAGGTTGACCACGTGTTTTGTGGTAATATGTTTCACATTAGCTGCAGGATGAATTTTAAGCTTTAGGTAAAACTTGCATTTTCAATTACTTGTTTTTAAAAATCACATCGTACAATTGGCGGTGGCATTAACGTCATCTTAGAATCTGTCAGGGTTTAAGTTGTGTTCTCCGCGGAAATTCAGATTGAGAGACCTTTTATGACATTTAAAACAGTTTTCTCTATCATGCAGTTATTATACAGTGTATCCTTAAATAATCACATACAACAGCGATATAGATAAAGAAAGAAAAAGTATTAGAAATGTATTTTATCATAATTGAACAACAAATATATAATGTGGTTGAATTTTTATTATACTAGTGTAAGTTTACGTACGAATGCACTTCGTCTTTTCTTTATTCAACATGTATCCATTACAACAATAAGTTCCATTTTCTCTTCAGAAACAATATAAATCATCGTGTTATTGTAAGCAAATGTTCACATATGATTAAAAAAAAATCTAATATAAATTCTAACTACACACCCACTACAGCTGTTCACAAGAGTTTTCATTGAAGAATTTTTACAGCCGTTTATATAATCACACTCTTCCCTTGTGCAATTACAAGTTGACTGGTAGTCTTGGCCATATAGAGGGTAGAAACACTTTCTCTCACAGTTTATGCCAGTGTAACCCGATTTACAGGCTATACAAAAGAATATGTCTATGGTTTGTCAAAATGAACTGTTTTAAAACTCACGATTTAAGAGTTTATCAATATCATTATTGAAGCTGCAACACTTACGCATACCATTCTTTTGTATTTCGTTCCAACGGTATCCAGAACAGCAATAACTCCCATTTACACTGCAACACATGGTAAAAGTTATATTGTATTTAAAAAACATTTAACACACAACTTTTTATTAATTTGTTCACTTACCCCTGACAAAGGGTTGCGTATATATGAGTTCCAAATTCCATAGAAATGTCACAAATAGATAGCAAAAAACTTCTGTATTGTTCATTGTATGCTATTGAAACTAAAATATTGATATATTTTTCCAAATTTCCGGATAATATGGTAGAATTTATTAAAATGGCCTCTTCCTTTTTCCGTGAAAATTCAAGGAAATGAATCAGGAGTTGATTAAATAAGCCCTGGGACGTAAATATGTGTTTATGATTTGAAATTTGGCATAATTAATTTCTTGTTCATAAATGAACATTGCTTTTTATGTAATTGAATATTGAAAGTCCTGAAAGGTCAATAAATATCAGAGCTCTGCGGTTTAGTAATCATTTCAATTTTTAGGTTTGCACAAACTATGAGAATATTCTAAAATAATTGGTGTTCTGAAGAATTTAATCAAGTAATACGGATACTTTCCGTGTAAATCAGGGGATAACAAGTTAATTCTCCTTCATTCCATCTTATAGAGTAGAAAAGCTGTATTATTGTTTCTCTTCTTTTTTTTTAAGAAGTTACCCTCAGTACTCTTTTCCGCCGTGTTTGGATTGCAATAATGTCTTCGAGGGAACTATATTATGGCAGAGATAGATTAAAAAGATGATTGAACTTATAATGTTCTATTGTGAATAAGATTTTTTTACGTTAGTATCTGATTGGAAAAAAAATATATGTGCAAATAGTAAAATTTACCGGATGCCTCATATGGACACAACTGTGATCGACCGAAGCCAATCACAAAAACAAGTACCCCAGCATATTCACCGGTAGGACAAATCTAAGAGTAATACAATAAACAGAAAATATGCATAACTCATTCAATTAAAAATTCTGAAATTGTATTCTATCAGGTTGAAAAAATGTGTAGTAATCATTTCTCTGTTTGCTCCCTCAATTCAACTGCAATGTCATTAAGATCTTGATGTGAGGTTCTTCATTGTTCAAAGATATGCAGATGCTAACGTAGTAAAATAACTAAACGTAGCATTGTATTTCCTGAGAAAAGGATTTTTTATTTTCTTTTTTTTTATTTATTTTCCTAAATACTTCTGTGTTGAAATTTGAACTCTTCTTGTGGCTCCAGTATTAACCCAAGGGTGACTGTATTAGATATTCTGAATCCACACTATCTGAGGATGTTTCATAGTAATATCACACAATATTAAGCGAAGTGATTCTTGAGACCCAACTATTGGCCTGTGGGTCATGGTTTTATCAAATTAGAATCTACACTATTTGAGGATGCTGAAATAATTTCACAAATTGAAGCAATGTAGTTTTTTAAAACAATATTGTAAAACACATTTCCTATATGTTTTAATGATGGACTATGAACCCCTTTTGAGGCCTCAGTATTTGCCTGGTGGTCGCCGATTAAAAAAATTTAGAATCTACACTATCTTAGGATGCATGCATAGTAATATTATAAATTGTAACAATGAAATTTTTAAAAAGATTTTAAAAAACAATTCCCTATATCTCTATGTTAAATTTTGATACCCCCCCCCCCCTTGGGGCCCCAGTATTGATCCGGGGGTCATGGTTTTAAAAATTAATAATCTATACTTTTTGAGGATGCTTGCATAGTAATATCACAAATTGTAGGTTAGTGGTTCTTGAGAAGGAGATTTTTAATCATTTTTCCAAGATACATTTTATGTTTAACGATCCCCACTTGGGGCCCCTGTATTAGTCCAGGGGTCACGATTTTGACATTTTAAAATATTCACGATATAAATAAGCTTTGATGTAAATATTAGCATTTCAGGTGCAGTGGTTCTTGAGAAGAAGATTTTGTTAAGGCCTTTACTATATGAGCACTGTAGATATTAGCATTTCTGGTGCAGTGGTTCTTAAGAAGAAGATTTTTTGAAGACCTACACCCTATGAACACTGTTTAGCAACTATTTCCCTTTTCAAAAGGGTTTTGTCCTTTTTTAACAGTTTAGCAATTCCCTTTCCTTAAGATGTCCATCCATGTGAATCATTAGTTGATCACTAGTTACTTCTAAATTCTATATCAAGAAGTAAAGAAGTTGAATCATTATTTCTCATCTTTCTTTTTTTTTTTAGAATTTCCCTCAGTACTCTTTTCTGCCGTGTTTGGATTGCAATGATGTCTTCGATGGAATTGTATTATGGCAGAGATATATTAAAAAGAAAATTGAACTTATATTGTACTACAGTGATTAAGACTTTTTATATTAGTATCTAATTGGGAAAAAATAAATGTGAATACGATTTTTTTTTTTCATGTTTATGATAATCAAAGACAGTTCGACATTCAAAATCATCAGGTGAATATATTACTAATTAATAAACTTTCATGGAACCTCTTACCCATTTGTAGATTAGAAGGCTGATTGAATGAATGAAATTTGGCGAGAGGCATTCCCAACTGAGTTAGGACTAGTGTACATTAGACGTTTACACCTTAACGTACATACTGATTGATCAGAGTCACCCTGACCTCATTAAATTGAATGTTTTGTATTTAATTTGAACAGTGTTGATTTCTAAATTATTGTGTAGAAACATGTTGTTCGCTTATTATGATGAAAGTTTTAACAAAATTTAAGGCTCTTGATGTAAACAAAAACAAATAAGGTTGGGTTATTTTGGCCTTAACCAATTTAAAACTAGTAGTACATGCACTTTTAAGTGCTTACTATGAAAACACGGATTCAATTTTCTTATTTAATGTCCTTAAAGATTATGTAGCTTCCTGATTAGCACGTGCTTTTGGTATGCAGCTATGTACTGATACATTTCTCTGCACCTTTATCAATTTGAAAGTGTGTCATGTTTTCTCATATGCCTAATTGTGGATATTCAAGAAGGTCTTAAAGAATATTATACAAAGTTCAATCAAAGTTTTTCACTTTATACAATATATACAATACATACGTAGTTTTCTTAGTAATTGCTGTTATATTTCGTTTTAAAGCATATTAGTTTCTACTCATAGTCTAGATTTAGTGATCAACGAAACACGACGAGCTGATAATTGATAAATCAATCATTGTATAAGCTTTCAAAACGTGTATATATGGTTTTTTTTAACCACAAATAAACCTTTTTTAAATCACGGAATACAAATGAACTTGTGTTGAAATGCATTTGTCTTGATGCTAAACATTTATATCTGATGTACAGATAACACACTGTGGTAAAAAAAAAACGTACATGAATATTACTAATTGTTTTTGCAAAATCAATGTATTGAAAGGAATAAAACAACTCAACAACCATTTGATTTGTTTTATTGATTTACGCTAAATTGTATGTTTACAACGCTGAATTGTATTTTTGTAATTGTACACAAAACGTTAAACGTTATTTGTGAAATATACTTACGTATACATTGCCTGGTTGTTCGATTCCACACATAACCAAAACGACACACGGCTTCATATTTCCTTAACATTGAAATATTTTAATACTTAAGAAGGCAATTCTTGTTTATACCAAAATGTAAACTATTTAAAAGTAAAATTGATTTACTAACCCAACAGCAGAACTCAGATACACATATTGAAACGTCATCTGAAATGATGGCATTCTTAACAATAATTTTTATTTTTATCAGCACTCGGTAACTTTTGTAATTATTGCTAAGTACATGTATCTAAGTGCTTTATGATGTTAAGGTTTGTGATTGAGAAACATTATGTAGTCTTATAATTAAAAAATGTGTTTCCTTGCTCTGACGCGTACACCAAACACCATCAATACTTTTCTGTTGTACACATATATATAGGAAACATCATTGAAATGAGCCAAATGATTGTCTCAGCAGGTGCTAAAGTATTTAAAAAGCTATAACGTTCTCAAATATAATTACAAGAATAAAATAGTTTACAACAAGTTACTGCAGCCATTTTAATTGAATGTTTAGAAATGAAAATATATTCAATTGCAAATTAAAATTCCATTGGTGTGACAAGGATCTTTAATGGCCTCCTAAAATAAACTTTATCTATATCCTAATTTTATCAACACGTTTATCTTATACAGATAATCACGTAAAACTTTCAATTTGATCACAGTCTCTTTAATCTATATTTAAAAAATAAACACAATACAGTATACAAAATCAATTTTCACTATGTTAGCATCTTGTGCATAAATTTGATAAAATGGTATATGGAGCATAGGCGCGATTCTTTTTTAATAAACCATTCTATTTACATAAACTTATTATTGACAGAAAAGTTTGGGTGTTCAATGTTTAACAAAGGAAGACGAAAAATGACAATAATTTTCATATATTCATTGATAGCAAAGACATCTTTTATGACGCAAAATTATTTAAATACTATATAATTTAATTTTGTTTGATACACATTTCTGATTAGCTAAAACACTAGTTTATATCGTATAAAAATGTTGCTTTTAAAACAGTCAGACTAAGGTAAAAATGGTATCAATCCACCCGACCTTAAGTTTGAATTTAGTACAACTTAATTTCATTTTAAAAGTCAAACAGTATTTTTCTTATCATTAATAGCAGAAAATTGTATCATTAGGAATAAATTCAAAACCCACAAAATTGAAACTCATATAAATTGGGTTGGAACAGTTTACGATTATTTCTAAGGTGCTTCGCTGTTTATGAAGCGTAAACTTCCCCTACCCAGTACAGTGTATATACTAGTACTCATATAAATTGGGAACCTATTGAATTCCTTCCCTAATCCGTGATTGCCAATATAGCTAAGATAATTGATAAAAAAAAATAATGACAAAACGTTAACAAAATTGTGTAACAGTTGGTCTACCGCAGGAAAAACAAACTATTTTTATAGATTGTCCTAGTGTTATGGTAATTAGATAAAAATTGTTTGTGAATGGTTTTTGACGTCAGAGGAAATAAAGACCGCGCGTGCAGCACGAGACAGGAGGTCGTCGACGGAAGGAAAAGGTATGAATGCTTGTGAATGTTGAGGACGAAAATGCCATTACTTAGGTTATTTCTAGTATATTTATCAATCAAATGCTGGATATTTCCAATAATGATCGAACACATACGAGGGTTTACAAGCGATTGATATGTCAAAACGCATAAAACGTTATGCATCAAAGGAAATAAGAAAATAATAAAGAAACTTCAAAGTATAACAATTTACAAAATAAGGACAAAGAGGGAAAGAAATAAACCTATTCATGCTACTTGCCAATGTAGTGAATGTAAAAGAATAATAAATGAAATTCGGATTTTTCAAACGCATTCCAAACGCGAGTAACATATACACTTAAAATATATATCGTTCACGTCTACATTTGCGTCTCGGTAGCCTACCGAGATTAGATCTACTTAAGATTGTTGCCGTGACAAAATGATACAACTTGATTGAAATAGCAAGTATCATAATTATTCATCATTGTAAGGCCGCTGTATATATGTACGACAACGTTGATCTTTATATTTAAGATACTAAAATTATCTTTAAACAGATTATAATTTTATAATTTTTACCATCCACATAATGGCAATGTCAAGCTCCCAATATAGACTATGTGAGTGTGATTCTTCAACGTGTACTGATGACACTGAATATATCTGTGAAACATGTCCACGTGCCTTTTGTTCCAAATGCAATGAGAATCATGTAAACGATCTCAAAACGATAGACCATAAAATTGTGATTGATTGGGATAAATATTAATACAACCCAAAACAAGAGAACTGTGCGAGACATTCCGAAAGCGTATGTAAAATGTTCTGTGTATCTTGTGAACTTCCCGTCTGTTTCCATTGTACAGAACATGACAACCACAGGCAATTATATATACGAAAAGCATACTAAACAAAGCGACAACAATATGAAGGAATATTTGACAATTTCAGAAGTGACGTTCTTATTTCCAGATGTCAAAGAATGTCACACCAAGTTTATATAGATGGTGGAAATAGCATCAACATACTTTCGAAAAATTTGAAAACAAAATTTGCCCAGACAACAGACAATTCATGGGCACTTTTATGTGTTTACTGGTCTTCATTAACAGGGCAACTACTGGTTAGAATGCGAAGAGTGCTCAACAATTCCTTCAAAGTAACACAGTACAGTCAAACTGGACAAATTACAAAAAACAGTGAAATACAATAACAAAGAAAGAAAATTGTGCATATATCCTCGCTTTATACCACAGAACAATAATTGGGATGTTGTTGCGTCCGGGCCAAGTACCGTAGTAGTAACAGAGCAAGGAGGAAGACATCGCTTCAACTACACCGGTCATACGACAGCAACAACGTTTTGAATGTAACGATAGGTTTATCCTATTTTTCTTATGATAAGCAAAATACTAGGTTTCCATTTGAAAACAAAAACCAAATTTTGTTCAAAAATGCTCAAAATAAATAATAATGTAATAGCTTCGTGAAAATGACGATTGACGATTAATTGGCTTTTTGTAGATAAAACTTAATGTTGTTCAGATGAAGATGAAGATACCTTGTCTAGCTGCCCTACAGTCAGACATTGAAGATATTTTAAATAAAGATGGTCATTTTCTTCACCCTAAGGTCAAGCTGTAATCTCGTTATAAATATGAGTCGATACAATTCATACAGACTACAAAGGTGGCGTTTCTAGATTTCAAACGTACGAGTTCACACTTAAACAAAAATATTGAATTATCTTTATGCATAAATATTTTTTATCTCAAATACATTATTGATTTATTACGTCTATTGCAATTATAATCTTTAATTTTTTTTTTTCATTTGAATTATAAATTTTGAAATGTGTGTGCTTGTTAGATTTTTTTTTCTTTTTCCCCTTGCTGTATTCCAACTATATGTTTATTCTTTAACATAGAAAAAGGTGTTTGGTCCTTAAATATTTTGTTTTCGTCGTCAGTGAAAAATAGTTTATGGAAGTATGCTATAATCTATTATATTATAGATTGACAAATGCCGATAACAATAAATATAGGATTTTGTTTTATTAATCAAACAATTGTTATTTAAAGTTGTAAAAATTGCAGAGAGGAGATGTCCAAAATACATTGATGGTCTCTGTATATTCGGTCATTTTTACAGTACGTAAGAAAATTGACATTTCTTTCTTTTTTCGAATTTCTTTGACAATTTTGGGCCACATCTCTCACCTGATCAACAATAAGCATGATAAAATCAGCTTAATGGAGTCATGATACAAAATATCTTGACAATGTGGTATAATACATGTACATGTAGATCCTGTATAAATAAAAATCCATTTTCACCTTATGTTTATAATCAAGTCCTTTTTCTAACATGATGATTTTATAGTCATATCACAAAACTAAAAAAGATCGTAAACAATTGTTTATATATATAGGATATAAACATACATCAAACTCTGAAACCCTTGTGAGGCCCAATAATCGTCCAGGGGCCAGAGTCTAAACAATTTTAAAGAATCAGCAACATGTCAAAATGCTTGCATATAAGTAAAACCATATATGATAACATTTCCGGTTTTGTGAATGATTAAAATGTTTTCTTTGTACAATTGGATCCCCAATGTGGACCCACCCTACTCCTCAAGATTTTGATTTTTTAACGAATTTGAATGTACACCATCTGAAGTTGCTTTCACTAAAGTTACAGATTTTCTAGGCAAATGGTTTTTTTAGAATGAAAAAATGACAATTACAAACCAAGAAGATTTTTTAAAATTTTTCTCTATATATTCCTATGTAAAAATCTGCCATCCCCCCCCCCCCCCATTGTGGCGCCACCTTACCCCCGGGGCTTATGATTTTCACAACTTTGAATTTGAATTTGAATTTGAGGATGCTTCCACACAAGTTTCAGCTTTCCTGGCTGATTGGATTCCGAGAAGAAGATTTTTAAAATTTACTCTATATATGTAAAATTTTGACCCCCAATTGTGGCCCTACTCTACCTCCGGGGGTTTTGATTTTCACAATTTTCAATCTACACTACCTGAGAATGCTTCCATAAAAATTTCAGCTTTCCTGGCTGATTGGTTTCTGAGAAGAAGATTTTTAAAGATTTACTCTCTATATTTCTATGTAAAAATTCGACCTTGCATTGTGAACCCACACTACCACCGGAGGTCATGAATTTCACAGCTTTGAATCTATACTACCAGAGGATGCTTCCACACAAGTTTCAGCTTTCCTGGCTGATTGGTTTTTGAAAAGAAGATTTTTAAAGATTTACTCTATATATTCCTATTAAAACTTTGACACCCCATTGTGGCCCCACCCATCTTCGGGGGTCATGATTTTCACAGCTTTCAATCTACACTACCTGAGGATGCTTCCATATAAATTTCAGATTTCATGGCTGATTGGTTACTGAGTAGAGGATTTTTAAAGATTTACTCTTTATATTGCTATGTAAAAATTTGAACCCGCCCCCCCCCCCCCCCCCATTGTGGCTCTACCCTTTAACCGGGGCCATGAATTTCACGACTTTGAATCTACACTACCTGAGGATGCTTCCACATAAGATTTAGCTTTCCTGGCCAAGTTGTTCTTAAGAAGAAGATTTTTGAAAATTTCTCAATTTTTTACAATAATTCCTCATTATCTCCCCTTTTAAAAGGGTGTGGTCCTTCATTTTCTTAACTTTGAATCCCCTTTGCCTAAGGATGCTTTGTGCCAAGTTTGGTTGAAATTGGCGTAGCGGTTTTGGAGAAGTTGTTGAAAATGTGAAAAGTTTACAGACGGACGGACAGACAGACAGACGGACAGACAGACAGACAGACAGACAGACGACTGACAAAATGTGATCAGAAAAGCTTACTTGAGCTTTTAGCTCAGGTGAGCTAAAAAAGTGATTCTCGTACAAAAACAACCCCCTGTTATATATATGTTTTACGTTGTAACTGTTGGAGCGAGCGCAGCAGAGCACTAACGAACCAAAAGTATATCTGTCGAAGGTGCTCGCACGAATTTTTGTTTACTATTTGAATAAAAGTCCGACACTTACCTTTTCCTACGTATTTTGACTCAATATTTCTTCATACATCCTTATGTACTGTCCAGCATTGTTTCGGTAGAGTAGAATAGAAGGATTGGAAATAAGTTGTTCTTTTCTACAGTTTATTCAAAGCACACACTGATTCCTGTCATCGATTGTACGGATCTAGATTATTCTACGTTTTACATGGTTTTTTCAACATAAGTTAGACATTTCCAATTGAATTTAACAAGACTGAGTCAAATTATTTCAACTCCAGTTAGTTTGATGAATTTCTCTGCATGTAGTTTTACTTTGGTATCAATTATTTTTAGAAGACAAGGAAATTATTTACCACCCCGATTTTCTAGGGGCTCGTCTCGGAAGTCATTGATTTTTACTATGGGACCCTATAGGAATTAGTTGAAAATGCGATAAATTATCACATTTTTTCACATTTTTTGTATTTCCGCCCTAAGAATTTCTTCCTCTTCCAAATGTATATGAAAACTTTTGTAAAATGTGATTTATTTTTAAAAATGTTGACCTCCTAGTTTGGTCCAAGGATTCTTAAAGTTGATATAGCTTATGAAAATAATTTGGCATACTACGGTAAAAATGGCTTAGAACACTTAATTTCTAGTCAAAAAATCTTACTTTAAAATTTCTATGACTGCTTCAAATAAATGAGCGAGTCACACTTCTTTCTTCGGCTTAATGCATAATTTAAAATACCAGGAAACGATGACGCGAAAGCGCCATTTTAGCACTCTACCGTAGCAAGGTCATACGTGTACAATCACAATTTCTCAACTCATTTATGTTACATAGAATATAAAAATTTAAAAAATAAACACAAAAGAAAATTATATGTTTGCATCTAAGGCTGCATGAAAATAAAAAAAAAAAGATGCGCAAAGTTATGCGCACTAGAACTGTACTCGGCAACGTTAAGTCAGGGGATTGTAAGGGCCGTAAGGTGGGAAATTGTTTTTCTGTTTCCTGTCCTCCGTTTCTCGGGAACGATGATCTGGACAATTATCGTCAATGAAAAGCCAATGTGAATTTCAAAATTATTAAATCACAGACCAAAAATATTCATCCAATTCCTTGATATAATTTTGAGAGTTCATACATGTACATGTTTCACATTCAACAAAGACCAAATTTTCACTTTCATCGAAAATGTAGGGTCCCCGAACCATCAATTTGAAAATGCGTGCTTGTCCATGCCCCATATACTCTAAATACAAGCTCTTCCGATTCTTTGATGCTTTATTTTAAAATTGACATAAATTTTAAATCTAAATGAACATACATGTATATCATATTTCGCACAATTTTCAACTAGATCCTATTGATGTAACCAACCCTAAAACAGCATTGCTTCCTCCTGGCACCAAAATTAGCAACCGAAATCTTCATTCCAAATTGTCCTGCCCTAGGCTGTTATATACTGTACCCTCTTTCACACAGTCGACTTATCCCATTTGTAAAAAAGAAAATGATAACTGATAGTTTATTTAAATACATCTTATGCATATATTTAATTTATCAGTCCTTTACTTTTAAATCATATTTTAAGAAAATTTGATCAGTAATTTGATCAGTAAAAAAGGCAAACGATAAACCACAGTTCAGTATTATTTCTTTGTTTTTTTTTCACGAATATTCATTTTTCACGTTTATTAGTTTAAAGATGCAACAGGCGCTAAAAAGTGAATACACGTTATGAGACTTTTCCAAACACTTCTGCATCAGGAAAACCAAATCAACTGACACTAAATCAGCACAGTTCAAATTGATCAAACAATAATTCTACAAATAACAACTATCTTAAGTTGTTACACTACTATGATTTTCGTATTTATTAAATGTATCTAAAACGGACGGATTTCTATCTTTTAAAATCTCTTCAAAGTAGTGTTTAAATTAACTTTACCGTACTACATCTGGCAATTTTATTAACTGTATAAATAAACGTCGAGTAATCTTAGATTAGTGATTACATGTAAGTTTTAATTAGCAAGTCATTTTGAATAATGTTAAAATTATTCCTGCAAAGGAAGGCGAATGGGCTTTTTTCAGAGAGATTTTTTTTAAAGTTTTTTACCGAAAAATGTGTTGCAATAGTGGCGAGGAAATTATGATTCATCATAAATAAATTTTAAATAATAATAAAAGGAATTATGATTAATTTTTGATTTTGAGTCAATACTTTTTTATGCATATGCACTCCCCAAACATAATTTATTCATTCCACTTTCCAATTAAAATAAACATTGTGTCATAAATGACGCAAGTTTAAATCTAACCAAAAATAATGGTTATAATTTTTAAAAGATTAAGTCTCCATTATCAGTGAGGGGACCAGTCCTAATGGCTGATAAAATATGAAGTTTGTTATTCTTTGTTCGATTTGCTTTTATATGCACAGTGTTTGTTATATTAAAAATACGAGTACTAAACTAGCACATATTGATTTCAAACATTTTTTTATGTTCTTATGTACTCTATCTTCAAACAGTTAGTGGTTTTGATACTTCATCCACATTATGACAATGTCAAGCTTCCAATATAGACTACGTGAGTGTGATTCTTCAAAGTGTACTGAACACACTTAACACACTGAATATATCTGTGATACATGTCCACGTGCCTTTTGTTCCAAATGCAAAGAGAGACATGTTTACGATTTTAAAACGATGGACCACAAAATTTTAACTTACCGGGGAAAATATGAATACAATCCAAAAGAAGAGAACTGTGTGAGACATTCCGACAGCGTCTGTAAAATGTTCTGTTCATCTTGTGAACTTCCCGTCTGTTTCCATTGTACAGAACATGACAACTACAGTCAATTATATATACGAAAAGCATATGAAACAAAGCGACAACAATATGAGGGAAGCTTTGGCATCATCAGAGGTGAAGTTCTCTTTTCCAGATGTTTTCTTCTATCAGAAGTAAAAGATGATGTCAAAAAATGTCACAACAAATTTTCTGATTACCATTCAGAGATGTTAAGAAGGGCTCAGAAAGTAAAGGATTATCTTGACAACATATCATCTTGCTTTTACTCCAAACACAGATGTCTTAGACAGATCAAAAATATGTTTTGTCATATTGCACGCATACAGACGTATGAGTACAATATTGAATACTCATCAATTTCTGTTGTATGTAAAAAAAAAAAAAAAAAGAACAAAAAACTCAATCTTCTGCAGATTCAGCGAAATCCATATATTGTATACCATAGCAACCTCTCCATAACTGAGGCACTCTACAAAAAGGATGTGATAATGTTTCTTAGTGGAATTCATACCACAGAGAAAGGAATTCGAAAAGTGAACAATAAGAGTCTGTTTAAGCTCATGCTTCGTGTACTGAACTACATCATGCTCTAACAGTTAAATGCGATTCTAATTTTCTTACGTTAATAAACGTAAGAGGTGATATTCTAGATTAATTAAATGATATGTGTAGTGGTGTTGAATTCCACAGAGTGAACAATGAAAACGATTTAATATTTATAGATAGAGAAAATAATATCAAGAAATATTCAATGGATCGGAAAACAACCACTATATTTATAAAGACAACAGAAAATACATGGAAACATTTGTGTCTACTGGTCTTCGTTCTCAAGAGAACTACTGGTTGGAATGCGTGGAGATGTCAAGGGTCTTTTCAAAGTAACCCTATACTGTCAAACTGGACAAATTACGAGAACGGTGCGATACAATAACACAGAAAGAAAACTGTACATATCCTCGTTTTATTACAGAAAACAACAATAGGGATATTGTTGTGTCTGGACCTTATGCCGCAATGGTGACAGATCATGAAGGAAGATATCGTTTTTGCTACACGGGTCATCCCCCAGGATCAAAAATTTTACTACAAAGAATATGTACCGATTCATTGTCGCATATTCTAGTGTGTGAAACAAAGGGCAACACAATTCATATATTAGACGAAGATGGGAAATTCCTGTCCTATCTTCTTATAAGGCCACCGGGGATATTCCATCCATACAGCATGAGTTACGATCCAAAATCTAATCGTGTTTGGGTTGCAGCTCGAAATAAAATATGTGTCTACATGTATATCACAAGACAAGACTTTTTGGCAGGTAAGGTTTCATACTGAAGTAAGAAGAGAATTCGCACGTCGTATTAATAATAAAGAGATAAAATTTTAAAAAGTGGTACCATATTTTTATGTCAGAAGGGATCTAAATATGATAGTTTGGATCAAGAGATAAAACCCAATAATCCCCGAAAATATTCATAAATGGTATATTTGATCAAGTTTTTACCAGTTTGTACATACCAATATACATGAGTTTTTTGAAAAGGGATTCTGTAAGATAAAAAATGTTTTGTTTTTTTTAAATGTACATGACCGTATCCATGAATACTAATATTTTAATTTTTTGTATAATTCTTGATGTTTTTTTTATGTTTTATTGAACATAAACGTTTGTAGTATATTGTTATAACCGATATATCTTCGAAATGATTGTGATTTTATTTTTCATTTGTTCTGTATGTTTACTAGGTAAATAAGTTATACAGTGGAGGTTCAGTTATCCGCATGCTTTCGTTCCCAAGTCCTATTGTCCGGATAGGTGAAGCGATAAAAAGAACCCCACTTTTTCTTATTATTTTTTCAGGAAATATGAACCGGACTATAATAATAACCGAATCTAGCTAAATTATTTGTGATCACGTGTGATATGTGCCCATTTACATGTACGTAATGTTTTCACAATCTATTTCTAGACATACCAATGTCAACAATAATTGAAAAAAATTATTTTCTTAAAAGAAAGTGAATTTTATTGAGAAAATTAATGTTTAGTAGTTGGAAAATTGCAAGATCCGCCAATGCACTTCCGATGAGTTGACATGCTTTCATTTTGTTTTCTTCCTGTACTTCCGGTTTTGACTTAATTTAACAAGGCATTCATGAGACAATTCGTTTTAAAATGACGTATGAATAGGTAGATCAAACACAAAGCTCTGTAAAACTTTCCAGTTTTCATGATTTAGTAAGCACATTTTTTTTGAAAATACAGAGATGTTTAAAAAGGCGATGGCACTTGACAGGTGCACATGTTAAGATATCCAAGCCACGTGCTGTGAGGCGTGACTAATCCGTCTGGCCAGCACTGTCGGTAATTTTGAAAGTGATTTGGGAAGTCAGTGTATATACAAGCTACTCGTGAGGTCTAGCACGCAAAAAAGGTGTGAAACTCAATTGACAGACATAATCTTTCTATTGTATTGAACGGGGTATCATCAAATTGTATCGTCCGGTAAATGAAGCAAGATTGATAGTAAAACAGCGTTTTGTGGTAAAAACAGACCGTCCGATCCGGAACGTGGAATTCCGGATAAATTAGACAAAATAATGTATAAACAATCTGTTCCCAAATGAAATCGTTCCTAAACTGAAGCGTCCGGTTATCTGGCGTCCGGATACAGGAGGCCCCACTGTATGTAATATATTACTTTGTCCCCATGAAATACATACATTCTTTTCAAAACTTAACACATACATAACACTGTGCCGGATAATTATGCCAATGCCAAGGTGGCATTTTTGCACCCGCTTAAGATGCAGTTTCGGAAAAATCCATATATATATATCAAATGATAGAACACTGTGTAGAGAGTATATAACCACTTTTGTTTTTAGTGTGTTTCACCTGACAGGTGAGATATTTACCTTTGAAAATTAATATCCCATAGGAAAATGATAATTCCTATAGGAGAAATTATTCTCCTACAGGAAATATTGACAATCCTATCGGATTTTCTAAATATCCTATAGGAATTATATTTCCTATAGGAAAAAGGTATTTCCTATAGGAATTTGATTCAAACAGGTGTTTTCCTAGAGGAAATTAAGATTTCCTATCGGATTTTATCAAATCCTATCGGAATTGAAATTTTTATAGGAAGTTCTTGTAACCCAGTATGAAATTTCAATTTTCCTATAGGAATGTTGTTTTTACTAGGGGATTTTTTTTTCCTGTAGGAATTTATTTTTGAAAGGTAGATATCTCACCTGATAGGTGAGATACAATGATAAAAAGGTGGTTGTAAACTCTTTAAGCAATGGTCTATCATATGGCATATTTGTATTTTTCGATATATGCAGGTTAGACGAGTGCAAAAATGCCACCTTGGCACTGGCATAATTATCCGTCAGTGTTACATTCTTCTGATGAAAATTAGTAAAACAGGAAATTAAAATTATAAAAAATGAGCAATGGAAAATAAGACCTAAATTTCCTAACTTGTTTTACCTACATGATGAAATTGTGTACCCGATAAAAAAAAACTGACATTAAATATCTTAGAATTTCACGAAATCGGGGTTAAAGGTACCATTTTACTCTTTACGTGATCTGACATATTCTGCGCTGCTATTCGGCGTTATTCATAAAACACTTTCTTTGCGCATTAAGATTCTGACATAACATCTACGTTTACGTCTTAAGAACGTCAGCTGAATTCTTTTACGTCAATCTGAAGAATTATCGGCATTTTTACAGAATTTTTTCTGGTATTTAGAGTGCTTCATTTCTATCATAATTGCAATTCAATGTTTTTGTAAGAAAACATTTCATAAAGGTGATAAATGTAATGTTGACATCGGGAATTTTTTTTTCTCAAATTTCCGATGGAAAGTCAACAAGAATTACCCTTCATTATTCAGCTAAAGCAGTAGAGAATGGGCAAATATTTATTGAAACAAAAATGGATTAGATATTGAATTTTACATCAAGAAATGCAGTTTAAAATCGTAATTATACCTTAACTCAAATATTTTAACGTAATAACAAAAGAGATTCAACCCTTTAACAAATACATCAACATATAATAAAAAATAACTTAGAATCCTATATCAAAGAAGTTTAAAATGTTTCTCATACGTTGGTCCTTTGAATGGTCTCGTGAGTTTTATTCATCATTGTACAATTATCTAGTAGATATGTGCAGATGATTAAAAGTATTAAGACAACGGAGATTTGTGTGAGCACTATGATTCCAATCATCACTGTAGTTGTATCTAGTTCAACATGCTTTCGCTCAGAATTTCTCATTCCTTTAATATCTACAATGCAAAATTAGAATACATTTATGTACATATCATATTATCAGCATGTCAATATTTCACACTAGAATTGCATGATCTTTATTGTAACGCCAGACCGAGTAACGGTTTATCTGTTTTCTTCTTATTTTATGCAGCTTCACCTCACAATAAATTTCATAAAAACTAATTGCCGTTTTAATTTTGTATTCTGCTCAAACATAAAGCCAAACCTTACTATAAACGTTTCACATGCTCATATTTTTCCAAAAGTGTTTCTCTTATATAAATAATTTGATTTTAAAGACAAGAAGTATGCATGTTTCTGCCTCATTTCAGAGAAAGATACACTTCCCTCCTATGCGTGGCAAAAGTTAGAATTTAAAGAAAATGTATAGTAAAAAACGGACTCTGATAGGTCGAGAAAAGGTAGGAATCAGATTTTTTTTATCTTGATCTTGACAAGACTACCCCAAAATTAAAATTCTATAGATATTTTCCTTATTTGACTTTCACAAGACGTCATAAAAAGTGCTGTTTCCGTATTTTTCTTTTGAACTTAGCAGAAGACACCAATTTTTCAGTAGTTTTCTGAATAAAAATATGTCCGCAGTTGTCGCCCACAATGAAATATACATCACAACTTTATAATATAATTTCACATAAATATATTAATTATGTTGTGGGCTACGGCTGCGGACAATTTCCCTTCTCAAAAAATTTTGAGAAAATGTGCCATTTCTTGTCAGTTTTTGCTATATCGAAGACATATGACAGACTTCCGAAGTCATTATTCCCTTTTCCCGTTTTAAGGTAAGGTCTGGACTATATCTGCATAGCTCTCTCCTACACATGGGCACTTGAACACATATACTATCGTAAAGCTGAATATTCAAGCATAAGCTGTCACATCAAAGGACAATTTCCAACTATGCTTCACTCGCATTGGTCAATATTTTAATAAACTACAAAATATTCTCATCTTACGCAAACACGGCCAGCTGGATAAGGATCGTACATATTGGCCGTGCTTTGCGACGATGGAGCATGTATCTATACAGTGTACTTATAAATTAAGACATTTTGCCAATAAATTACAAAATGCCTGTACCAGAGTAACGGTTTACACCTTTGGTATTTCAACACGTGTGAGTTGATGTCCGTAAAGTATCATTGAATTTTACTTGATAAGTAATTACTGTAAAATAAATCAAAAACCTACTTTCATTTTCGATTAACCAGCCTGAAATAGCCAAAATGAGAGTAAGGTGGTCAACACGCTTTGGCGGATCCAAGTCAGTGAGAATTTGCATCAAAATATATCTTTGCAAGGAAATAATAATGAATGGTTACTTAAAGAGTGAATATATTTACTGGGGACTTATTTAGGGTATACAAAGAAATTAAGATTTGACCAATGTTGAATAAATAAAATGAGCCGTTTCTTGAATGAACGATATTAGTTTTGATGGATAGAACTTTCCAGAACAGAGTATACGTAACCAAGAACGCGGGTTGACGTCATAGCAGAAAATGTAGGACAGGTTCAACATGCATCGTTGTCAGATACCTTAAATCAATACAAAAAAACTAATAAATAAAATGGGCCAATTTGATGCGATATTTGTTTTGAAGGAAATAACTTAACAGAACGCGGTGCTAAAAAAAAACGCAGGTTCACTAATTAACGTCATGGTGGAAAGAATAGAGCAGATAACTTGGATCTGACAACTTTAGTTTAAGATATGCAAATATATAAATATGCATACCCGTTTTTACATTATATACATTTTTACACCACGACAGATTGGTAGTAAACCTTATACATTAATTTGTGAACCATGAACAAATTCTGTTAACAACTCTACGTCTATATGAATAAATGGTGTATGCATAAAACGGGGAAGTTGAATTTCGGGGGGAGGGGTATTTATAGTCTTTTATCTGAAATTCTTATTTGGGACAGTGATAACAATTATATGGAAATTACACCAAAAGAACAAAATTTAGAATAGAGATACGAAGCACTATACACCAATACCTGGTTTGAAATGAAATTAAAATGTTTGTAATATTTTCAAGTCAGCTGGAACAAAAAAGAATCAATGCCATATACATGTACAGATAATAAATTTCAGTTAAGATGTTCATCCCTGCCCGCTCTTCTAAATACCCAGCCATGCAGTTCCTTCTTGTTTCAATTTTATACAATATGTTAAGAAAAGCAATTAAGAAAATTTTCGGACACAGTACTTACAAAAATGAACAAGAAATCAGCTTCAACATATTAAGTATTGTATCATATCAATGCGAATAAGAGTCAATACCCGCGCTTGCGCGGGGTATCATCTAGCAATTAATAAAATCTTATGAATTACAATCACAATCGATTGATTAAAAATGTCTGTGATCGAAATAATGATAAAATAAGCATTAGGGTACCATATTACACAAAGAAATGTCTCTTTTTAAATCTTTAAACAATAATATATACTATGTCGTAGGAAACTCTTCTAAATGAATATATCTTCAGTTTCACTCTACGTATTATATTTGTTGATGTTATCACTAGCGTCAGAATTCATACCATCGGAATGCAATGTAAACTATCATAGTATGAAAGGATAATGCCTAATATAAAGCTAGTTGTCAAATATTTGAAAAATGACTTTGGCAAATATTAGAATCATGTAAACCCTTGAAAAGTGATGCTAAAAAATTTTGATTTTTTATTTGTAATTTCAAATGCCGGTGTATTTTTTTTTTTTTTTTATAAATTTGACAATGTTGAGAGGGTTTCCGTAAACAATGGCATTTTTCAATTAATACGATCATCAAATGGATTCTACCGTGATACCAAAAAAGAATAACTGATAGCCGATCAAACTAGTATATTATCCCAACTAAAGAACCTCGCTGTAGTGTAACACATTTTTGATTGTTTGTTCAGGTAAACCATTGGTATATTTATAACTGTCACGTGATACCATGGAACAAAAGCTTTAATGAGCAACTCGATTCTAATTTATAAAGATGATTCCTTAATGAACGCATTCACTTGTTATTAATATTCAGCATTATCAAAGATACCCTGATGAATAAACTGAAAGAGATTGATCAGGACTAAATACTTTATTGTGGATTGGCGTTACTGGCCGCAGTGATTTTAGGCTGTCATTGGGCTGCCTACTTTATTGTGGTTTGGCGTTACTGGCCGCAGTGATTTTAGGCTGCCAATGGACTGCCTACTTTATTGTGGTTTGGCGTTACTGGCCGCAGTGCCATTAGGCTACCAATGGGCTGCCCCATTACAAATCAAAACAAAACAGCAATACGTGACGACCCATCAATAGGCTCATTATGCAGTGGGTAAGTGCAAATGCACAAACGTCACAAAATATAAAATTCTATACAGTGGGTAAGCGCGAATGCACAGATATACAAACAACAAAGTTATACACAAGGTTTGTGCCAATGGGTAAACGCAAATGCACAAGTTTCAAAGTTCAAAACACATTAAAATTGTCAAAGTTCTTGTGCAGTAAGTATGTGCAGGAATGCACAAGCATGAATACACACCACTTGAAACACTTTAACAGCATTAGAAACACATTATATGAACAGTTGAAATTGTAAACTATAATGATATGAATGATTGCACTCTTCCATTGGAGTTGGGGTGCGACGATTGCGCCACTTGCAAGGGTCATGAACGTTTGTTTATGACACTGCAACTTCTGTTTAAAATAAGCAATGTTTAATTAAATTACCATTTTTTTTTCACATTTAAAAAACTTGGAGTTGTCTTAACCTTTGTAAGTCGCAAAAGGCAATAAATTACACAACTAAATAAGTGTTAAATCTTAATGTTCTAGTTATCCCGTATTATTTATTTTTCTGACATAAGGAGGATTTAGTTGGCAACATCGCAGCTATATACTAATCTACCAAATCCTTCATATTCTTGAATATAGATCTACGAACAAGTTTTTCTTCCTGAACAGTATCTTCACTGTACTTGTTCCAAAATACAGTTTTCGATAATGTATATCTTGTTTTGAGTTAAAAAGTGAATCGATTTTTCTTCAACCTCTATGAAAAAAGCTACAAAACTAATGCCTAGACACATAGACAGACAGATAGACTTGTTACCACTTGATATCCTGTTATTTCTTATTGTTGATTGTTCGCACTGGATGAAATATCTGGTTTCAGCGCTGCGGAAACCCTTTGGAAACTTTGCGGAAACTTAAGGTTACTTTAAGTTTCCGACAGGTTTCAGCACGGAAACTTCAAGTTTCATTAAGTTTCCGCAGTGCTGAAACTTAAGCTGTCCACAAATCCAAATGGTTTCTGCAATGGAAACTTACTGAAACTTGAAGTTTCTGCATAGTTTTTACCTCCATAGACGTTTGGGATACATATTGTTTACAAATGGTTTCCGCAACTGAAAAAACTACTGAAACTTGAAGTTTCTGCATAGTTTCAACCTCCATATACGATTGGGATACATATTGTTTACAAATGGTTTCCGCAACTGAAACTTACTGAAACTTTATTTTTTTTTTTTTTTTTTTTTTTTTTTTTTTGCTTCAACAAAAACTCAGCATGGTTTCTAATACATGTAAAAACAACACAATTTCAAACAGTTCCAAATTCATTTTGTTCACAAAACTTAAAATGTTTTCAATCATAAATAAAATGCAGCCAAAATACAAAAATCAAGAAACATTCCTATGGAAATTCCCTTATGAGGGACTTTTATTTAAAAAATGATAAAATTGCACAACCAAAAAACTTCCCATAAAAATTTTTTGTACTTTTGTACTCATACTTGTTTTCTTCTTGATCAAATGCATACATAACCTCCCTTATTAATACAAAAGATGTTACTTTTTTAAAAATATGAATGCAATTTACCAAATAAATACATGAATTAACAAAAAAACCTTCACTGTTACATGAACATGATACACTTGTCTCAATTTGTCTTGAACTACAATGAATATGTATACCATAAAATATTTTTCTAGAGGTTAAAGTGTCCATCTTTTGTGAATAAACATACACTACAAGATAGTAATTGACTATAGAGGTATGACCCAGATATGATTTGAATATGCATGTCGATAAATTTCAAACTGAGGCTAAAGTGACCTACTTTCGAGTTAGACAAATCTTTTCTTTGTTACCGGTATTTATATAATCTAATGTCTTACATTAGAACAGGATTTGACAGCATATTAATGGATATTCCAGAAAGTCCAAAGTGAACTTCTCATATTCCCTCATGATGTACCAACTGATCAGATTTGTTTGTCATAAGCCTATCAGTATTTAAGAGATGACCCAGAGTGAGATTTAAGAGAAGCTTGCGGTCCGATGGAATGCTATTAAACAATGGAGCAAGTCTGTCAAATCATGTGCAAAAATATGATATACACATTTAAATAATTATGCAACACTCTTCATTCCTGATGAATATTGTTCTTTACACACAGTTTACCTTCCTACAATTCACTATTTTACCTACATTGATAATTTTAAGTCCAAGTAATAAATACATTGTTTATATATGTCAAATGTTACTACATGTACTTCCTTATTGTAGCCTGAAGATATAAAATACAAACTGTCACACGGATCATTCACTATACGCTTCTCATCAACCAGTATTTAACTTATGATATAAAAGCTAATTCCAATATTAGTTACATAACACAGATAAAAAAAACCGCATGGAAATGCTCTTGTAAACAACTTTCAATGCAAGTAATTTTGTTATATAAAGGTTGTAATAAATGTTTTCTCTATATATTTTCATATTCGAGATAATTGAATATTGTTTGGTGTATTTTTGATTCATACATTCATCTCCTAATGCAGTGTTTTTACATGTATTAAGATTGGTTTCTAAATTGTTCATATGTTGCTGCAAATAAGAACTAAATTATCATATATATATATATATCTGATTCAGGATTTATCTTATGATTTTTTAGACAACGATTGGTTAGTATAAGTAAATATGCCTTTTCAGTTCTATATTTAAAAAGTACACATCATACCGGTAAAATAAAAATTAACATTTGGGGTTGTGTTTGGATTGTGAACATGTATATGAATCAACTACTAGGTATCAACAACATCATTAACACTGCATGTATATTATCAACTGGGAGATGGGTGGATACATGTTACCTGAAGTCTAATATTTTATGCAATACTTGCAAATATAACAAATTATTTAAGAAAATGAAAGTTGATATCAAGGTCTAATCAATCATTTGATAATATAAGTCAAAACCATGTGATTTTCTTAGATTTTAGCTTACAGACAGACATTGCAATTTACTGGTATTTGACTACATAAAAAGTTCTTTTATAGTTTATAGGTTCTTTGAAATAGGAATACTTCACAGCTACCAAGTCTTTGTTCTGCATAGATTTCATCAGGTCGTAGAGATGTGTCCATTAGAATGAATAAGGAGTGTTGATATAACCTGAGTTGTAGTTTATGGAAATAGGCCTTTCTGGTGGATTTTCAAGCATTCTCCAGGCTTGTGAAGCACTCACATAAGATCACACTTGGTAGTTCTGGACAGTGGTAGCATTAAATTTCTTCTTCTTGTGATGAACTCGTTCCTTTCACTGGGCTGTACTTTATGTCTGTTCTTTTTATCTTAAATAAGTTTAGTAAAGTTTCATTTAAATAATTAAACAACGAACATTCAGTGTTACATGTACAGGTAGATGTAAAAGCATAAAATTTATTCTGAATATAGTTCTCTAAGAAGCCACTTTACAGTTGCCAGTTGCTGATTAAATCATGTCATACAATGACTTCAGTAGTATCTGGTCTAAAATGTTTCATTTTATGTTTGAAACTATGTTATTTTCATTTTGATTCAATAATTGTTTATTGAACAATGGAAGAAGAATGTGTTTCACACCCCCTACCCCCCCCCCCCCCCCCCCCCCCCCACCTACTTTCCCAGAACTTCGACCTTAATTTCCCCCGAATTTTTACACTAAAATTATAAAAAAAAAAAAAAATCTAACATGTGTATAAGTTAAGGGTGAAAATAATCAATTTCAAAGGCAATACCTTGCGTTCACATCGTCCAGCTGGTCAAAACATTCACATAAGAGATAAGGCAACTAATCACCGGAAACATTGACTTTTATACGGTGTCTGCTGAAAAAAGAAAAACGTGAAAGATTTCATTTTCCGGATTTAATAATAAAAATATTTTTAAATACTTATGTTACATATAGAGTTTGTAAATTGTGTAATGTGGGAAAAATATTCATTGTTCGTCTTGTTTACCAAGCATTCATATATATTTTAGTGACGAATATACGTCCCTGGATATTCTCAAATCTTGAGAATCATGCATATAAACTTTGTTAATGATTTGGTCAAAACGTATATTTTAAAGAGATGTGGTAGTAAAATGTCGAACCAAGTTTGAAAAAATGACGCCATTTTGATGGCGCGAGATCTCGTTTGCAAATGAGAGATAACTAAGAGCTTTGAAAATGTTAAAGAGACTATCTATATTTTAAACTAAGTTTCCTTCGTTCCTGTATTATCTCCATGTTGTAGAGGCTATACATCTTTCTCAATTCTCCATTTTACAACAGCACCTTCTGGTCCATTTTAACCTACGCTCAGAATTACAAAGTGCGCCAAAATTAACCAATAAGAACCGGCTAAATCTTGGCGCAGTGCACCATGGGATAGTTTAAAATACATAATGTTTAATCAAAATTATCATTTTTTACTGAATATGATATTTTTTACATATATTTATTTTCAATATGACCTGTTGGAGTCAGTATTTTCTCATTAAGTACGAACAATTATTGGGGTTTTTTGTTATAATTGTAACACGTGATAAACAAAAAAATGGCCGACCGTTTGTTTTCAAATGGATTAACGTTGTAATTAAACTAATTTGGTTGTGAAATTTGTTTCAGATTTTGTCTATAACTTTCTTATATGTACACTTGATTTTGCCAAACTAAATGATAGAGCAATATAGTTTACTGTCAACGTAATCTTAACTTGTCCAATTTTCACCGCAATTCTGAGCACAGTCAATATCTTATTCAAAATATAGAGGTGTGAAAATATTATGTTAAAAACAGAGCAGTTTCCACTTGAACAAGAATCACAAATTTAATTAAATGCCCATCAATTAACGGTGGTCTAGACGGTAGGCTGCTTAACGGGGTTTTCCCGTACGGTCAATTTACAACTACGATATGAATTGATGACAATTATTTTATAGTTACACATGTCCACTGCTGGATCACGATGTACAGAACGTTAAAGAAAATATTGATAAAATACAAAAGCATTTAACATTGAACAAACCGGGAAGTAAGACGTGTGTGACTTATCACAATATGTGACTGATATATAAACTTTTAAATATTTTGTCAATAACTGAATATATTGCAAACAACTACGTCAATTGCAATGGATTTTGCCGATTTAATTCGAACTTGACCCTTACCCACATACATATGAATAAAATGAGCATTTTAAATACATAACTTTACATGTTATAGTTTTAAGAAGTATTATTTAATAAATAATTTACATGTAGTGGACAAGAGGTGTTTTGTGCTAATAGTTACTTAATTATTTGGTATACTTTCAACATCATATGTAATCGAATGTATCATCAAATTAAAAAACTGGGATTGATATTCATATACATGTTCACAATCCAAACACAACACTGAATGTTAATTTTTATTTTACCGGTATGATGTGTACATTTTAGAGAACTGAAAAGGCATATTTACTTATACTAACTAGCCGTTGTCTGAAAAATTATAATATAAATCCTGTATCAGATATATATATCTAGATATTTAGTACATTGTGTTTTTTTCCTTATTTTCTGTTTACATTTATTGATAATTTAGTTTTTCTTTGCAGCAATATATGAACAATTCAGAAACCAATGTTAATACATGTAAAAGCACTGCATTAGGAGATGAATGTATGTATCAAAAATACACCAAATAATATTCAATTATATCGAATATGAAAACATATAAAGATAATATGTACCCCATTAATTACAATTTTTATATAACAAAATTACTTGCACTGAAAGTTGTTTACAATAGCATTTCCATGTCGGTTTTTTATGTGTTATGTAACTAATATTGGAATTAGCTTTAATATCGTAAGTTAAATACTGGTATTGATGAGAAGCGTATAGGGAATGATCCCTGTGGCAGTTTGTAATTTAAACTTTACGGCTACAATAAGGAAGTACATGTAGTAACATTTGACACATATAAACAATGTATTTATTACTTGGACTTAAAAATATCAATGTAGGTAAAATAGTGAATTGTAGGAAGGTAAACTGTGTGTAAAGAAATATATTTATCAGGAATGAAGAGTGTTGTATAATTATTTAAATGTGTATATCATATTTTTGCACATAATTTGACAAACTTGCTCCATTGTTTAATAGCTTTCATATCTCACTCTGATTCATCTCTTAAATACTGATAGGCTTATGACAATCAAATCTGATCAGTTGGTACATCATGGGGGAAAATGAGAAGTTTACTTTGAACTTTCTGGGATATCTTAATAATATGCTGTCAAATCCTGTTCTTATATAAGACATTAGATTATATAAATAACAAAGATAAGATTAGTCCCAACTCGAAAGTAGGTCACTTTAGCCTCAGTTTGAAATTTATCGACATGCATATTCAAATCATATCTGGGTCATACCTCTATAGTCAATTACTATCTTGTAGTGTATGTTTATTCACAAAAGATGGACACTTTAGCCTCTAGAAAAATATTTTATGGTATACATATTCATTGTAGTTCAAGACAAATTGAGACAAGTGTATCATGTTCATGTAACAGTGAAGGTTTTTTTGTTAATTCATGTATTTATTTGGTAAATTGCATTCATATTTTTAAAAAAGTAACATCTTTTGTATTAATAAGGGAGGTTATGTATGCATTTGATCAAGAAGAAAACAAGTATGAGTACAAAAGTACAAATTTTTATGGGAAGTTTTTTGGTTGTGCAGTTTTATCATTTTTTAAATAAAAGTCCCTCATAAGGGAATTTCCATACGAATGTTTCTCTATTATTGTATCTTGGCTGTATTTTATTTATTATTAAAAAAACATTTTAAGTTTTGTGAACAAAATAAATTTGGAACTGTTTGAAATTGTGTTGTTTTTACATTATTAGAAACCATGCTGAGTTTTTGTGAAAGAAAAAAATGAAGCTTCAGTAAGTTTCTATTGCGGAAACCATTTGTAAACAATATGTATCTAAACGGTTTATGGAGGTAAAAACTATGCAGAAACTTCAAGTTTCAGTAAGTTTCAGTTGCGGAAACCCTTTGTATACAATATGTATCCTAATCGTATATGGAGGTTGAAACTATGCAGAAACTTCACGTTTCATTAAGTTTCCGTTGCAGAAACCATTTGGATTCGTGAACAGCCTTAGTTTCAGCACTGCGGAAACTTAATGAAAGTTGATGTTTCCGTGCTGAAACCTGTCGGAAACTTATAGTAACCTTAAGTTTCCGTAAAGTTTCCAAAGGGTTTCTGCAGCGCTGAAACCAGATATTTTATCCATTGGAGGTGTGAATTAACACGATTTTTTTAGAAGTATTTTTATTTCGAGTATAACAAATTAATTGAACTAAATGGTTTTCTTCCTTCTGGATTATAATTAATTAATTATTTATGAATTATAATTACCAATTGTTTATTAAATAACTAAATTCTTTCATTCATTTGTTTATTTATCTTTGAATTCCTCCATTACATATATTTTTAATGTTCATCCATTAAATAAATCATAAGATCATAATTAACAAAGAGAGCAAAGAATTAAACACACATTTACAATCATGTTAAAAATTAGATAAGGAACTTTAAGAAGGGGAAAATCAATTTAGATTATGTGAGTTACGAAATACAAAATGTAGTAGTTTTAACAAGAAAAAAGCTGTCAATATATGACAGCAAACAGGGTTTTCTTTAGTGAGAACAGTATCCATAATCTATTTTGTCAACCATGGATTGATAAACACTATTTATCCAGAGAAATGGGGTACTATGTACGCAACATTTTGCCAAAAAAACAACTATGTTAAACAGCTGCTATTTTTTTTATCTAGATTATCAAAAATCAAAATCAAAGTAATATGAATATATCTAATATATGTACAATTGATCTGCAACACAACAACTTCCTATCTTAAAAAATATAGAGAATTTATCAGTACCATAAGGGTACCCTATATGCAATATTTTGCTAAACAATGACTAAGTTCGACAGCTAGTGTTTTTACATAAATAATCAACAATCAAAATCAAAGTAATATGCACATCTCTGATATATGTACAATTGATCTACAAAACAACAACTTCCTATCTTGAAAATTGTAGGAAGAGTTACATGTATCCGTACAATAGGAGTACCCTTTTGTCAGCCGCCCGCCTACTCACCCGTCATTTTCACCATTTCAAAAACCGGATTTTCCTTTGAAAAACCCGCTTAATAAAAGGTATTTAAACAAAGATCGTGTTACCATTCGCGTTGTTTAGTGCACAAAATGCAATTCGTGTTTGGAATTTAGTTTTCTAAGTTCTATTTCTGCCGCTGAAGGAATTGCATATATATTGTAGGTCTTCCACAGTATAAGAAAGAGGTCTTTTACCGAAACTATTTTTAAGTTCTTTTTTAAGGTGTAAACTTGACAGTGAACATCGCCAATTTTAAGCTGTGTCGATAATACCGGACATGGAACAGCTGCTTTGGAAAGGATACCGTAACGGCAATTACGTGGCGACTTACAAATGAATGAATCATTTTGCTCTTGAATTTATTTCTTCGATTTCCTCTGAAAATTCTTCAGTAACTCTGATTTTTATCAAATGCCCTAACCGGTACTTATATCCCGATATACATCCGAAAATGAAACCTTATTTCTTAAATAGCACGCAGACGTTTGGTGTTTCAAATAGTGTGTTCTGGCCGTGTCATTGTGGTTAGCTTTCCAAGACGAAATAGACAAAACCTCACACGATAAACGATAGTTTGACGATTTTACTTGATGTGAACGTTATTAAATGATTTATATCAATGATAAGTGAGCAAGATGGCAAATTAAATGTACATACATACGACATGAAGTCGGGCTATTTAAACATAAAACAACAGTTAAAAGAATGCTTTTAGATTATTTTCAATTATTTCAAATTATCTAGTTATGACCTGAACACAGAACTTTAGAAGATATATATCTTAACATAAAAATGTGCATCTAATGATTATTGATTTTTGTATGAATTCAGAATAAAGAAGTAATTCATTGCAAAATAAAAAAAAAATGTTATTAATTTTGAATGACACAATGTTAAGCGCATCATGGCTGCGTTTTACAAAACAACTTACAAAGTCGTACACTTTTCGGTGTCATTGAATGATCCCTAATGAAAAAAAATATATAAAAGCATTTGTATCAAAAAAATGTTTTAAATATGGTTTACTAGTGTTAAGTACAGATAATCAGTGGCTTATTGAATATGAGCATTTACATTTTGATTGTAAGTCGTAAGTTATTTTGTAAAACGCAGTCCTGTATTGCTCCACTTGTCTGTAAACCCACTATAAAGTCCACATAGCAATTAAATTCTGAAATGCTCCACTTGTCTGTAAACCCTCTATAAAGTCCCCGTAGTTATTTGACGTTTTTCCAGTTTGTGTGTGTAGAGATAAATCATTGTCAAGAAAAACGACACTGCTGCTAGTCCGATTATTCCAAACATAACGGAGCGTATCCACTCGGTTTCTGTTGTGCTTGTTGAATGTAACGAGGTTTGATTTTGTTTTTTGACGAATACTGCATTGTCAAACATACCTGCACATAAGAAAAATCTTTCTTTGTGATCGATTGTTTTATTTTATATGTACCATGTATCGCATTGTGTTCTTACATTAAAAATGTAATTGATTTGTCATATTTTTATTTAAGAAAACATTTCCACAACGCACGCTTGATAACCATTACTGCACTTTACTTTATAATGAGCAACTCGAATGCTTTTGTTTTAATGAGTAATAATTTCACGATCATATTCAAAGGGGCATGATACCCTTTTTGGCAATTACAAAGCGTAGAACATTTGAAAATGATTTGTTTAATTTAGATGCCTATGCAGATCTTTAAAACCATAATAAATCCATATACGTAATGCTCAAGAATGGGGAAATACAACCAAAACATAAAATGTTCCTATTTGTCATTTGTGAATGAAAGAAACTATCAATAAATCTGAGTCGTCAATAAATCGACTAATTGTCAATGCAAAATCAAATTTTTATTACAAATTAGCATTGTGGAAAATTGTTATTGCTTAAAAATACCATCTTTTTGACTTGATACGATCGTTGACATCGATTGTGTTATAGTTCTTTCATAAGAATCAGGCGTAGATATCTTGGAATATTCTATCATAAAAAAGTTTGCATTATTGTAGGTTGCATAAAGCTATGTAATAAAATTACGTTGTGAATAAGATCAGGATTTTAAAAAAAGAATATGTTGTTTTTAGTAAAATTGCTTATTTATTGAAATTGAAGAGTAAGCGTATACATCTGAGGTTGAAACTACATTTCGTCATATAGAGAGATACATATGCATGAACAATGAATCAACAACTGTGAACACATTAAGTACAAAAATAAGACAAACATGCCTACCTGCTGGGAATTGCTTACAACCATGAATATGATGACATAGTTTCTCAGAACAGTTGCAGTATATCAGACATTTCAATCCATAAAGTGGATAAGGACATTTGTCATCACAGTTCTTTCCATAATATCCAGCACTACAGGCTATGAACGTGAAAGTTGTTTAAGAATTGTATATGTATAACAAATAAAGAATTTAAGCTGTATCATTCAGAATGTTATGAATTATTGCTGTATTATGAATTCACTTACGTATACATCTCTTGATTGTAAGATCCCACAAGTGTCCTACAATACATTCAGCTTGTCCTCTATTACAACAAAAGAACAGTAACATATACTAGGATATAGAGCAAGGGCAGAGCAACTGCAATTGGAAATCATATAATTAATATAATATTTAGATATTCCACTTACTTTTCGGTGAATAATGTTTGAAGCACAGGAATCCATACCATTGAAATTAAGATATACTTTGTATTAATTCTCATTTTCTGATGATTTGTTGATCGTTGAATAACGAAATACGTTTTCAGAAATTACTTAACAGGACACAGTTTTGCACATGTGTACGATACACTTTGCTTCCTTGTTCCTTGTATATATCATGACGCAAGTAGGTTTATATAATGGCACTTCATCTCATAAATATGCTGGTTTTCTTTGACATTGCTATTCACAAACATAATTGTTTAAATTCTGAGTTTTTTTTTAGGATCCTTCTCAATTTTCAATCCCAAAAGTGATTGGTGACTATTTGATAACATGCAAATGATGGATAATAAGAAATCTTTAAACAATTGGTTGCATATGTTGAAACATCTTTTGAACTTATATTTGATAGATACGATAAAATTATCCCATACATAAGGTATAAGGAAATCGCAGTAAAAGAACGATGGTGTGCTATTTAAAGTAAAGATATCAACATTTTTTTTCCTTTCTATGACATGAACTACACAATCTAACAATATTTCAAAAGGCAAGTGTATCACTTGGATTTTATTTTTTAGATCGCCGTTGTACTATATGATATATATGATTAAAGCTTCATGTATATACGTGGCTAAAACTCTTCACATGGAATGAATTCTAACAAAAAATATATATTACATTAGGAAACAGATATATATGTACATTTTGAGCGATACGTAAATTGCATTTATTTATAATATGTTACCTCTGTCGTTTTTGCTTTTAAATATATGCTTACATAATTATGCTGATGTGATCGTTCTAGCTGTTGAAGGGTAAGCGACACGGCAACTATACCTCATGTTGAACAATAGTATATTCTTAGACTGTGTATCGGCATTATCGGCATTTTTCTCGGCTGTTTGTAATATTTTTAGCTAACCAGTGAAGCGATTTTAATCTTTAGATCAAGTTTAAATTTTTTATTTTTATTTTGTTTAAGAGGTGGAAGGGGGGGGGGGAGGGGGCAATGTAATCAAAATCAAAGAGAATAAAACATGTTTATTGTTTGGCATGAAGTAGAATATATAGACGTTTTTAATCAACGAACGACGTTATAATCGCATGAGAAATTATTTAATCTTTAAAGAAGGTTGTCAATACGATTACTAAATGAAATCTCCAGAATCTGAAATGGTTAAATACCATAAAATTTCGGTTGTTATCTTATACGTTGTAATTAAAATCTGTATTTTATGTTTCAGGGAGTTTCATAACTAGATCGTTGATTTGCATCGACATATCTTATCATTCATATTGGTTTAAGTTTTTTTTTTTAATTATATTCTTCTTTGGTTTCATAGCTATAACAATGTCTGTTATTCTGTATATGTCTTTAGCAACTTCAGTAATTACTTTCATGCCCATTTAATCACTGTTTCACAATTTTTATTTGCGGCGTTTATTTAATTAATATTCTTATTTTATTATTATTTTATTCCCAAACTAAGTATGACCCTTATTTGAAGCCAATGCAATATGTAGTAGGAGTCGAATTGTGTAGACATCATTTGAACATTTTTTTCTTTTCAAAACGTTTAACAAACCTTTATGCAACCCACTTCTTATGACAAACTAGAGTAAGTTTTGTTTGATATTAAAACATGCAGTTAAAAATATCTACACTCTAAAAATACTTTTAAATAAATAAAAATTGGGAAATTATTATGACATAACTGTTCTCACTGTAATTAGTATGCAAACCTCATATATCAATATGAATGGGATTTCTTTATGCAAAAGCGATTAAAAAATCTAATATATGCTGATCCAGCAAAAAAATATATGATTTCTTTGCTAGCATAGCTTTGCCACTTAACATTTCAGTTAACTGAAAGGCAATGCTTCATTATTTGAACTGATTTTGTCAACATGTACAAATGTATTGCATTATTTCATGCACATGTATTTACATTAATAGATTAAAGGTTTGTATTGTATCAATTTCTTCCCTAGATTTTTATCAGAAAAAAATTATAACACATGGTTTTCTTTTGGCATCCATGTGACATCTTTTCTCATTTATCATTGTGCTTGTATGGTCGTGAAGTTGACACATATCGACAGATTTCTTCTGAATCATAGTTACAAAATTTAACCGATTGGGGACTTATCGATGGTTATTTTCATAACCCTAACCGGATGTATATCTGTATGCAGATTTTTAAAACATATATAAAAAGTTTCAAAAGCAGAAAATAATTTTTGTTGAGATTCAATCTAACAAATATTTTTTTTTTCATTTTATAATCAGAAAGTTTGTTTGAAATTAACAAAGGTTTGGTAATCAAAATATGTGTCGTAAACATGAACGTATTAAAACGAATGTGTTCATCCCAGCTTGTATGCAAACCATGTATTTCACCATGCATCCGCTATTATGCTAAAACAAGTACGCGCCCTACATTTTAAAATTAACTGGGAACTCAGGTAAGAGTAGATTTCCTTTAAATGATGAGGATTTTGAATACGTTGAGAGATAATGTCCTTTTAATCATATTTTTAATTCTAAAAACATTTTTCTTTATCATATAAACTTAAGGAAACTTGGTCGTTTGGGATAGTTGCCAATGGTTCTAAATAATTACAATTGTAAGCATAGGAAGTACATTATTCGATGACCTCTGTCAAAACAAACACACCCTTTACTAATCTGGGAGTATTCAGATTGTTTAAAACAATCTCTATTTTCATAATTCAGGTATTACTCAATAGATTTTGATAAAGAAATATCCGTTGGTTGCTGAGATTTTTTCTGGCCTAATTAAAGATATTTCAATGACAATTTTGGCCATAAACTAATAAAAGGAAGAACTAATATATATATATATATATATATATATATATATATATATATATATATATATATATAGCTCATCTTTTTATAAAGTTAACTCAAATAGAAAAGTATTTCTAAATCTAAACAAGCTTTCGTACCTTTATACTATAAATTTTCTATTCTTTTTACGTTTAAGTTTGACAAGTATTGCATAGAATTGTTTCATAGTTCCATCAGTACTATACTAAAGCATATATGTTAGTGAAATGTAAATAAGGTGTATAATTTGTTTTGATTGAATAAAGCTCACTTAATTGTATCTTTTTGAAGTGATACTGGTGTAGAATGGGTGCTATTTGAATAAACACAATTTCACTTTAAAAAGGTATTATACATGTAATTTATATTTATTATGTTTTCATTTACATTAATATTTACAAAAAAACTAAGTAATTTTAAAGTTTGCAGCATCAGATTTTTAATAAACTAAGAATAATTGTTTTGATGGCAATTGCCTTTTCTTTTATTATTCTCTATTCTGATATGCCAAAAAAGACAAGGGTGATTTTTTGTTCTTTTACCTTTTACTTTTTATTGGTAGCATATGCAGTATAAATTTTTCTACCGAGTGTGACCATTGTATATTAATTTTTTGTTCATTTTGCATTTTTAAAAAATATTTTTCAACACAAACGGTCTTAAGATTTATATTTGCAACATAGTAGAGTAGATTCAAGAAGAATTTGAGGGATGTAATATAAAGAGGATTGTATAGATTATTTATTAAAATTCAAACCGTTAAACTTCTATCTCGAACACCGATATCTTGAATACCACAAATATCTCGAGGTAAGTCTGTGGTCCCGGCCATTTTTACTATATAAGTTATTAAAAAAAACCGGTATGTCGAACACGGAAATCTCGAATACCCCCGCCTATCTCGAAGTAAATTTACGGCCCCAGTCACTAAAAGGCATGCGTTATCTCGACGTCAAGTCAATTAACCGTCTCAATATTTTCACACCTTCAGTGCACTGTCGCTCTGTTATGCAGATTTTCCGGTCTATTGAACAGAGCTTTTACTGAGGTCACCTGTGATTTTCACGCCTTAATAGCCCCATGCTGTTGAAACCGTTTCTCTAATTATGCAAACCAGGTTATCAATGATGTTTATATAGTGACATCGGATGGCATGATAATTAAACATAGCTTGTTATGATTATTTCGTAAGCACTCCAAACACATCAAAGTGAAGAAGATATCAAGAAAATAATTAATTAAATACTTTATTAGGTATATAAATCTTTAACAAAGAGTCAATCTTCAGTACAGTTCATATCTGATAAACAATCTACCGATGGACCAGGTCTCAATTCGGAGGGGGGGGGGGGGGGGGGGGGTACTTAGATTATCTGGCAATGGTGCTTAACTTAAAGTTCGGTTCAGACCATTAGAACAAAATTTCAGGCTGTATCAGAAGTCGTGGAAGGTATAAATAATTTGAAATGTTGAGTTTCGATTTTCCGTCTTTGTTCTTTTTACCGTAATCGGTTTATCAATTTACATAGTGTATTGTATAACCGGCTATCAGAATTGCTAAAAAACAAAGACGATCACAAGTCTTCTTTTAAAAAGTATTATTTAAGAACATTTGATGTTTTATATATTTATATTAGATTGAAATAAAATAAAATTAAAATCTTTTAGTGTTTTATCATACACTATGAATTACGAAATAACAAAAATGACTATATACATGTGTATATACGCATGTATAGAAACATAATATGCATACGCACGTCTAGAAACATTATAGACCAACTTACATCATCTTCGATATTTCGAACCCTCGGACATCTCGAAGTCAAGTTCGAGATACCGAAGTTTAACTGTAATTTTTTAGATGAATAAATGGTTGGTTTAAAATGCGTTTCATGTTTTAAAAAAAATTGGACACATTGATGAGCATAATTCCTGTATTTTAAAAACAACATGATGATATACTCTCTCACAGTCACGGTTAACAAGACATCTAAATCCGTAAGGTGGGAAAGGCCATTTTGTATCACAGTTCTTTCCAAAGTATCCAGCACAACAAGCTATAAGATTGTAGGGCAACTTAGGAATTTTGTAACAACCATATAGTTTCTTTTACTCCAAATGATGAGTATTATATTTGTATTATCTTATTTTATGTATTCACTTACGTGGATCTTTTGATTGTTTGATCCCACAAGGAGCCCACACTACAGTCAATTTGGCTTCTATAATAACAGTTACATATAACAAGACATAGAGCTACAACAGAGCTATTACAATTACTAGTCGTTTAATTACTTAGAACATTAACAAAATATAAAAGTGAAATATATTTTACTTACTCTTTAGTGAACAAGGAATGTAACATAGGAATCCTTACTATTAATGTAAACTTCTCAATATTTTTCATGTTTTCTAATTTCTAAGATGTATGTAGATACATGTAGATGGACAGAGAATTTGGTTCAATTTTTTTTTCAAAGATATTAATCAAAAACATAATTTCGACTTTTTGTACCATCCACTTTCATATTGCTTCCGTGTTTCTTTTGAACACCATTGCGCAAACGCAATCACATGAAAAGTAAGTCACTCTTTGTGTTTCTGATAAAGTTTCCATTAGTAATGAACTAACACACATTGTTATTGTACATATATCCTTACCTTATATATTTTTAACAAAATGCAATCGCAAACCGCTATATATCTATTTGATTCGTCTACGGTTGTTCTTCTTTAGATCCTTTGTGATTTATTTTTCCCCTTTTGTTTTATTTTTTTTTCAAATACTCTGACTTAATAGTTCCTATGCAGACGTTTAACGATTTGCATTTCAACTCTTACTCATTAAGAAGTGGTGGCTCTGACGTTAATGGTTTTCTTATGCGAAAATGGTATTGGAAATATATCGTAATAGCAAAAATTCTGATGATAATTTCTTTTGTCATCATGATCAGCATTTATATTAACTGTCCATGAGAATCAATCACATGTATATTTTGATAAACGCACCATGATTTAACTGAATGTCTTCAATTCGTTTATAAACACCATAGATGTTCATTATGAAATCATCCATGAACGTTAATACACAAAACTACTGTTAAAAAACCTCTCATATAAAGCCATTTGGTCACTTTTTTATCTAAAGGTTATACAATTAGAGTCATAAAATCATTTTGATCTGTTTTTAATTTAATACAGCTTCATACAATTCTAACACAGATCGTATGGGTGACATCAGAGCAACTTATAACTACATGTATATATAGAAAATGAAATCTAGGCCTTTCTCCTGTACATGTATACCGTCAACAAAATTATTTTTAGGTTATATCAATCAATATTACAAGCAAAAATAAATTTTAATGAATCGGGTTTAATACATCTACAGTAAATTACAGAAATAGTTAATAATCACGAAGAATTATATCTTACACCTAAGTTCAGAAGTAAACATGATGTCAATGCCTAGGTTTTGAATATTAAAGATCCGATTAAAAACATTTCCTATGTTATAATATTCAATGGATATAGGAAAATAAACAATTATGTACTGAAACAGATACGGATAGAAAGAGCTCATAAATGAATTATGATACTTTAACAATGATATTTATATCTTTTATGATTTAAAAATAAATGTTTTTGTCTGCTTTCATAATTTGATTGTTTGGTTTCAAGTACATGTTTTTCCCATGCATTACCGCGTTGCTCTCAGAATAAATAATTAGTTCCTTATATTTTAAAAGTAGAATTCTCAAACTCTTTATCTAATGTCCTCAAAATGCAATTTTTCAACTTTTCCCACTTCATTATGTTCCAAAAGTTCTTGAAATGGCAGATGTCAGCAGATGAACTCAACATAGTATAATCATTATTTAAAACAGCTTATTTGAATATTAGTGATGCTTTCTCCTAAAAATCGAATTTATTTCATTTTGATATTTTTCCATGTAACTTTTTTAACCCAGTTATAATTTATAAATCATTGCTTGATCAAGTGTTATACTTTTTTTTTTTTTTTTTATAACAATCTCAGTTTTAAATCAAAGTCAACTACTGCGGAATTATCATTGTTTGTGGGGGACCAATGTTCGTGGCTTTCGTGGGTAACCCTTGGCTACGAATTCACATCTCCACAAACGTATATACTAGCATTTGTTTTAGATTTATTTACGAAATAGAACTTGCTTCCAACGAAATTACGTCCCCATGAACCAGGAAAATTTTGGCTACCCACGAACATTGACCCCCACGAATAAAATTGATTCCACAGTATGTGTAGTTTGTACGTTTGTATACTTGAAGATAAACTCGAGTAAGAATAATTTCCTTAATTCAAATTTCACAAATAATATTTCATCACTATTATTCTCAAGTACTCTTCTTTTATCGAACTATTTTAAATGTTGAAACAGTTTTATCTCTTGAAGATTGATTACCATTAATATTCCTAACCATTGTATTTCAAGTTTGGTTTTAAATAAAATTCTACATGTTAGAAGCATTTATATTAAATAACAAAATTTAATTTTTAATGGTGACGTCTGTGTCTAATTTGTGTTAACAAAATACACTGTAATACAAGGAAAATAACGTTTAATATTACTCATATATGGAACAAGGAAATGCAATGTATTTATTACACAACGCCCGTCAGTCAGCATGTTCTGCCATTTTAACTAATGTTCTTTAGTTTAATCAAATATTCAGATTCAAATAAAAATGATAAACATAGTAATGGTGTGCATTGATTTGATGATATTGATGAGTAAGATATGTCTGCACAATATATCAGCAAAAATCTGTGGTGACCGGTAAGTGAGACATTTCTTAAGGTAGTCCATCCATAACTGAGGTGAATTTAACAATTTTGATTGATATAAAATACATTAAATACGTATTTTAAAATCATTATGAAGCTGACATAAACTTGCAATCTGTTAGATATGAAATATAATAGTTATTGATGTACTACCTTAAGTAAAAGTTGTTTAAGTGTTACGTTTGATATGCTTATAACTTAAATCCATTTCTTTACAGTAGCACAAATGAATCCCATTTTGTCCAGGATACAGATGGGACGAGACGCTTAAAAACTGTATTTGTAAGTAAACATGTACATGATATCGACATATTATTGAATTGGTATTTTGTTCAAAGCGAACAATTTTTTCTCTAGATAATTAATACAATATATATTTTTCTTCAGCCTGTGATCTTGGATATTATGGTCTAAACTGTAAAGATGAGTGTCCTTCTCCTTACTACGGCCAAGGATGTAAGTCAGAATGCAATTGTACTGAGCATAAATGCCACCATGTTTACGGCTGTGAACTACATGTATATCAAGAAGGTATGTTTCTTGTTGTTCTTTTAAATCCACTTATTATACACTAACGATATATATCTGGTGCGTAACATATACATACGCATAATTTCTGTATAGTTTTAATTTATTTGGAAAATAGATCTTACACACTTTAATGCAACAAACAGGATAATATTAGCATCATATTTCATTGAAATACCTCATTCAAAGCCGTCTCAAGAATGTAAAAAAACGTGTGTTTGTTTCGATAACTTTGTGTTTCATTTTTTTAATATAATTTTAAAATTTGTCTGAAGTATACTTTTTGAAACATTTTATGTTTGCAAAAATTCGATTTGATTACGGACGAACAAAACAATTACCAATTGCATTTTTTTAAACATGTTTGTAATGTAGGTATTACACTTTTCAAAAAAATACAAACTGATCATTTAGAAGTGTTTATGCAGTCTTGACGAGTTCTGCAGATAAATCAATATAAATATTTTTTCATTTATACTAGATTTTCACAATGATTCGACATCAAAAACCTATGAATGGAGAACTTCAGTCGCCATCACGACTCAAAAGAACCAGCAAATTAAAGGTACTAACGTTAAAATTCATTTAAAATACTAATGTGTCTATGTGACTGTTGAAAAAGATATTAAATGAAATATTGCATTTTTCACACTGAAACTATTTAGGGTACTTATCCGACTAGCACATCTTTCAACTTGATTTTTGATATCAATAAGCCTTTTCGCGATAAGTGAAATTTAGTAACATTGTTCATGGTATTATAAACATAGATAGAATAATGCTCTGTTCCTCCTAATCCTCCAATTTTGATCACGCCCCGACTGAAATTTTAACTTCAAAATATTCAAAGAATGATTCCGTATAACTTATATTTATATAATTTTCGGCAATTGTACGATTAAATATTTGAATATAAATAAGCAAATCCCGCTTGCGCTCCAATTATACGTTACTTAAATATATTGTAAATGACATGTGGTGATAACGAACAGTGTTCAAATTCAAAAGTCCAAAGGAAAATTACAAAACAGGAGCAGAGCAAACACGGATCTCTTTAAAAAGAAAAATAGAGGTAGGATCAGGCGCCATGGAGGAGTGAGCATCTTCTGCTGACCGTATAGTACAAAATCGACCCGTAGTGGTATCACAGGCAACGACACTGAAAAATGTAAATATAAAGGATTAAAAATCGATTAATGCTGCACTTGTTACTATCTTTGTGAATATAAAAATACCCAGTTCTTGTAAAACTATTCATGCATTGCCCAAAATATTTTACTTTTGTTGTTACAAAGTCAATCGTTTAAACGTCAAAAAATAAACTGACTTCATTTCAAAATAATTAACACTGTGCCGGATAATTATGCCAGTGCCAAGGTGGCATTCTTGCACCCGCTTAAGATGCAGTTTCGGAAAAAAATATTTATACCAAATGATAGACCATTGTCTAAAGAGTATATAACCACTTTTGTTTTTAGTATGTTTCACCTGACAGGTGAGATATTTACCTTTGAAAATTAATATCCCATAGGAAAATGATAATTCCAATAGGATAAATGATTCTCCTACAGGAAATATTGACAATCCTATAGGAATTTTAGAAAATCCTATAGTAATTATATTTCCTATAGGATAAAGGTATTTCCTGTAGGATTTTGATTCAGACAGGTTGTTTCCAATAGGAAATTAAGATTTCCTACCGGAATTAAAATTCGTGTAGGAAGTTCTTGTAATCCGACAGGAAAATTTCAAATTTCCTATAGGAATATTGATTGAATATTGAAAAATTATTTTCCTGTAGGAATTTATTTTTGAAAGGTAAATATCTCACCTGACAGGTGAGATACAATAATAACAAAGGTGATTGTGAACTCTTTAAGCAATGGTCTATCATATGGCATATTTGTATTTTTCGATATATGCAGCTTAGACGGGTGCAAAATGTCACCTTGGCACTGGCATAATTATCCGGCACAGTGTTAATTCCTTTGTTAGTATATTCAACCATTTAACACATCTTTAAAAATAAATGAAAACATTAGCGTTTGTTGGTAAACTACTTAGAAAGTATTTGCATTACTCTAACTACAGCATAACTTCATGACAGAAGCCTAAACATTATAAAAATTTTTAAAATATTTCTTTAAGGCAAAAGTAAATTTTGAATTAATAACCGTGTTTTGTGGGAAAATATAGGCTAAAGAGTCAATAATGCCTTATTCAATCAATTAATAATCGAAAGGAAATTTAACGTTAAAATTATAATTATATATCTCTTCAAAATATGTATCCTCTAAGGAAGAATGATAATCAAAATATTTGAAAAAACCCAACAAACTGTTAATTAATCAGGAAAAATACTTGATTTATACAGTGCTGTTATCTTTAATACAAAAAAAAATATAATAATATTATATATGTACATGTAGGGAGAATATACTACTGAATACAGTGCTGCTATTATGATAAAAAAAAATCCTATCTTGTCCTATATTCTGTATCCTGCATCCTATCCTGCATATAAGCTATATTCTAACATAACCTATCTGTAACTGCCAATACTGCAATTAGTCTTATCTTCGCTGTGACGTCATCGTTTTTTTAGCTCAATATTTTTATGTGTAGAGCCCGTGAATTTATAGTGTGAGTAAGGCCCATGACTAAATATTTGTACTGAAAATTTCACTGATGGAAACTACTTAATTGGTGAGTGTTATAAAGTGTATATTGTTAGAATGTTTCCCAATGCATCCATACATTGTGCAGTAGATTTATATTAGTACATTTTGATAATTTTTCATACTTTTGTGGATTAGATATAAAGTTACTATTTATGCATACTTGTATACATGAATATTTCAAGGTCATTATTAATGATACATTGATAAAGCTACATGTAGGTAGTTATGTGTAATCATGAGGCATGTGTGCAACTTCGTTTTGCGTTCGGTTTATAATTGATATATAAAGGGAGGTAACTCCAATTGCAGCATGTATAATATCATTGTATTTGTCTAGAGTTATGCCTCTTTGTTTACCTTTGCCGGTCGCCAAACTTTTCTAGGGCATTTCAAATTTATTTAACTATCTTATTATGACAAGTTGAATTAGATTATACATTTACTGATATATTTGATAGTTATAATTTTCATCAATGTTCACATATATTTGCTAGGATGAATTAGTGTGTGTTTTGAATTAGTTTATTTAAAATATGTTCTCTATTTTTTGTATTAAATCGTCTTACGTTTTACATCATACATCTAATGTCTAGAGTCTACGTCTATTGTCAACATTGCAATAAATATACCATCAATTCATTGTTCATCAACCGTGTGTTTTCTCACCCTCTAAAATAAAGACGCATTTACAAGATTCCTTTTCACTGGCCAGTATACTATCCTTTCCTATACCATCCATATTTAGGAACAATTGTTACATAAAAAGAAAGTTGAGAAATATTTTTATCTAAAAGTTATCAACTAATGTAATATTCAAAATATTGAATTATTATTTTTTTTAGAACAAGGTAACTTATTTATCTGTGCATTGGTAATAATATTACGTAAGCTGACTGTACACAATTACGTAAACGGATAAGCGATTAATATTTTTTTATTAGATATATGTATTATATCGATTAAAATCAGATACAATGTAAATAACTTTTATTTCTTTATGGAACTATTGTTCAAACACACATTTTTCTCGAATTCTTTTTCCGATCATATATTAATTGAGCGTGCTTATCGGTAATCGGCTGATTCGTTCGGCGATAAATGTAAATACGATACGGGACATAATAACTACTTTATGAATCGTAAAAATGTTCGTATTTTCCTATATTTTTATATGGAGCTCTACTTTCAAAGGAGATCAATACAGTCTAAAAATGACCACTACCATCGAGCCCTCTTATAAACCAGTTGACCAGAAAATCTAAAAATTGTGTGGAATCGTCCTTAGGTATTATAGATGTATAGAGAACAACTTTAAGGAATATTCCTCCCATAAACCAATTGGTAAGAAAAACTGTTACTTGTGTGAAGGCAACCTCAAATAGTGTAGACTTAAATTAGTCAAAGTCATCATCTTCGGGGTAGGGTGGGGCCACATTGGAAGGTCGAAAGTTTACATTGGAAAATTGTTTAATTTATTCTCAAAAATCAAATGTAATATTATATGGTATAACATGTACTTATATGCAAGCATTTGACATATTGTTTATTCTTAATTGTTTAGATGTGGGCCCCTGAATAATGCTTGGGCCCCACAAGAGGTTCAATGTTTGATGTATATATATATATATATATATATATATATATATATATATATATATATATATATATATATATATATCAGAGTTTGCTGTGTGCATTGTTTAATCTAGCCATTGAGTATCAAATACAAACCTCAATTTGATTTCTTTTGAGCAATTTGATTTTATAAAAGGATATTTCTTTTACATGCAGATCAATACGTTTTCGCAATTATGCATAGTTATACATGTAATTCGGTAATGTTCTTCTGAAAACATCTGCATGTGCAAATTAGTGAAATGTTCATGTACATCTTTCTGCTCTTGAAAATATTTTTTAATCTAAGAAATAAATAATTGACATTTTTTAAAATGATATGATTATTGAGGTGTACATGCTGTAGCTCCGTATTTTCACATCACTCAGAGGGAACAAGGAAGTAAAGTATTCCTATAAAGCAACGTCTGAGATACGACCTTCTTGACAATCTCAGGAAAATTAACAAAACGATGAAATTGTATCTTGTTTTCATATTACTAATTCAGATATCTCAATTTGTATCGACGAAAATCTGTAACAAGTAAGTGAACTTACTTATCAATATAATGATAAGGCTTTCACTCGAATACGTTACCTATATTTGTACCAATTGTAGCATAAACTAAAATACCTACTGCTGCCCAGGTTACAAATGGAATGATGCAACAGATAAGTGTACACGCAAGTTTTTCTATATATTTACACATTGAATTTACTAGAAAAAATAGAATTCATGAGTTTCTTTTTATTGCTTTTTCGTTCCTATGATCTTTTACAGATTGTGAAAATGGATTTTATGGGGAAAAAATTGTGAAACAATATGTCCTTTTCAACGTTTATGTTATAAGAGTGTATCAATATGTAACTGTACTGGCAAGAAATGTCACCACGTGTAATATATAAATATTATAGTGCCTGTTTGGGAGGGTAATGGTTAAAATTGACACCCCTGAGAATACCATTCTCAACCGACGCGAAGCGGAGGTTGACAATAGTTTCTGAGGGGTGTCAATTTCAACTGTTGCCCTCCCGAACAGGCACTATTTATTTTATTATTTTGAATGTCTTAATTTAAAAGAAAACTTTACTGCTTGACGTGCATTTTACGGCGAACCGTACGCGCATAATTTACGCGCATGTAAGAATTCGCTGTTACCAGTTGCCAAGTGTATTGCTAACGCTGAGGGTAATAAAACAGAAAATAAAATTCGTCGTAACCAATCCGAATTCAGTATTTAGCATAAATTTCTAATAATTCTAGTTGTTTATTTTCTTATCATGTGCATATTGTTCGTTATAACTAAGCAAATATGTACATGTTTACAATACTGCATGGACAATACATAAACTTTTTTTTGTTTTTTTTTTACTTGATTCTGACTTTGCAAGATAAAATTTTTATCATGTGCCAAATGGTCAAATAACCTGAAAAAATATTAATATTTTAATGTTATATATTCAAATTTCCTTCTTTCATGATTATCGCTTTTCTTCAAAACCACAAGAGATTCATCAACCCGATATATTTCTGTAGTCAGTCAATAACAAACCAAATGGATTTGTTTTCCCGAGGACTATCAAGTGAGACATTTATTAACAAAAAGTAATGATCTTCGCAAATCCATGTAAAAGTGGCCTTACATCTCGTCAATATTACGCAATCAATCTCTTCAAATTTATCATTCTCACCTTTCAAATACTCTTTGAAATTATTTGCTGCATCCTTGTTTACAAACAATGTTTTGTTGCTTTTCAATTTTCAACGTTTTCTCCATTTCCTCCGCAGAGGTTTGAGCAAATCTTGACGTTTCCATTTTATTCTGTTCCAGACAAAACAATGTGTTGTCAAGTCAAAGGGCAGCCACTCTAATTTAAAAGTCATTCCAAAGGGCAACTACTTCAAATATTTTACATGTGAGAACTTACGGAACACGGTTTCTGTATTAAATAAATATGAAATGTTCATATGAATAAGCAAAGTGTCGGCCATATTGCCGAATATTGATTCTTACCAGAGGACATAGAGATATATACCCAGCAGTCACGTGTTATGTATAAACCAGTGAAATTGTGATATTTCAGTCCGAGGGAAAACAATAAAACATGTAGTAGAGATGATGAGTTAGATAATTAAATGTTCAGGTAATATTACACACGGTATCGACATCGGCTTATAATGAGGAAGATCAATTGACTTTTGGTAGGATCTTAGTAAAATTACATTGCCCTATAAGCGTTAATTTATTTTAGGTAACGATATATAAACATTCTATTTTATCTAATAGTGAAATAGTTACCGTGCTATTTCCCTGTACTGAAGAGTCATTAAAAGTTTTCATTGGCAGCATTCTATTTCTCTCGTTTTTAATCTGGAAACACATCTGGTGTTATATGTATCAGAGTCGCTATATCATATTTAAAGTCCGATGATTCGAATTTCTTTATAATCAACAGAATCAGCATTGCCGACAAAAAAGATTTTCGTTGGTATCATAAAACATCTTTTCACTGATTTTTCGAACAATAGCAAGTTTTATGTCTGCCTCGAGAGCAACTGTTTTCTTCGACTTCGCTTTGGGAAATGTTTCTGTCTCTGCGGACAATAAGCATGCTGTCATCATCATAGCCAGAAAATAGGTAAAGGGCGTTTACATAAAATATGATTTAGATTAAATACATTAACCACCAAATTCGAAAGTATGCTTCGTAACTTTATTCATGTATTTTAAAAGATTTCTTGTACCTTTAACATTAGATATCGAGACAATGGTTTCATTGAAGAACCTAATGTTGTCGTAATTCACATTTTTGGTACCATTTACATAAACAGAACTATGGAAACTCCAAGTTGAGCAGCCTGAAGCCATAGAAGACATACTCCATTGTTTTTCTTGTACATATGATAGACAATAAGACAGCGTAGTCTTTTGGGAAGATTTTTAATCGTTGTTCATTAGGTATTGGGAACAATGGTTTCATAGGAGAATCTAATTAGATCTGAAATTTTACATCATCACAATGGTTGTACCGCTTGCATGAACAGCACTGCGGCAACTCCAAGTTGATCAGCTTGAAGCCACAGAAATCACAGTAGATCCAAACTTGGAATGTTCTGTAGCCGTCAGGTAAACACGTACTGGAGGACATATAAGAACCGTCACACCTACCACCTTTGGACATTTCGCTCCTTCGTCTGGTCAGACCATTGAATGTGGAGCGTTTGGCATTAGTACCCCTTTTTCCAAAATTGACTTCGCCGCTGTCATCACCACTGCCATCGCCGCTGCCATCACCACTCCCATCGCCGCTGCCATTACCACTCCCATCGCCATCACCACTCCCATCGCCGCTGCCATCACCACTTCCATCGCCGCTGCCATCACCACTCCCATCGCCGCTGCCATCGCCACTCCCATCGCCATCACCACTCCCATCGCCGCTGCCATCACCACTCCCATCGCCATCACCACTCCCATCGCCGCTACCATCGTCGCCATTACCACCATTGGTAGCACAGTCGCTTCAAAAACAAAATCAATACGGTTTTAAGAATTAACATGAAACACCCAATGTATTTCTACGATCTTAATATATAATTACCTATTTATTCAAATGTCATGCTTACCATATGCATGTACAGCCGTAAAAAATTGCTGGGTGCATTTATTTTAGAATTAAAGTTATTCAAAGGTTTAGAAAAACAGGAAACAAACCGAAAATATTGTTTAAAATCTAGTCTACCATCGATGATAGTCATTTCAGATGTTTGGTTTATCATGAAAACACTAACCTTTTGCGATAGCACCATCGGTAGGTCACACATTGCTGATGGGGTCTAACGATGTAACACTTTTTGCCAAGAAACCAAACCTCCGTAGCCCGATGATATCTAGATGGACAGGTGTCCGAGAGACCTTTCGATTCCTGGTGATGTCTTAAAACACACATAAAATAACTTGTGTTTATAATGAGCAATGGCTTAAATTTGAATTAAATTTTGTTAAAAGTGGTTGGTTTTTTTTTTAGATAATTCAACTGTTATTTCGAAACATTATGTTATGAGAAAAACATATTCTCTCAGTAATGTACTTGTTTTTTGATATTTAAATATTGGGATCTAATATATGTACAGTTCAGACATTATCTTTTTTTTTCATTTAATTGTTAAATCGTTGTTTAAATCAAATGTGGTGATAACGAACAGTGTTCAAATTCAAAAGTCCAAAGGAAAATTACAAAACAGGAGCAGGTCAAAACGGACCTCTAAAAAAATAGAGGTATGATCAGGTGCCATGGAGGAGTGAGCATCCTCTGCTGACCGGTCACACCCGCCGTTTGCTCTTTGTCGTAATCGAGAAAAACGGAAAAGTCCGTAGACAATTAGGTGATTACATATATGTAATTATGGTCTAACAATTAGTATGAAAAACGTCTCATGATATTACTTTAGGTTACAGTGTTTTGCATTCCTTGATAGGTCCCGCTTCATTGCAGCATTCCTGGACAATTTGTACTCTATCTTCCTCCTATTACAAGAGAGCAAAGATTAGTTACAATTGTGTTTTGTTTCTATAGCTAAAAGATGATATTTATTTTAGGTATGAAATAAAATAATTGAAGTTCTTCTTTTTTTAATTTTAAGAAACGGTCCAGAGCACACAAAATAATAGTGTTCAATACTTAAATCGATTTTGATTTTCAAATATACGGGAACAAAGTAATTTTTTTTTGGCAGCAAATGAATTTTGAAATTCTTTTTTTCTTCTCTTTTGTTTTCGCTTAGGAAATTTAGCAGGAATAATATCATAAAGATTTAGTTTCTGTTTCTTAATGATTTTGATTTTCATCATTGGTAGCACAGTTTTTTAAAAACAGCAATTCCTGGCAGTATGTCTCAAATTTTGACCAATTACTACGCATAATTTATTTAGTATACACTGATAGGATAAAAAAAAAACCTATCCGCTTCATCAAAACCTTATAGGTCCTTTAAATACTTTAAGTTATAAATCAAAATTTGAAATATAGAAAACTGAAAGAGAAAATTAGAACAAAAGAGATGATGCTATTCTTTCAAGTTATATATATATATATATATATATATATATATATATATATATATATATATATATATATATATATATGGATGCATGATTGACAAAACTATTCTCTCGCTTTGATTTGTTTATGATTTTTTACGGCAAACGTCACTTTTTTGTAAAATGTCCGAAACTATAAAGTTTTAAAAAAAACGTATATATTACATTGAAACGTATCAATAGTATCAAATATAGTGTATATCTATATTGTGTGATAGTATTTGCTTTATCCAACGATTTCAACGAGTTGGATAAAGGAAATACTATCACACAATTGTAGATTTTCTATTTATTTCATACGATTTGATTTATATTGTAAAGCTTTTAAGACAGCCCCTGAAATAACACGAATTGATTTTTTTAGACTAATGGATGATGCAACGGTGTGTTCTGCGGATTATTGTGATCTTGTGCAATACAATTTAGTACGTCATTTCGGAGATAAATATAGCTGTTTATCTGTACAGTTTCACTGAAATATACCTTGAAATAATTTTTTTATCTAATTTTTTTTTCTTAGAGCTTTATCACTATCAAAATATTCAGGATAGTCAAGTTTGTTGACATGCAAAACGTTGCAAATGCTCGTTAGTTTGAATTGACTCGAATGATGAACAGTTGTTAATGTTTCATCAAACAAATATTAATGATTCAAAGTTAAAAATATTGATAAAGTATGGTTACTGGTGGTAAAATAAAAGTATTGGGGTCATTATTTTGGTAAGTTCTTGTGTATAGAAACGCAACCAAAGCATTTTGTTTCATCGCGTCGTCAGGATTACCTTTTTGATTGCTAACGTGATTTGCAGTTTTAAAAACAAACTTATGTGTTTTCTTCCGTTTTATTTAATGTTAACCTTCGACAATATCTATTTTAAATTTTGGGTGTACAAATAGTGATGTGAATAGACTTATACCAGAAAAACTTCAAAAACTAGATCACTGAAGCGTTGAAGCGAGGGTTGTGTAAAAAATTATTCTTTTCGGAAGTATTTGATAAAGCGTAACTCGTTGATAAAGCAAAGGTTTATCACACAGGTAGTAAACACAGCTTGTTCATGCTTGCATTTTTTTTTCTATTATTCACGCCACGATTTAGACTATTTCTGAAATGTGAACAAAATTATTAAGCTGGCAAATAGTATGTCCATTCTAACACCAAGAAGCGATTTTATAATAAGGATATGAATAATGAAAACAAAATATACATTCAGTAAAAGAAAGGTCAAAGTCCCTCATTTCCTTGTAAACTATTTTGCAAACAAAATACAGCAATGTCTTTACCTCACTGCTACAGACTGGCAACGGTTTCCAACACTGGGTCGGGGAGATCTTGGTTCACCTTTCCAACAACATCTCGCTGAATTGTAAGTGCCGTACATAGATTTTACATAGGACCGTGCGGGTTTGTAGAACGATGCTCGTGCTTCTATAGGATTCTCTGCAGTGTTGCCGTCCAAACCATCAGCATCATATTCCTCCATCCTTTCCTCAGTCCCAGCGAGTGTTTCCCTTGAGTATACTCGTTGTCCATTAACAATGAGGATTAATAACAGTGATAAGGAGGCCGGCGTAGTCTGTAATATTATCCAATCATTAGACAAAGTGTGTACAGCACTACATTCCTCTTTGGTTATACATATGGGCATGTAACGACTTCGTCAAATTCTTTTGACCTTTTCGGGTACTTTTAGGCCTAAGAAAAAAATTTGTGTGTTTAGGGTAACACTGATGATAAAATAAGGTTAGGTAGGTAGGGAATTTTTTTTATTTTATCATATTTTTTCTGCATGAGGGTACAAATACAAATATAAAATCCTAAGAATGTTTGTTTGTTTCATATTTGAATACGAGTTTACGCGATTTTTTAATGGAAAAATTATGAAATTCATAGTCAGATGAAAAAAAAACATCTAAAAATGGTAGGATCATGGCATTTGTGTAGGTTAGGTTGGGTTACCCTAAACACACAATATTTTTTTAGGCCTTAGCAGTAAACATCGTTCATCAGAGTTTAGTTTAACAAACAGTATACAAGAAAGTCAATATTTATTTTTATTATAATATGTGGCCTAGGTATATGGTAATTGCTATAATTAATAAAATATTGTAAGGCAAAGATTGTATTTAGTCAACACCATAGAACTGAATAAAACGATGTATCTTTTCCTTTGAAAATTTAGAACTAAAGAAGTAAATCGTTTAAAAGAAAGTGATTGACATATTATTCATTTTAAGATAATATGCATGTTAGCAGTCAACAAATTAAATGTGTTCTTAAGATATGACTAAAATATTGAAACGGATAAGTAATGAACAGCTTAAAAAACTAAAGATACTAGTATTACTTAGTGGTTAGTATACTTAGTGAAACGGGTCCAAGATTTTTTCAACATTTTTTTCAGAATCGCTCTATTTTTTTATTTTATTTTTTTTTTTTTGCCCAAATATATGAATAAAGAATTATATTCTCTTAAAAAACTTTTTAAAAAATTTTTTGTAATGAAATCTTAATATTTTTTTTTTTAAAATTCAATCGTAACTGCATCATACAAAATGTGAAATACATGTTGTACATATAGATATGAAAATATTGTTTAGACATAGAAACATTGAATAATTGTGATAACAATACCTTCATGTTTAACTCCTCAACAGTAAACCTTATCCGTCCAGATATATACCAACAAAGACTTCTTCTTGATAGAATTAAGATACTTTTATAAAAACATATTCGCCTATAGGTTGAAGAGCTGGACGATATGGTTAACCTACGAGTAATAAAGAAAGAATTCCATTAAAATATTTTTTAAATCCTTTTCCTGACGCATTGATCAGAATGATTACAACTGGCTATCAAAAAAAAAATAATTCTATGTTAATGTATCTATTTAATTTATTTTTTTAAATCTGTTTTTTGTTGTATGGTACCTAGGCCTTGCTCTAAATTCGCCTTAGATGTTTTACAAAGTACATGTAAATATATTTTTTATCTTAAGTTTAACAGTTTAATCAGTCTACATGTATTTCATTCCTTTTTATGATCTATTGCTGTAACAAAGATCTATGATAACTAGATGCGATCTCGTTAAGAGTAACGAGTAGGTCTTCCGTTCGATTTTTTAAAGATACGACCAATATCGATAAAACTTTAGAATCTCTGCCCCTCCTTTCCGATAAAGTATACGATTGCCAAAATATTTAGCAATGCTCAACAAAGTGTTTCCATTTTCTTTTTTTACATACGGCACATTAAAGATCAAAGCTTTCAGACCCCTGAAAATCCCTAAATATGTCATAAATGGGTGTGGCAATGATTTTTCAAACATATATTGTTAGGATCACTTTGTTTCTATAATCATTACAAAATCTTTATTATTTTAAGTTATTTATAATACACTTTACAAGTCTTTTGGCCCCTAATCAAAGGGGCCGACCCCTTTCTCTTGATTTCATACAATTAACCTCACAAATACTAACATATTTTGTTCTTAATCTCATCTTAAATTGTTGTTCATTTTTGAGATACAAATGATTGAATATTTTAGGGGCCACCCCTGTAGAACCTTAATGGGGACAGAGAGTGGTTTTTTTAATATTTGAAATCAATTTAAATTATCAATACAAACATTTTCTCTTCTACGATGCTTAAAAAAATATGTCTTCTTTAGATATATTGTGTCAAAGTTTGGGAACCTTGGCCCCGAAAATCCCTAAATACATGTACGTCATAAAAGGGTGTGGCAATGAGTATTCCAGATAGATATTGTTACGACTAACAACTTTGCTTCTATAATGCATTATAAATTCTTTATCGTTTTTAAGTTATTTATAATAGACTTTACGAGTCTCCTGGCCCATAATCAAAGGGGCCATTCCATTTTTCTTGATTTCATACAAATAATATCACAAATACTAACATTTTTGTTCTTACACACATCTTAAATTGTTGTTCATTTTTGAGATACAATTAAATATTTTATAGACCAACTTTGTAGTTCCTTAATGGGGGCAGACAATGGTGTTCTGAATATGGAAATCGATTTAAATTATCAATACAAACATTTTCTCTTCTACAATGCTTAACAAAATATATCTCGTTCTCTAGATATGTCAAAGTTTGACAACTTTTGCCCCTAAAATCCCTAAATGCGTCATAAATGGGTGTGGCAATGAGTATTCCAGATAGATTTTTATGGATCACCAACTTTGCTTCAATAATGCATTACAAAATCTAACTAGTTTTTAAGTTATTTGTAATAGATTTTAGAGTCTCCTGGCCCCTAAATAAAGGGGCTAGTCCCATTTTCTTCATTTCGTTGGAAAGAACTTTTGATACTCAAACACTTTTATTTTATATGTTTTAACAAATTATCAATTAATAATAGTTGGAAACGGAAGACCTTAATAAGTCAAAATCATTCTTTTTTTTTATTTGTATCAATATTTCTTAAATATTAAGTTGGGTAATTGATAAAAGAATATTGAAAATTCTGTGAGTCAGAATATTTGAATTCTTCATAAAATTTTGCATCTATGTGAATAAATCGCAAGAAACAAATTGACTCAAAGCGTTGAATAAATGGCCGCAACCCATTTCCTTTTCTGAACCAGAAAACAAATGTTTAAAATATGTGGCCTTAAAATGAACAAGATCGCTTTATTGCATTACATGGAAACATATAAACAAGGTGATGTCAGCCTTAAACATAGGAATGCACAAATGTATATATGACATTGATATGTACGGGTTTTAAATACCGGTATCAAAGGGGCATGTGCTTGTTATGAATAACTAATGGAATTATTTCTTTCAAAAGTGTTTGACGGAGAACTGTAAGTGTCTTTCTTGTATCATGAACTTCTTCTGTAAAATCTTGTTGGAAAGCAGATAATTGTTGGTTATTACATCACCACAAAGCTAGCAGTGCAATTGTAGTGTATTAAACACTATTGGAAGGTTTATATTTACATTTCTCCATTGTTTTGTCTGTGATAACACTGCGAATCAAATTTGTAACGTAACTATGGATCAATAATTTCATTAATGACGCAAATGAAGTACTGTTGAAGCACAAGCGGGATTTACATAATTATACGAAATGCAAATAACGTAAAGATGTCAATAATTAATACATTTTTAATCGTACAATTGCTTCAAATTATTAAAATATAGATAATAAGAAATCATTCTTTGAATAATTTTAGGTTATCATTACGGTCGTGGCGTAATAAAATATGTCATAAAGCCCTTTGGATTGATCACGCTCCACCCCCCTCATAATTGTAATACTAAAAAAACGACTCCTTATTTCTTAATTAAATACTAACAAACAAAAAGCCAAGTCATTTTTTATGAGTAAACATTGAATGTCGTGAAGCAGGACATTTCTTCGTTTGCCAGTAGAGTCAAATGAAATATGATTTAGAAAGATAATTATAATATATACAAATACTTACTAAAAATTAGAATCAAATATAACATCACAAAAAAGTATACTCGGTTTAAATATCTACTTTGTTTTATGAATCCAAATGCATATACCAACATGATTATCCCGTACCCTATACCTTAACAAAAATGCTCCTTTTTTCATTTTATTTGTTTTTTGGAAATTTTAATAAAAATGAATTCGAGCTCCTAAATTGTATATATTTTGCTTAGAATATAACACTTGTATTGTTTTATAAAATAACAAGTTCATAATAAGTATCATTCATCCAGACGCTCTCTCTCTCTTTCTCTCTCTCTCTCTCTCTCTCTCTCTCTCTCTCTCTCTCTCTCTCTCTCTCTCTGCAATACCTCAAAACGGCGTGGATCAAGTGCATCAATACATCGACAGACGTAATACAAAAACATTAAAAAGTACATCTGATTACTTTTGTGAATTATATGCAATCTGATACGACAAACATTTTGAAACTTTCCTTTGTTGACTTTTATCATACATCTAGCAGATGAAATCTATAGACATTGCTTTTATACTAAGGATTTGTATTACTTAAAATCAGGCAATTGCGTGCTGAATAATCTGATTTATGTACACATTAGAAATATTCTAGATATAATATCTTTAAATTTGCCTTTTTTCTTTCTATCTATATAAATCTGATTGATATGCATTTCTTCTTTATTCAAACACATGTTTTAATAGAAAATAACATACATTTATTTTGCTACACAAACGACAACAAGCTTGTATTTAAAACATCTATTTTCGGGGGTGTGGGGTGTGAGAAAGAGTGAATTTTCTATATACGAGGGTCAATCAAAAAATACGAAGATTATTGCCATAGCTATGTTACTTAACGTCATGCTATTACTAAATTTAGTAGACATAATTAAGTAATAGTTTCAAACAATTTGAAATCCAAGAAGTTAATATATCCCTTTATTTCTAAGAAATATTTAGAATCTAATCCTGCAAAAATGAGGTCACGGCGCACGGTCAAAATTTGTTTTATGTCAACAATAAACTCTATTGTGTTAAAATTAATTTCTCTTTAAATTCGGTTTAAAACGAAATAATATTGAAACCTCAAATGAAGAATTGTCAAGATATCCTATGTACTAAATAACGATCGGATATATTGTTTTGTTAAACAGATATAAGTAACTAAAGACAGAAAGTCCTCTTTAAAATTGACTAAAACATTGACGTCGCTAGACATCACGGCGCAACGAAAAGTATACACAATATGGATTTAAATCGGGGAAAAGCCGATACAAACTGTGAAAATGCTCAATACCGGAAAAAGTAAGTCAAAAGTTATTAGCACATTTGTGTTTAACTGTAATACATTTCTTGGGGGTGGTGGTATTTGTATTTTGAACATCAAAAGTGCGAAAGAGAATAGAATGTCTCTAAATATTTGGTCAAAAGAATACGCGGTGGTGTTAAGGAAGCATATGGAATCTGAGTTACATGTAATTTCGTGAAATCACAAATCTTAGTTATTATGTACATATTCAAGTATTTTTAAAGCAACGAAACGTAGACCAAAAACAAATAATTTAATTCTGGTTGTAACGCCCTTTCTGAATGGCTAAAAAATTATTTTATATCGTATAAAGAATGTTGCCTACGTCATAGTAAGACTAACGTCAAAAAAACGTATTAATCCGCCTGACCTTACGTTTGAATTTAGTACAATATGATGTCATTTTAGAGGTCAAATGTATGGGGCGCCGTTTTAATATTTTTGAGGTATTTTCTGATATCAGAAAATGATTTTTTGATATCAGAAATTCGAATTCTTGATATAAGAAAATACGATCTATTTTCTGATATCAAAAAATCCATTTTCTGATATCAAAAAATCATTTTCTGATATCAGAAATTCGATTTTTTGATATCAGAGAATGATTTTTTGATATCAGAAATTCAAACTGAATACTCCCTTGACCCAAAATTAAATTGCTGAACTACACAGCCCGATTTGCATTTTAATATTTGTTGTTTTTTATTTGAATATTTATTTAATGTAAACATTTAATAAGTGTTCTTGATAATTCTGGTCCTATGTATTGAAAACGCTAACTGTACGCCTGCATAATTCCTTTATATTATGCGACGCCATCATTTTTTTTTTAGGATCCTTTCAATATTTACAGCGAATCGCAAAGAAAGCAGTGCTAATCATTGTATATGTGGATAAACTTGCCGAAATGAAAACAGGTTTAAAATTAGGCATACATTGTAATTCTTAACAGGCATCTACAGGTTTGAAACACAATTTCTTACAAATTACAAAAGATGCATCACAGGGAGCATTCATTAAGTTGATAGTAGTTTTACGTAGGTCTTATTTTCTGATATCAAAAAATCGATTTTCTGATATCAGAAAATACAAATGATTTGAATGAAATGAATTGATATAAAAAAAAATGATTTTCTGATGTCAAGAATTCGATTTTTTGATATCAAAAAATGATTTTCTGATATCAGGAATTCAATTTTTTGATATCAAAAACTTAACTTTCATTCTTGATATCAAAACATCTATTTTGTGATATAAGAAATCCATTTTTTAACATCAAGAATTCGAATTATTGATATCAAATATTTATTTTTTGTTATCAGAAAATACCTCAAAAATATTAAAACGGCGTCTCATACAAATGAACGTTTTCATCAACAGTTGATAGCAAAAAATGAAATTATAAGGAAAGAATTCAATACTTATTAGTTTTATACGATATAAAATGGTTTGGAACAGTTTACGCTTTATAAACCGCGAATATTTATTAGTTTTTTTACGATATAAAATGGTTTGGAACAGTTTACGTTTTATAAAGCGTAAACTGCCCCAAACCATTTCATATCGTATAAAACTAATAAATATTGAATTCATTCCTTAAATAAAAATATACTGGAGACATTTTTTTTCACAAATTAGAATAATTTAATTGTGGTTGTAACGCGACATTTGATTGGACAGAAAAATTTAGATAAATTTGTATAACCTGATTTGCACGTCACAAGACACGTCACAATGCATCAACGTCAAAAACGTACGAATCCGCTTGACGTTAGGTTTGAATTTTGAACAGATTAATACCATTTTTTAAAGTAATGCACACTCAATTTGTACAATAAATTACAGAAAATTAAATTATAAGGGATGAACTCAATATCTACCCAAGACTTATCGACTTCAGTTCTTAATTGTAATACGTAGATTTACACATTGATGACGTCATGACTGAAAGTTGAATGTCGTGTAAATTTGATCGGAAAGCAATGTAAACAGATTCAAATTATAAGTAATCTAAGGACTCTAATAAAGTATTTTGGTGTGATTTATTAAGAATGGAACAAAAGAATACCCGGAGATATATTAGTCTTATCAATTATTCGGTAAAAGGTATGTAAATTTGCTTTTATTTCTCGGCCAGGCTTTCCTCTGTCGTTGTTTATGATAGCAAAATCCGACTAGAACAACACTTCCCCATATATATTGAACTTCAAATTTTACATGTATCGATAGCTTGATCAATGCTTAAACTGAAAAGTGCTGCTAGAACCTGTGTTATGTGTTGTTTTGATACAACATACCGTTTTCCGTGCAAACTGAGTAAAAGTTGGGAAGGTTTTTTGAGAACCGGATGAATAATTATTTAATTAAGAAGAATATAGGATTCTTTCAGCGGTTTTGATAAAACTGAGTATTTTCGCTTTCACTTGATATGTTTATTGTTTTGTGGAAACCGCGGGGTAGTGTTGTTCTATCTCATTTTATGTTAAGGAAATCAATATACGTAAGTTATTTACAGCTGTCACGTGATAATGCACCGATGTGGCAGTATGTACTACCCAATTTTATTGTATTGATATCTATTTCAAAAGGATAATACTAGGTTTTTGATCTGATTCGAGACAGTTATTTAATCTCACGATTTTGAATATAACAGTCTAAATAAGATGCTAAATTGACCATATGCTTCCTTAACACCCCCGCGTAAACAACGTTATCTGACGTTCAGGGTTTTTCCTGCTGTAGACGAAGAGATATACGATAAAAAAAAATTGAAAACTTCGAAGAACTAACTTATGATTCTCGAACAAATGTGAACAAATTAGATATCCAGTGATGTAGTGCCGATTTAAATTGTATGATGAAAAGCGCAAAAGACCCGGGGTGATATAAAGATTGGGTATTTATATCAACTGTGTGTATCATTTTGAGGTCACGTTTTCAACATTACCGTGCGCCGTGGTGACAAAACATGTTGTTTTAAAAATCTGGTAACAAATATAACTTTTCATCGAATGGAATGAAACTTAGTATAACAATAAAATAAGCTTTGGTCTTTGGTGCATAGATTAATCTGTTAATTATGACTTTTATGAAAAATATATGATAGACAGCCACATTGTCTTTTTTAGTACTTTTTTATTGACCCTCGTAAGTGTCTTATAAAAGTGTCTCATAATGAACACGAACTTTAACTTATAATGAAGGAAAATTATTTATTTGGATTGTTGAATATTTACTATACATTTGTCGAGCATAATTTCAGACGTTTCATAAAAACCTTAAATGTTTTCTCTTTGCAAAATGATTATACGAAATAAAGTTTTCATAAGTTTATGATTGAAATGATTTTTTTTTGGAAAACGATAACAGTTACTGTAGTAATAATAGATAAGATTGAGGTAATGATATCAGTTTGCGAAATGACGTATTTAAGCTCAAAAGAATGTCAAACGAATCATCAATTTGTGAATTACATCATGGGTCATTTGTAAGATTTACGACAAATCATTCTAGATATTAGGTACATAAAACATATTAACATTTTCGCCTCACTTCTATTAATTTCATATAATCAATGGATTATTGGGTGAACACTTGAAACTTTGGTTCAGAGTTTGAATTGTGTAGTTGTTGCAAACTTATTACTATATATATATATATATATATATATATCGACCTACAACGGAATCCATAACTGGTTTTTTTTAACTCTACTTATAAAAAGTTTGATATTGTCGCAACTGTGACACTACTTTTTAATTGAACCCACAACAATATCAATATAGATCGTGAAATAATATGTCCAAAAAAATTGTCTTTTTTATTCCATTTTGCACAGATCAATACGGAGAAAACCTTTTCGATTCATCTGATATCATTTTGAGGACTTTTTTTACAATTACAGTGGCGCATTGATGAAGTTTTCCGGTCATTTTTTTCCTGTACATAAGTTTTCTGCCCCACAGAAGAAAGAAATATCGATTTTGTTTTAATTTATTTTTTTTCTATGCACCTTCTTGTGAAACAGATCATAGCGTTTGTTATAATGTGTATAAAATTGTAAATATGACATTTTTAAACACAAAATATGTTGTCTGCTTATAACATGATTGTATTTCACGAATAAGAAGTTTTATCATCTCTCTCTCTCTCTCTCTCTCTCTCTCTCTCTCTCTCTCTGATGATCAAGAAATTCATTCATAATGCAAATAGTTAAACTTTGTGTACAGTACATTTTGATAACTTTTGTGAATTTCAAGTAATTAGATACGACAAATATTTACAAATTATTTGCATATGTTGACTTTTATCATACATCTAGCAGATGCAATCAACATGCATTGCTTTTATACAAAGGATTTTTAGAACTTCCGTTTAAGCCATCATGTACGGTACAATCTGATTTATGTGCGTAATAGAAACATTTTAGATATACTATCTTTTCCTTTGCGTTTCTTTTCTTTATATGAAATATGAAATATACGAGGATTGATCCAGAAGTAATGTCACATATGCGATAAAATCGTGAAAAATCCGTGTAAAGTGACAAAAACTCATGCTTTGATATATCTACCGATTTCAATTCAGATCTGAAATTTTAATGCATAAATATTTCTGAAGATGATATATTTATATGGTCGATACAACGACCTTATCAGCATGTACAATATTTCATTAAGACACATGCTGACTGGCGTTTTTCATACTTGTTAGACCATGATGTTAACAATGAGCACACAGTGGGTGCGACAGGTGTTGTATAGCAGTTTTTCCCCCATAGTAGCTTTTCCCCCCGGAAAACCTGCTAAATAGTAACCTTTTCCCCCACAGTAGGGTTTCTCCCTCACGTTTTTTGGTTCAAATTTTATAAAAAAAAATTTATGGATTTAACAGTAAGGATTTAAAATCAATGTTTTAACCCTCAGTTTGCATATGCCTGCATTCATCTATACAAGTTAAGTTTCGTTTTGCCGATTTATTATTTTTTATAGACAATGCTGAAAATTGAACATATGTATCATGGCATGCATAGAACTTATTTAGGTAATATGCTTCCCAGCCGGGTTTGATCTTCGAAATAACTAAAGTCTCTTTCTCTTTACATTTATCTTAAAATTGACGAATTGCAATTTTTTACGTTTTAATTTTGTAAAAAGAAATAAGTAAATAAATATAATGCGTACGTTCAAATTTAAACTTTATCTCTAAAGGAAAGAATTGATTAAAACCACTGTTGGACATTCTTTGTTTTCCATGAAACTTAAAAACTAAAAATTCCACGTATAAAGGACCTTTTATAGTAGAAGTTTCTTAGAGAATTTTCTTGTATGTATTTTTATCTTTATATACATTGAAATACATGTACATATAGTTTCAAGTGATGGTATATATATCGGAGAATTTTATTTGTTGAAAAAAAAATAGAACAAAATACCTTTCTGAGTATATGAAATGTAATGAGTTGTCTAGTTTGAAATACATTTCACAATCTGAAATTTCACTTGATTTAGAACCCCATCAAGTAAATTTAAAAAAAAAAATAGGTTTCTCATCAAATCATTGCACACAGTCTCCCGTTAGATAATTATTCAGAAGTAAAGATATTAGTATATGACTACATTTAAGATCGTCAATTCTAAAATCAATAGCTTTTGGGGACAAAGGGGGTAATAAATTTCCACTCCTATCCATCTGATAAACTTAGTCAAGATTTATCAGTTATTTTCTTTGAAAGGGGCTTATAACAGAGAAAATAATACCTGGCAAAATCTCTATCACACCCTATATCAACCCGAGACTCCAATATCAGCCGCAGGAACGAAAGCCATGGGGCTGATATTGGTTGAGAGTTGATTCGAGTGATCTTTCCGGGAGAAAGATGGCTAGGGGGGAAGGCACTATATAACACCGGTCAGCATGGGATGCTTACTCCTCCTAGGCACCTGATCCCACCTCTATCTTTTTAGAGGTCCGTGTTGCTCTGCTTGAATTTGTATTTCGCTTTATGGATTTTTCAGATGGTTGACAGTTTGTTATTGTCATTTTTTAATTGTATAGCGTGAGGTAAGGATAGTGTCATGTTGTAAATTTTGAATTTACTGGGTGGGTGTAAATACAAAATTTACAACATGACAACTTGTCATGTTGTAAATTTTGTATTTACACCCACCCAGTAAATTCAAAATTTACAACATGACAATAGTCGCCGCACGCTAGCGACGTCATTTCTAGATCGTTGGCGTTCTGGTAGAATTTCGTAATTTAGTACTCTAAAAAATTGGCTACGATGCTCTATTTTACATTTTTTTAACCTTTTTTTATAAAGTAACTAATTACTCTTTTTGTTATCGATGGAGTAGTATATTGTTTAATGTGCAATCAGTTTGTCGAGGTCTCGTCAAGAGGTCATGAACATAGCTTTATAATATAGCTCATGACGTAAGAACATAGCTTTAACTTTCCTTCTGAGTGTATGTCTTCTGTCTAATTTATTTATTAACATGACGTATGCTTTTATTAGATATTGGAACCACGTTAAGGGTACCCTGTTCGCTCGCTCTCAAAATTAGGGTGGATATATCAATTCCATTACATTTTCCAGTGAAGCAAAAAATGCCTCTTATCACTACTCGCATGTCCAGCCTTTTATTCCTCAATCTAGAGACAAAAGGCATTGCGTAGATATCCGAAATGGACGGTAGCGTTCCCTAATTTTTTAAAACAATTAGAAAAAGTCTATTATATATCTGTTTCAAAATATTGTGTTGTTTTAATTTGGGGATTTCTCAAATTCTGAAGCATGAAATTTAATCATAAATACAAACCTTAAAAAAGACGTAAATTTATGACGCTGCGATATCACGCACATATCATGCCATAAACATTTTAAAATATCTTGTTAAGTTTTCAACGAAATTTAATCAAAATTTAAATTCGAATTAGAATGTTTATATTAAGGAAAATGTTGATGTATCATTTTATACAATACAGCGCCGGTGAGAAGCCCAGTGCATAGTGTGACATTACTTTTGGATCAACCCTTGTACATTCCTTTAAATTTCAAACACGTGTTTTAAAAGAGACCAACATTCCATAAATCATTTCATTGATATAAAAAAACCCAATTAGCTTTTTAATTACTTACTTTTAATTTAATTACTTTTCTATTGAAGACTTTTTTACAATTACAGTGGTGCATTGATGAAGTTTTCCGGTCAATTTTTCCTGTACATATGTTTTTCTGCCCCAAAGAAGAAAGAAATATCGATTTTGTTTTAATTTATTTTTTTTATATGCACCTTCTGTGGAACAGATCATAGCGTTTGTTATAATTTGTATAAAATTGTAAATATGACATTTTTAAACACAAAATATGTTGTGTGCAACATGATTGTATTTCAGAAATAAGCAGTTTTATCATATCATATCTCTCTCTCTCTCTCTCTCTCTCTCTCTCTCTCTCTCTCTCTCTCTCTCTCTCATAATGCAAATACATGTAGTTAAACTTTGAGTACAATACATCTTGATAACTTTTGTGAATTCTAAGTTATCAGATAAACAAATATTTACAAATTATTTCTGGTTGACTTTTATCATACATCTAGCAGATGCAATCAACATGCATTGCTTTTATACAAGGGATTTTTAGAACTTGCGTTTAAGCCATCGTGTACAGTACAATCTGATTTATGTACGTTATAGAAACATTTCAGTTATACTATCTTTTAATTTACGGGGTTTTTTTTCTTAATATGAAATATGAAATATACATTCCTTCAAAATTCAAACACGTGTTTTAAAAGAGACCAACAGTCCATAAATCATTTTAGCAATATAAAAGACAATAGTCTTTTTCATTACTTTCTATTTTTTCCGAAAATGAGTAAATTTCTTTTAAAGTGTTTTTATAATTAACATGAACTTTAACTTAGATTGAATGCAAATAATTTATAAATTATCTGGATTGTTACATTATGCCTATTTATTTTTCAAGCAGACTTTTAGACATTTCAATACATTTTCCATGTACAATGACAATTAGAAATTAAGTTTTTTAAGTTTCAAATGTATTCTTATAATGATAATAACAGTAGTAGTTAGAGAAGAGTAAAGAAATGATATTTGCTGCTACATAAGGTGTTTGAATACAAGCTATTCTGCAGTTGAACAAGCAGTTGGTGAAATACGCCATGTGTCATTATTTAGATTTAAGAATCATTTCCAGAAAGGTACACTTGTTAATAACAAAAGAATTGACCTATAAGGGAGATTGATTTCCCGGAAAAAATCACTTTTGAAAATCAAAGATATTTTGTTATTTTCTATCGTATATATTTCTAAATTTTTCGAATTTGCGTTTTGAATCAATCATATTGCTTTCACAATTTTATTATTAATCGTCAAAGTTGGTTAAAACAGCATTTCCTCAGTAAAATGGTATATTTCTGCATGGTGTTTGGCCTAAAAATCTTTCAGGACCGACCTGCCCCTAAACAAATCTGAGGTATTTGGATAGGTTTTGTTCAAAGGAATAAATTAAGATAGAATTATCTTAGGGGTCCTGGGGTCTAATTTGGCCAAAAAAAATTGTGCCCTGGCATGGTTCGATTTCATCTGTGACCATGTACTTTTTCTTTTTTTTTAATCAATGGCATTAAGCTATTTATAAACACCGTTTTATTTTTTTATGTAGAATTGTGCATTTTGTATATTAAACTTCGATATTATTCCTTAAATGCACATTTGCTCTTTGGATTAAAGATATCGATGGAAAAAGTATATACTTACATGTAACTACAAGTAAAAGCCATCAACCGGAACTATACCTTAGTGTAAGCACGCTTTGTTTGAGGACAAGAATCATTCACTCTGTGTTACGCGAGACAGGTGCCACGTAAAAAAATCATGCCGAGCAAAAACTGTCCAGAACATCTATAGGAAATGGTACAATTGTGGGAGAAGTACTGCAGTTGTAAAAGGATATATACACTAACGGGATTAGCAACTTCTGTACCGCCATGTTTACATTTACTTCTGAAAATATCATGCACATTTTGAAAAAAAAAATCGCAAACTTTGCGTTATCCTCTCACATTAAGGACCACATCGCGTAAAACATCCGTACCAACGAGAGACATTAATATAAGAACTTGCTTGTGAATCGTTGTAAAATAAATAAGTTCAAATAAAAAAATCTTGTAAAAAACATTGCTTCTGATTAAAGCAAACGAATGTTCTTCTTGTTGATACGAATCTGTTTCATAAATTTTAAATCATCATGTTCAAAACAGAATGAGATATAAAGAAAATAAATACCCGAAACTTTATAGCAAGACGATCAAATTTTTTAATAGAAAATTTATGAAATGTTTTAACAATTTAATTTAAGGGTTTAAAGAGCTGTCGAAAAGCCCTTCCTTTTTGTTGAAGACAAAAAACAGGTATAGTTATTATTATTCTTCTTGACAAAGCTTCGTCGGCGATTTTTTTTAAAAACGGAAGAAAAAAATTAAAAAGTTAATGTTTAATTCTTGTAGCAATCGTTTAGTTCTCCCGCATGTCCCTTTTTGGACTTCCGATTTATATACTTCCGGTTTACAAATTACAAAATATTAAATGGACTCTTGTATCTATTTTTTTATATTTAATATCTATATTGATATTGCAGTTGGGACTACATCAATACTGTTTAAAGTTTTATTAATTGCCTTGGTGCATTTTTCATTCAATAAAATCACCTCAAAATACATTGGTAAAATATTAGCATAATTTTTTCAATACATGTATTTACTCATTCCATAAAAACTGATTTTAAAAACTTTTCAAGAAGTTTTCAAGTAAATATGTTTATATTTAATATTTATATTGATATTGCAGTTGGGGCTTCATCAGTATTGTTCAAAGTTTTATAAATTGCCTTGGTACATTTTTCATTCAATAAAATAACTTCAAAATACATTGGTCAAAAAAAAGAGAATAATTTTGTTTGAATATTTACTCTTTCCATATAAACTGATTTCAAAAACTTTGAAATAGCACTAATAATACTGTTGCATTGTACGGTTATATTAAGAAAAATATTATCAATGTTCCAACACAACTCCTGTATTACAGCTGCCAATAAATCTTTCTGTATGGTACAAACGTGGTATAAAATTAGTTGGAGATTTTTTTTATCTGAAAATGGAGCTTTTTTGACATATAATAATTTTTTTCTACATGCGTTTAACGTGCCTAATGTATACGTCATGAAAATGTGAAAAGTTTACGATAACGGCAACGATGCCAACGACGACAGACAACGGACAAATTTTGATCAGAAAAGCACACTTGAGCCTACGGCTCAGGTGAGCTAAAAATGAAGTTCGCGTACAACCAAACAAACTGAATGTAGAATAGACAAGTATAAACTATTTAAACAAATATACTTGGGAATACTAATTAACTTGTTCATCACTAAAATGGAACTGATTCTATACGTGATAAAATTTATATTAAGCTAAAGACATTGTCTTATACTGTATTCAATACACAGCCTTGTGGTCTAACGAATTGTTTTGAGTGCTTGTATATTGCAACACAATATATTTCCTGTCGCAAGGTGGTGCTTCGCTTGGTAGTGCTCGTTTGAAATTCACTGTCATGCAACATCAGGCTAACAAGTTTACATAGACACATGAAAATAATAATACCGAGAAAGTGTTAAATTACATGGTATTAAGTATCAAGTCAAAATATGGTTTCATAATTTTTTATTTAATTGTTTTTAAGGCAACAATTTGATGACTTATAAAACAGTGGATTTCACTGCCACCTTTCTTTATATATACACACAGGTTTAACACTGACAAAATGACACTGTAAATTAGACATGACCCTTCATTATTTGTTAGAGAGATATATAAAGAGTGTGTTTAGAACACCAAAAAGATATTAAAAATTCCTAATCATGGAAAGAAATACACTGGTAAAAGTGGTCCTTTATCTGCTATGAAATATTACACTCAAAAAACATCAGTATATAACTTAATTAATATTCACGAATGAAGTATTTTTTCAACCATCTCCCTCCCCTATAAAAAATATTGATAATGATCAAAAGAAGTACAAAATGTACTGGTAAATGTTTCAAACGTGGTCAGAAAATGTACATTAAAGATAACTTTATCTAATATCCAACCGTTTCAAAACAAGCCTGTTACGTATAGAAGACCCCCAAAAAAGCAGGAAACCAGCATCATCCCTCATATTGCCAAGAAAACAAGACATCTTTGGACAGATTTACAGTATAGCTTTAATTTGGTCATAGCCTCAGAGTTCTTCCATGTACAAACTGTTCATTTTGTTTTAATTTGACAATTCTTATGAATTCCATTTAACCTTATTGTTACATTTGTTACATCAAAAGTTTAAAATTTATCAATTTAAACTTAACTATAACAGTTTATAAACTGTTATAGTTAAGTTTAAATTGATAAATTTTAAACTTTTTAATAATGAAATACATTTACTTCTTTCAGTGAACTCTTTTCATTTTTTTTTAATTCTACACAAGTAAATGATGCAATATCCCCTCTTCAACTATGTACCTAATCCTACTAGATTTCTAACAACTTAAATTTTAAAGCAACTTGATTTTTCTTTATTGAGACAAAGTCTTAAAATTGACCCTAGATTACAAAACAAAAAGTTTTAAAAAAAATACATTTAGTGGTAAAAAATAATGTTATCCTACTGAACTTCCCTAAATAAAATCTAAGACTGTTACTAGTATTTGTTCTGTAGATTTATAGAAGTTATTCTTGTTGTAAAAAGAATGCATATAAAAATATAGATAAAATAATCATACCTACTAATAATAATATATATAACTTGAACGCGGAATGTTTAATGTAAACAATATCATTTGCACACTCATGAATATTAATTAATAATATGAAAAAAAGACACCAACATATCAAGCTCTTCAAATCCATTTTCTGTCTAATAAGAATATACTTATAAAATAATTCATTTCTTTTGTGATAAATTAAACAAATGTCTGAATATCTGGTAAATAACTGAATGATAATTGTACCCTTATATGCATATGTTTAAAAATAATTGGAAGTTATTTGCATATCTTGAACAAATTAGCATAAAATCTGCATAAACATGAAGTGATTGTATGACATCTGCATAATAATCTGGCTCTTTGCTGTGGTCCACATGTAAATGATAAATATGACAATTATCACATACGGTGCTCGTAACTCTTTGTGTTTTTCTTGTCTGAATAAGCAGGAATATGAATGAAATAAGGATGAAAACATATCCAGTACAACACATTTGCTGTTGAATGTTTGTATAATCCTCAAGGCTGAAGCTGCTATTCTGTAGAGCATAGCCCCATCCCCATCTTGCCAGTCACAGTCACAACACGGTAAAAATTCACTTGGCCTCGTTTCCTTAATCTCCACAAAAAAAAATTTTGATGAAGGATTTGATGAATCTGGGCACCTCCATGGATTTCTGGCAGTAAAAGAAATATACAATCTATCACAACACTGGAGAGCTTCTTTCACAGCATTCAAAAATAGTTCTAGCATATCTCCCGAACTCTACACTGTTGTCTTCAGCCATTCATCATATAAAACAGATATTTTTTTTCATCAAATAGAACAAACACTGTTGTCTTCATGGCACAACCATGTTCTATATTAGCTACTTGAACAAGCCGCACAACCACAGGATCCAATACGTTGATCGAATTCCCAGTTATTTGGGGGGGTCAGACTTTTGCTGAACCAGGTTGTGAGGACAGAGACTGGACAGAACGTTTACCTGCCATGGAGGGATAAATGGGGTCCCTGTAAGCAAAGATGGGGTCCCCGTACTGGGGTCCCGGGCCGGGGGGAGCCTGGGGGTGGGGGTAGTGTTTCATCATTGCTGGGGCACTCTCTGTGTTCTGCCAGTGTTCCCTTGGGGTGTAGGGGCGGGGCTGTAGAGGGGGACGTCGGGAGTAGAACTCCTGGGTGTGCTGCTCCGATAGGTCACTGTTCTGTCTGTGGTGCTGGAAGTGGTCGATGGCCTGCTGGCGTGGAGGAATGTACTCGTTACTGCGCTGACGCTGATGGATGATGTTGTCATGGTAATGGAAGTTATGGTGATAAGATGATGCCTCCTGATAGGCCGGTCTGCTGTGTGGTCTACAAAGCAAAAAAAACAAAAAAAATCATGGAGGTCAATTTGTTGTGTTCTGGTTATTCTCATACTAAGGGATATTTGAAATAAATGATCCCCAATGGTTTGTGATGGTATTATTTTTTTTATTCCAGGAGTTGTCTATTACTGGGCATTGGCAAAAGTAGAGAAAATGCAATTTTTTTGGATGAAAACCATGTAACAAATCATTGGGGATTCTGTTTATCAAATGTTGTAATTCTGATTTTATTTTTAATCATTATGAGATGCAAAATATACTACGTCATCCACTACAGATTAATGGTTAAGCATGTGGCAATTGATAATTATTTTGAACTACTGTAAACCTTATATATGTTGATTATGTACAATAATTGCAGATTAACATAAATTTGATTTGGAGTGTTTCCGAGTGTACGAATTTAGCAACTTATGCTGGCATTTCCCATGCACTTTCATAATTTCAATAATATCTAAAAGGGGGGGGGGGGCATAATTTTTTAAGGGAGAATGGGGTTATGATTTACCTCTCAGGATAGGAATGTCCCGTGCTTTGTGTCCTGTTTCCCTCGTATCCATGGTAACTGTTGTCTGGGACAACAGAGCTGGGAGGATGATGAGGATACAGGATGTTGTCTGGTATTGCACTTTTCCCATACCGCTACAATGACAAAACAATACAGTCTGTTTACAACATGAAAATTGTAAATGCTATAGTATGAAAATTTGATATTTAGTTTTCAGGAAAATTTTCTTTAATCACATTTTTTTTTTACTGAACACAACACAGGTTTAGGATTTTTATTTTTTCTTTCGTTATAAAAATTAATAAATTTCATAGATTATATTTTACGTAATTTGATAATAACTGTTTTATGTTTACAATAAATTAAACACATTAAGAAATCAGGCTTCTAGCGGCAGGAGATAGAATATATTGTAATGCAAAAAGGATTTTAGTTCCTTTATTTGGATGCAGCATGATTTTCTGTGGACAGGTATGAAAAAATTGGGTCAAATTATATGTGTTAAATCTCATTTCTTAATTAATTTGTACAAAATGGATATAAGTGAGAAAAAAATAACACCTGGTTTTATACATCATGTTAAGATGCTTATACTGTTTGTGAGTATTTCAAGTACATGATATATTCTATACATGTATCAGATAATATTATAGATAAGGCCAAAATAAAATTATTGTTTGTTTGGAATTGTCTCCTGCCTCATTGAAATACCCCCGCTGATAAAATCTTATAAGCAAAAAATGAAGAACTTTTTTTTTTATGGAGAATTTTATTTTTTTACCAGTTTTTAATTAGCTAAACTTCAAGTTTGAAGGGAAAAAAAAATTCCCTCATCCCTCCTGGGTCAAGAAACCTCCAGGCGGCAATTCCAAACAAACATTTCTTTAAGGATGGCCTAGTCATTATCAGGTTAAGTTTATATATGATATGTATAATTAGATATACTGAGTTAGTACCAATACTATTAAATGTAACATACTAATTAGGGTCCTACAAATATGTATACCAGTAATTGATTATATGCATACCATGTACATACTACCGATATAATATACAGTCATTAATCGATTACCATATACAGGATCTGGCATTTAGTTTTCTTGTAATGACATATTGATGAACTATTTTGTAACCACCAGTAAACTATAATTCTGACAATACTTTGGTCAATGTCAATTTATTCATTTCACTGATGGGTAAAGAATTCCAAAGCCTAATTTGATTTCAATATGATTACTCAATGAACACAATTCTTGGTCTGTAGAGTTTTTGTTTACATTGTAAAAGGGTTTTTTCTTTAAAAATGCATGTATATACAAACTCTATATAAGGAATAGCTGACATGTATTGTGTATTGGGGAAAAATGCGACATAGGAAAATATAGTGAGGTGAAAAGCAAGAAAAGTATAATTATTATGATACTGAACAATTAATGCTTTAAATTTGTTTGTTTTCAAATTGTATGAATAGTTTAGCTGCAAGATTCAAGATGCATTCACTGTGTTTTACATATTCTAAAGATTACCTGTTAACCAGATTCTTGTTTGTATTAGAGCTTTTCCAAAAATGGAAACTGATCAGTAATTGTTATATTGTATTTGACAATGTTCAAATAGAAATCTAATCTTCAAACAGTAAAAAAAAAAACCTTAAAAATGTTTAAAAGATGAGCAAAATTTGCAAAAGAGAGTTATCTTTCTTCTATAATAGCAATTTCTTTTTATGTTTTACTTTGCCAGGGTAAAGAATACCAATTATCTATGATTATACATGAATAAAATAGCAGCTGAATAGAAAGAAAATGCCACTTCATTCATTATAAAACCAAGTTTGTAAAACAGAAACAAAGCAAGCACTCAAAACACCAGAATGTGGGCTAAACTTTTGAAATTTTTTTAGAGCATTTGTTTGATGATCTAGCACTTAAATCTTATGCAAAATCTACTAGAAAGAAAGCACTAAAAAAGAGCAACTTCTTAATAGAGTCCAACATTCCCTGCAAAATATTTCTAAATATTGTTAATTAAATCAAGATTGATGTTTAGCCATCCATACCCCTTAATTTTCAAAAGCTTGCAAATGTACTGGTATACAGTTTAACTTCAGTATCTTGAACTTTGCGGGAATTAGAGAAAAATTAACCTCAGTTCAAAATATCGAACATTATGAATTTGGTATCGAGGTTTATATATGAAATGCTGTTTGCCCTTTTATTTTCTCAATTCATCCTTCTATGTGTAATTTTAGTGGTTGAAGTTAAGAGATTTTTTTATCTCCTTTTGGAAAACATTTTAATCTGACAAAAAATGTTTATGTCCAGGAAAATTTAAAGTAATTTCATAATCAACAAATCTCTTGCTTGGAGGCTCTTGCTTGGAGGCCTCCACACTGCGTTAGTGATTTCTGATTACTGTAAATTCCTTACTTATGCGAGTACTTAATTTCGCGATTCCGCTGTTTTGCATCAAATCGCAAGAAAATAAAATTGCGAGCACCAATTTTTGTTAAAATTTCATATAGCTCATAACTGTCTGAAAATAAAAGCAAGATTTTAAAATCAGCGAGATATCTGCTTCGGATATTTATTACTCGCATTTAATTTACAGTATACCTACACTAGGTAAAGGACAATCGCAGTGATAATGACAGATTGAATCACAGTTTCGATTATCCTTTATTTTATCATATTCTTATAGTTAATGAGAGAAAATGCAAAAGGATAAAAGTCTCTGTAATTAATCACATTTGTTTGATAAAGCTAAAAATTCAAAACTTATTTAAAGGGGGGAATGTTCAATATTTTATTTAAAACTGTTTTTAATGTATACAGAGCTTCAGTAAGCATTTCTATTAGTCAACCAAAGTTTGAATGTCAGTCATCGAGTTATAAGCGAGATACAGAGCTCACAATTCTTTGTTATGTAAACAAAGCTCAGGTCATGTTTTTGTTTATATTTTGAATGTTGAGAAGAAAATTCCAGGTTTAGACTAAAATGAATGTGATAAATACTAGGAACTGTTTATTCATGTTCAAAACAAATAAGCACAAAAAAAAATCAGCTTGAAAAAATTTTTTTTATTGGTTTATTGAACCAATGTAAACAAAAACATGGCACTAAGAGCCTTAGTTACATAGCAAATATTTGTGAGCTCTGTATCTTCCTTATAACTCTACGACTGACACTCAAGTTTTGGTTGATCATTAGAAATGCATGACTAAAGAAGCATTGTATACAATAAAATAGAACAATAAATTTTGACCAAAATTGTGACCATGCCCCTTTAAAGGTGGTCTGGTCCCCACACCTACCAACAAGAAGTCAAATTCACTAAGATGCCCCCTCCCTTCCCTAAAAACACAAGGTGCCCACATTCTGAGAGATTATTTTGAAGACACATTAAGCTTTACATAATTTGATTTCTTCCCCACCCCGCTATTCCCTGATTTTAAATGAAGTGATCTTTTTGTGGGGGGCTATATATAAAAGCCATCTAACCTGGTTAGCGCTGTGCCTGACATTCTGCCAAGCCATGTCCCTGGCATCTTGCCAAGGAGTCCCTACCCTGGTCTCTTCCGCCTGGATCTCCTTCTCGTATCTCTCCTCCCGGTCATCGAGCGGATACTGCCCCTCCCTCTCCTGATGACGACGCTGGTGTTCACGCCTCAGGTGCTGGATCCACTCCGCACGAGACATGGATTCCGGATCCACAATGGATCTAGAGGGCATGGGGTGACCGGCAAAGTGTGACTGGTAGTCATTGTAAGATGACGGATTATTATCCGTCAACCTTGATGAGCTTTCTGTGTGGTGTGAGGAGATATCGGTGAAGCGTGAGGACGAACTGTTTGAGGTTTGTGAGTGATCCCCCGTGATTATGGAATTGCCCTGGATTTGAGGCGAATTGAGAGAGAATTGAGGAGCACCATCCGAGTATTTCTGCTCAAGCCTCATGAACTCTGCGTTGGATTTTTGGTCCTGTAACTGTCGAACTTGTTCATGTATTCTGTGAATGAAAAGAAATAGATCTCAGTTAAAATTGAATTATTATCTCATGCATGCAACTGATAATTTAAATCAGACTCTGATTTTAAGATTTTTTCTTTTACCTTTCTGGATAAGGCAAGATTACTGAGAATGGCAATTAAAAAGCAAAAAAATCATATAACTGCCTATTCTAGAAATCCAGTAATCAATTTTTCGCTGATTTTAAGGATGTAAAATTTGCGATATTTACTATCAAATACAAACAATGTATTGTTCAAACATTGTAATGAGAAATATCCAGATTTCTGTTTAATATATCATGACTTTGGGTGTCGTTTGATAATTTCATTTTTGTGATGGGGATATATACAAAAGGATTATAAAGGAGGGAATGGGATTTCAATATTCAAATTATTGGATAAATAATTACAGTAAAACTCATTTATAACGAATTCCTAATGACCATTGAAAAGACTTCACTAATTTATTATAGCCGTATAATGCATTCGTAATAATAAGCAAAGTGAATTTGTTATATACATGTTTCCTTCCACATGACTACCATATGTGTTTAATGAGGCATTTAATAAAAATACCGTCTTTGGAAACCTACAGTAATCAAATTGTTTGAATGTTAAATTGAAAAATTTGTGTGGAAATAAATTCATTCAAACAATAGTGTTAGTAAATATTGTTTCCTTTTAACACTTTAAAAGGATTCGTTGTAAAACATGTAAATTTTGTTATTTTTTACCTTTACTGGTCTCGAGATCAATTCGCTATATCCATAAATTTTTTATAACAAAGTTTGTTATAACCGTAAAATTCAACTAAGATTTGTTAAGAATTTTGCTGGAGACTCCACAAAACTTCGCAATATCTAAGATTTCGCTATACCTGTGTTTGCACTAAACGAGTTTTACTGTTCAATAGATGGTTGCTGTGGATACAAAATTCAAAAAGATACCTTTTTTTTCTACAAATTGAATTCCATCACCTTATTGCAACACAAATGATCAACTGAGGTAAAAATTTACATAATTAAATTCTCTGGCAATATCAGGATTGAAAAGGATTACAAACTTTTACTTTCGGTTCACTGCTTTACATTGTATCAGCACCAATTTAGTTTACAACATAACATAAGTCCTTAGATATCACAAAGTAAAAGAATTACTGCAAACCAACTTTTATTCGCGTGCGAGAAATTTCCGCAAGAGCCTTGTTGTCGCAAATATTTCTCGCCGTGAACCAGTCCTTTGCGTATGATCGTTGTAACAAAACCTATGTGGATAAGGCTTGGTCGCGAAAATAAGTCGCCGCAAATCAGTTTATCTCAGGTTAATCGCGAAATAAAGTCGTCGCGAATAAAAGTTGGTTTACAGTAGTTTTTAATCTTAAATGCAGTACTTGACCACTAAAACAACATTCTACATCTTTTTCTGGTAATTCCACATGTCCAAACACAATAAAAGCACACAGTGCTGCCTCCTAGTCCCTAATTATCAAGATTTTTTTTAAAAGTCTGATACAAAGTCAAAACATTGGGTATGTTTGACTTGGTATCAGACTTCTAGCCTCTTCCTTCAAATTCATATTAAACAATTTGTGCATTGGGAGGGGTTCATGAATCTGTTGGGAATTTTAATTGGGTTTTTACTTGCAGCTTGTTCTGACTATGTGAATGAAGGGATAAGAGCTTTGTGAACACTCAATGAAAATGGTTACCTCTCAAACTCAGTTTCTTCAAATAAATTCTTAAAACTGCCAAGGCAATAAAGTGTACATGTAATTTTACAGTTTATAATATACTGGTAATATTTTACAAGTTTCCCAAGTCAATCAAAAAATACATACTTTTAATCGGTTCACATTATAAATTCATGATTGTAGAATCTTTCATTCAAACCTTTTTTATATCCCCTTTAACCCAACCCTTGATCCACTCCATAGAATTATTCAACTAGCCTGTCCTCAACTCTCTCTCTTTCATCTTGTTTATGGTTACATGTCTCAATTTCAATCCCCTTTTAAGTTTCTTCTGTTGACCAATCCTTTTTCTCCCTTTATCTCGATTCTTCCCCCCACCTCTTGGTCCATCTCTTTAGGCTATTTTAAAAGCTGTCCTGACCCCTCTCCTCCCCTGTAGCCTCTCCCTTGATTGCACCAACCCACCTGACCTCGCCTCCCCCCTCCTTCCCCTCCATGTAGCCTGTCCTCCTAGGTTGCTGTACCTGTTCTGACATGACAACCCCCCCCCCCCCCCCCCCATTTTCCTCCCATAAACTGTCTCTGTCTCTCTAGTTTGCTTCACCTGACTTAACCCCTCTCCTGCCTTGTAGATCAACATCCTAAGCTGCTTTATCTGCTTTATCTGGCTTGACCCCGTCTCACCTAGTAGCTAGGCCCTCTATTTGCTATACTTATCTTGACCCATCTCCTGCCCCCATAACCTGACCCCTGGGTTGTATTTACCTGTCCAGATCTCCACCCATCCAGAACTCTGTCCTCTCAGGTTGCTTTACCTGTCCTGATATAAGCTGTTCTGACCTCCCCCTTGCCACCTTAGTTGTATTATCCATCCCCCTTGTAAGCAGTTTGTCCCCTTAGATTGCTTTACCTGTCATGATCTTTTTCTACAGGCTCTGCCTGTCTGTTTGTCTCCTCAGCTTTTGTCTCGTCTCGTTTGTTCTTGTTGCTTCTCCTACAATATGGACCACAAATTTTTATATTCACAACATTTAATATGTTATAAACAATAGAATAATTCTTTCAATATCTTCTGTCTGATAAGCAAACCTTTTCACAAATGAAGTTGCTCTTTTGAGGAGCAACAATGAACAGTATCTCATTTAAGCAGTAAAAGACACCTGGTCCTCTGATACATTCCATGATACAACACTTGTACATTTTTCATAATGATTGCAGTTCATACTAAATCTGTTCAATAATGAATATTCTATAATACATAAATCTGCAGGTACCTTACGACTTTATTGTTCTCATAGATTTATGGATGCTTACAGTGTTTTTAAAGCCCACAGAGTCAGGTTGCAGTGGCTACAGTACACATTTTACCAGTAAGGCCTTTTAAAAAGTTTGTCATTCGTAACATAAGAAAGTCTTATTAGTCCATGATGTATCTAATCCTCCCACATTACCAAAACCGTTTGACATTTCTACATTCCTATCATTAGCCAATCTTTGGTTCATTCTTTACCTGTCGTTCCTCCCCCTCTTACCTCAGCAAGCCTTTAAATATGCCGCCCGGTCCTTTCTTCTCCTTGGTCTGTTTCTTCTTGGATTTTTTGGCCTCCTCTGCCTCGCTGCTCATGGAGGAATGTCCGGAGTTATTGATGGCCGCCTGTGTCACGGACCCTCCCTCACTGCTCTCCTCCTCAACTGTAACCAGGAAAACAATCGTTACCATAGATATGCTTCCTATTACCCTAGAAACAATGTTGTCTTAGAAACAACTAATTTAAAAGTAACAATAAATACACTTGGTGTTACAGTAATTATAGAAATACTAATGCCATAAACACATTAACCACTGCTAAAATACTGTGACAGTTACCATTGCCATTGCTATCAAAATACACATTTATATCTTTAAAGATGTCAACTTGTCAACTGTTTGTTGATGAATAATGTTTAAGAGGGCTGGACGGTCGTGGCCATTTTTCGACTGTATTAAGATCTCCTTTAGAAGAAGAGCTCTATATGAAAATATAGGGAAATTCCCAAATCTAAAAGGTAAAACATATGGAATTCTTCCTTACTTAATAACAGTTTACAGATTTACAAATCGGATTTTAAAAATTTTAGATCTGATGGGTAATTTTTGACCACCCAGCCTCCTTAAAAGGCATGCATGTTACACACACTACAGTAACTGGCTATATATTCTTCATGGAAAGTGTTAGGCTTTACATGTACAACGATTATTCTAAAGTGAACACAGAGAAACATAACGAAAAATAATTTCAATTACAACATCCTGTGTGCTAGAAAAACAATAACAGCTATGATCTATCAAATCAGACCTCGCCTTCACCAACTTTCCTCAAGTCAACATTCGGCCTAAAATGTCTCAAATTTAAGTACTTTTCTTTTAAGAATTTGAGCTGAAAATCGAGTTGAGTGTTTTTAAAGTGTTGGTGACGGAGAAGTCTGTTGGACAATAGCTTTATTGTATTCAATTTTCACCAAAAACACTATTATTAAGATGTTTGATATGTCATGTAAAAATGGTGTTCTTGCACTAGCAAGAAATCATCTGCTAAGACTACTCACAAGAATATGTTACAATAGAGCAGAATCTTGAAAAATGAGGTTTCGTTACGAGAATGGGTATATTTCAAGGTTTAAAGTTATTTTCTTAAACAAAATGGTAAAAATGTTTTCTAACAAACTATTTCCTTTAAAGTCATATAAACAAAGGCATTCTTGAACATTTTTGTAATCCTGAATATGCCACCTTAATGGAAACTATTATTGCTATGACACTACTTGATCTCGTGTCTCTGTAGAAAGCAATTATAATATTTTTGACATGTACAGACTCACTTGGATAATTTTTAAACTGAATACTTTCCTACTACATGGAAACAAGTGGAACTCAAGAAAACATGTAACATCAAACAACATGGGCCACTTCTTAAAAGAAAATGTCTGTTAGCCCTTAAACTTTGGGTCTTTTGGAAAAAAAAATTATTTTTTGTTTTAAAAATGCCTAAAAATTAACATGAATAAATTTGCAAACAACTGGATTTCAATCAAAAATTTTTTTTTCCATCGGGTAAGGGCAAACAAACAACTTTTTTAAAGTTGGTTTGGACCAATCCGAACAAGTGGCACAATACTAGGTACACACAACACTTAGAATACCAGACATCATGCAACAACATACAACATACACATGAAACAATACTACATACATAGGACAACAACTGGAATTCTTGATAACAACATGAAACAATGAACGTCAATCATTTACTAATATGTAAATGAAAAACTATACAAGAACAACAAGTAACTAAATGAAACAACAAAAATATTCAGAATATCAGAAGACTGTGGTGTCTGCAGTTGGTGAACAGCATCTGGAATCAAAGAGGGGACCTACTGTGCAGGAATCGACCAATATGCAGAGAGCAGGCCTGTTAACCCTCTTTGAATTCATTCAGTATTTCAAATTTGATAGACTTGAGTCACAAAGAAATGATATTTCAAATTTAAATCAAAGTTACAATGAAACTGTTCTAGCAATCAATTTATTTTTATAGTGGCACTAAAAAATTATTCTGTGACAAAAAAAAAACAAAAACAAAAAACAGAAGAAAATAAATGTGGTGACAAAATATTGTGTTCATGCCATAAACTTATGACTGTGAGGTGACATAAAGTTGTGTTCATGCCATAAACTTATGACTGAGGTGACATACAAAAGAAATCATGCAAGTTTCAATCTTTGATGGGTAATTTTAGATCAGTCATAGAAATGCAACAAAGCAATCATGCCAAAAACTCGTATAGTGCAACATCAATGAAACTAACCATGCCATAAACTCAAAATTGGAGTGAAATGATAGTCATTCAAAACTCAGTGAAGTGACAAAACAGAGTATTAAACCATGCCATAACTCAAACAAGGTGGCACAAAAATCTCAGTGAAGAAACAGTAAAAACTCATGCCAAAAAACTTAAAGGTCAAATGTTCCAAAAATGAAGTGGACAACACAGACAACACAGTATACAAATGACCTTGACCTCCAACCTTTGACCTCTACGACCAATAATCTCTGCGTTCCAGCTCCTTAACAACCACCTACATGAAGTTCTCTCCCTTTTTTTTCTTCATTAATTGAATATCTTACATTGCCCACTTGGATAAATAAAATTCTATTACATTTACAAGAATGAAAACCTAGCAATCAAAAGGGACATTTTACTTTTAGTATCGAAATTGCTGGGGTATTTCAATTTGCAGAAAGATGAAACTTATGATTAAAAATACCAAATATATGAAGCTTTCCTTTTAACTGTATAAATATATATGTGTGTTTTAGTAATGTTAGTTCAAAATTATTCCACTCAGTAGTAAATCAAACTGTTCTGATAAAAAAAAAAAATCAGGTAGTTTTCTAGGAAGCACAAAAATCTGCTTTTCTGAGACCTGCTCAATCTAAAAAAAATTAATCTACAAATTAAAGTTTCTTTTCCTGTAAAGATTTTCTGTTTGAAGCAATCAACATTATGCAGTTTATTAACATTAAGCGGAGCTAGATTAGCTGGTTAAGAGAATCTGATTGGTCGAAGATTTTTGGTTGTCACGGTGACCATTCACAACTTGGATGTACCATGTTCTCCTACAGTGAAGCCACCACTGGATTCCAGGACTCCTTCCTGATTCTCATTTTGGACGTCTATATGACACAAAAAATGTTGTACATCAATTGATGAGAGGCTCTTATTAAATTTCTCATCCAGAAACTGAATGATTTAGTACAAGGAATGGGGAAAAGTCTGACAAAATGAGGGTAGAAAAACACAATGAAAATGAAAATAAATAAGCTGGAGTCCTGCATAACTCCACAATGTGGTGATTATGACTAGTCCTGAAACAATTTTCTGATCTAGAGAACTATTCTTAAAACTCTTGCATCAAAGATATACACTGTACTGCCATTTACATCTAGAATGGAAACATATCACATCACACAAATGTCTTTAAGTCTTTAAATATCCTAAATATCTTAGAATATTTTGGGGGGAATGAGTTTGTTATTTATTTTTTTAGGGAGAATTTTAATATCTTGGGATTGAGCTTGAAATCTGATTCTTTTGAAGGTGGAATTTGATACCTTTTGATATCACATCTTATTTTGTTTTAGGAGTGGAGCTTAAAGGGATGAGGGTGGGGGAGTTTTGATGGATGGGTCATATGATGAGTCCCCAACATACATATATATATATATATACACTTACGAGGATCCATGGTACTGAGTTCCTGAGGCACTGGATCATACGATCTGTCTACGGCGGCCCGGAAACTAAGATTACAGCCCCGCCCCCGGCCCAGCTTGACTCCGCCCCTCTGTGAGTCGTCGTGGCTCTCCTGAGACGCGTCCAAGCTTTCCCGACTCTCGTCCGTGTCCCCAGGGGTCATCTGGGCAAGGTTCTCCAGGGAGCTGAATCTCTTGAGGTTGGACTGTGGGGGCTCAGCCACCCGACGGTCAGCTGTGGAAGGAAAAAAACTGACAGGTTATGGACAGTTCTTACATGGAACTAGTCAATGTAAACCACACTTCAGGCTTACTGTCAAAAACTGAGAGGTTATGGACAGTTCATACGTAGAATTAGTCTAGGCAACACTTTGGGTTTATTGTTAAACAGCAAAAAAACCTGACTGCTTAAGGGCAGGTTATAGATAGAATATGAGTCTCTATAGGCAAACATCAGGCTTACTGTTAAACAGTTTTTATAGTAATTTGTAGTCAGAGCAAAACTGAGTAAAATTTGTTAGTAATTGGCTACGTTAAAAGACTGTGACAATTTAATGTTACTGAGTATGTAATGATCCACAAAGCATTCTTATAAAGAGCAGCAAAAGTGTCTGCTCAATATAGTTTCATTTTTTCTTTATGTTAATATCATTATGTTTGCTAGCACATATGTTACTAAATGATTATCTGATTAAAAAACTGAAAAAGGTTGGTTATTATGAGTAATGTAATCTTAACAACAGTAATGCAGCTATATACAGTATTAGTCAATGATATTCTCCAAGCTCTATATAGTATTTCCCTTGACTTCTATTTATTATATAACCTTGACTTTTGACCTAAGACTGAACCTGGAGTTTTGAGTGTGTCTTAAATTTCAACTTTATAATATCACATTTCATTTTGGTTTAAGCCCTTGTCTCTGCTAGAATAATTATATGACAATTGACTTGACCTTGGATAACAATGGTTTTGTTACCTGCAATTACCGGTATTGACCTTAACACTTGTCAGTATTGAAGGAGTATTTAGGAAAGAGAATTTCCTGTTGGGTGAAATATTACTCATCTACTTTATGAGAATTGTAAGAATTTAATTCATCGATGGAAATGAACTGGTTAAGTTGGGTCGATAATTTTGTTAGGTTTGACCTAGTTTGAAGTTTGTTAAGTGTGACCTAGTTTTAATTTGTGGGTCACATGTACATATAGTCAAACAACTACTGTATTAAACTGCAAAAAAGTTACTTTGGTAAACTAAGGGAAGTCAGTCATCACCAAAAGAACAGCAGGACATCAAAAAGATTTGTTAAAATTATAGCTGGACAAATTTTCTCCCAAATCACATTTGATGCATTAGTTAATTAAAACCAAAAATTTCCATTTGTGTTCAAGTGGCAACACTAGCTTGAAACCATGCATCAACTTGTTTATCAGTTACTAAACCATGAAATGAAGCAAGATCCACACAAAAAAGCTTAAGAGTTAAAATTCATGAAACAGTTAGTCTATATTGGTCTCAAATTTGCTCTTTATTTTCAACACATGAAATTCTTGCACCTAGCTTTTTTTAAATGACCATCATGAATAAACCAAATCACAATCTCCCCACCCAACCCCAAATCTTTGTCTCTTTGATGATGACTGACACACACAGGGATCTCCGACTGATACATACTAATGCGCTGGCCATGCACGGGTAAGGGGGGTAACCGAGACGCCCGGGAGCGATTCCTAGAGTTCCGACTCAGGAGAGATTCCGCTGATCCGACCCGCTTCAGACTTCCTGTGGCGCCACCTAGTGTAAACATAGGGACTATAGAGGGTTCTACACAAACCACTCCTGTGACATTTATTTATTGGTCTAGGAATATGTCCATCTAGTGTAAACATGGGACAACAGAGGGCACTACACAAACCATTTCCTGTAACAATAAGTCCTGTAACAATACGTCTCGGAATTGTCCTGCAAAGGATGGTTGTCACATACAGACTTGGTCACTAATGCTTCTCTGTTCTCATGCACATTATGTTTTAGTTTTATTTTACTACTGGGTATTTCATTCAGTGAAATATGTTTTTAGAAATTTAAGGATAACCCTAACATTGAAACACTGAGTACTAACCCCAAAAAAAAAAAAATATTTTGACAAAAATTGATGATGAAATTATAATGATGGAGGGAAGGAAATGAAATGACATGAGAATAAGCAATGTAGTAAATAGTCAACCATGATGGTGTTATCATTATAGTAAATTGATCCAAAGCCAAGAATGTTTCCTTCCTATAGCATTAATTATGCCGCGTAGAGGTGGAAGAAATGAACTGAGATATCATTACTCCTGCAGATTTTCATAGCTTATCTCAATACATTATACAAAATACTGAAGGTACATGGTTGCAATCACTCATATGTGGTGGCAATATATTAGATAAATATTCAATATTTGTGACATTGATATGTAATTCTACACTTAGCTTGTGAATAGTGTTACACAGTGGACTTTAACCTATATGTCATTGAAAATGTACAAATTGATAACATTTACAAACATCCTGGTGCAGAAGAAAAAAAAAAGCTAGCTACAATTGAGCAGGAAATAGGTCACTTAGGTCACCTTGACCTTTGTTACATTTTTTAGGTCTTTATACTCCCATTTTCATAATTCTTTCCACCAAAATTAAAAGCTTCTAATTTGAAGCAATTTCACATTTCAAAGTGCATGACACATCATATTTCCAAAGACACCGGACACTTTGACAAAAGCACACCATCATAATACAACAGCCATCTTGCTCCAGATTACACAGTTATACCGGGCGCACATCATTATAATACAACAGCCATCTTGCTCCAGATTACACAGTTATACCGGGCGCACATCATTATAATACAACAGCCATCTTGCTCCAGATTACACAGTTATACCGGGCGCACATCATTATAATACAACAGCCATCTTGCTCCAGATTACACAGTTATACCGGGCGCACATCATTATAATACAACAGCCATCTTGCTCCAGATTACACAGTTATACCGGGCGCACATCACTATAATACAACAGCCATCTTGCTCCAGATTACACAGTTATACCGGGCGCACATCATTATAATACAACAGCCATCTTGCTCCAGATTACACAGTTATACCGGGCGCACATCATTATAATACAACAGCCATCTTGCTCCAGATTACAGAGTTATACCGGGCTATATATTTGTGCGTCTGTGGCTGAATTATTTACCCGTACTGATTATTTTCATTTTCCTGGTTATATAGAATGCTCCTAGTTACACAGTACATGTTATATATAAGGCAGTGCTGAGAATCTTGTTCCTATAACCAAAAAAAAATAACCCATCTCACCTCCATAATAAAAACTTGCTGTAATTACTACAGGATTAACTCAAAAGCTGATAACTTTCTTCAATAATTAATCTTCAGATTTTAAATTTTGAACCAACTGGTTTTTATTGTTTTCTTTTTCATTTTTTCCTTTTTCTGTCTTCCCAACCACAATTTCAATGAAATGTTGACAACTTGAAAGCATTATTAACTAGATTGAGTTAAAAGTTAGAACAAGTATGTACTAAAATGAAAATTCTACATTATTCTCAAATGAAAAAGAAAATGGAATTTGTTGAGGCCTTCAACTCTAACATTATTTTATTAAATGTGTTACCAATGACATAGTCTCTAACTATAAAGCCAAGTGGATCTGCTGAAAATGGTTTATTGTTAAATTTTTAGAAATGAAAATAAAATTATTAGACGGCGGTTTCATGATCTAATTTGAGGTAGGATAAAGTCCATGGTTATTTTTAACCAAATAAAAATAAAATTATGCTCAAAGTTCCCACAAATGAAGAGATGCAACAAGATTCTGCTATTCTGAACTATGAGTGTTATTTTTTTTTTTTTACCGGTCACATGAAATGATGCCGCTCTTCGACCCTCTCCAAATCCTGAAAACCAATCGTCAATCAGTAACATAATAAATAAACCAATCAACAATCAGTAACGTTATGAATAAACCAATCAACAATCATTAACATAACTTATAAACCAATCAACAATCAGTAGCATAATTTATAAACCAATCATCAATCAGTAGCGTAACTTATAAACCAATCAACAATCAGTAGCGTAATGAATAAACCAATCAACAATCCGTAGAGTAATAAATAAATCAATCAATGATCAGTAACACACAAATTTACCAATAATATATTGGGAGCATATGAATAAACCAATGGTCAATCGAAGTCATTGTCACTCAAACCAATATGGCAATATAAGGACATATTACCCGTATTCAGTTTCTTGGATTGCACCATTAGGTCAAATGCTTCTAAACTGATCATTTTATTGACATATTTGAAAATAAAGAGTTTAAAAAGTGAATTGATCCAATGACATAAATGTATATATGTAATTTCACAGCAATCAAAATATCTGGAAATTCAAAAGAAATCTTAGGTCGAGCAAAATTGAAAACATATATACCTCGCTGCCGACTTGATTTGACGCGTTGATAAACCTCGCTGCGACTTGGATCAACGTGACCTTTCCGTTTTTCGGACATGCTCTGTCGACCAAAGCCTTCACGCTTGAACTCTCCTATGGGACTGGTTGGGGACCTGTTTATTGTACAAATCAACATCATGATAATTTCTCAAACCAACACCCTAGTAACAACTCCTTGTGTATGTTTAAATTATTCAGCATTTAATTGTTTAACATCATGACAATTTCTAAATACTGAAACCTAAATAACAACAGTTACTCCTTTAATTCTTGTTTCCAACACAAAGGTATGCTAGACATCTACATTGACTGCCTAGTATAATTACATCAGAACTGATTGTCAGACTCATGAGGCTATGTTAGATTATTGCTTGTCACATGAAATTTAGTCAGCAGTCAACTCTCATAATTATAAAATTGACATGAAGCACCGTTGTCTGTGACATGAAATTTATAAGCTGGGAGGCCCTATTGCTTGTCACATAATTCTGTTGGAGCCCTAAGTGGGATACTTACAGTTCTTCCCCTCCAGGACTCCCCGGTGGTCCCCAGTCTCCCCCCTGGAGCCACACTGGCTGCTGGTTCAGGTCCTCAGAGCTTGAACTGTTTGAGTGGTTGTGGTGGAGAAAGCCGATGGTGGAGTGGGGCCGCATCCTCTGGCGGCTCTCCTGTACAAAGTAAGGGTCAATATCAGTAGTGAGAAAAGTAAGGGTCAACATAGAAACTGTCAGCATTGTATAAGTCATTGAAGTTAAAGTGGTGCCGCATCCTTTGACGTCTCCCATGTAACAACATAACTACAGTAAACATAGTAGGCAATATAAGATTTAACATATTAGAAACAATCAACAAAGTAGGTGACATATGAGACAATATAAAAACCAAATAGTGACAGTCAACATAATAATGGTCAACATGGTAACAGTCAACATAGTAACAGTCAACATGGTAACAGTCAATATAGTAATGGTCAACATGGTAACAGTCAACATAGTAATGGTCAACATGGTAACAGTCAACATAGTAACAGTCAACATGGTAACAGTCAACATAGTAATGGTCAACATTGTAACAGTCAGCATAGTAACGGTCAACATAGTAATGGTCAGCATAGTAATGGTCAACATAGTAATGGTCAACATGGTAACAGTCAACATGGTAAAATAAAATGTAGTTATGCTGAACATAGGACAGTCAAAACATGTACAATAAAAGTCAACATAGTAACAGCAGACCATATATATTACAGTCAACATAAAATTTGTACTTACTAATTTCAAGAAAACTTAAACTAAATGTCTAATATATTTTTTACATACTCATGTATGCAGTAAACAATTGAGATATGATTTAACACTTACCATCTCCTCGTCATCATTCTCAATCATGACATTGGGGTCTACCAAAGGGGTACTTTTCGGCATGGGTTTAAACGGCGAAGTCCCTGGAGACAAGATATTACCACTGCCCCGTAGGGCTAGATTGTAGGACTGATTACGGAATCCCTCGTCCTGGTCATGTGACAGAGCACTATCATCCAACTCGTCCCTAGTCGCCTTGGTATAGGATTCGTTTCGTAGTCCCCCGTTAGTCAGGCGATCTATCAAGAAATTCCTTGCCCTACCAGATCCCCCGTCCATGTAGTCCAGTCGGGGTGACTCGACCAATTGAACGTCCTTCGTTAAAGAGTGTTTTGCATGGTCGGTCTCACGAACCATTCTATTATTAGCACCAAACACAAAGGCGTCAGGGGAGGCTTCCTGAGTGAAGGGGGAGGGGGAGGGTGCCCCGATTTTGCGGGCGACCACCAGGTGGATGTGACCTGGGATTGGACCGTCCAGCTGCATCGCACGGCGTAACATCTCCATAGCGTCCGTGTTGGAGAGCCCCATCAGCTTCTCACTGTTGACCTCAATCAGCTGGTCATTGACCGCCAGACGTCCATCCTTCAATGGAGTCATGGTTCATTGATTTGCAGGCAGATAATATTCAAAATTATGTATTTCTAACAGCATGTATTCAATTATTAGCATTAATTTCACACAAAATATTACTCATACAACTTTATGGGTTAACTAACAGTGTATTTCAAACAGCATGTATTCAATTATTAGTATTAATTTATTATAAGATATTACTTATGAACTTAATTGGTCACAGCTTAATTTTATCAGCATGCATTCAATATTATAAAGGTTGTAATGTTTTTCAAATTCCAATTGCCTAATTTCAACATTTTCAATTCAGGGTATATGCTAGGACTAGTGGGCAGATTTGGAATACAGGGAAATATTCGCCCCCGTTTTAAATTTTGCCCCTATCGCCTTCGTTGTCAGCGGGCGAATTTAAGACTGGGCTATTTCAAAACAATTTTCAAAACACTTCGTTAATTAGAAAGAATATCTATTTTTTGATTGTGTCTGGGCAATTTTGAGACTGGGCGAAATAATTTGGAGGTGTAGAAGGGCGATAATAATACGGGGCGAAAATAACTCTGTATACAGTACATATTCCACTGTATCACCCTAACAATAACACAATAACACCGTAGAAACAACCCTTACCTTGATACTAAATGAATACTTCCGCTGTCCAAAGTTAATTCTACGTTTAACACGCGGGTGTTTAGAAGAAATTGGGTTTCGAAAAAACAAACAAACCCCTATTTTAATTTGATTTTTTTCAGTTAGATTTTACTAACATACTGTAATCTGTAGAAATTCGAAATGTTTAGAGCACATTATGGACTATAAATCAGATACTCAATGGGATTATCAGGAAGATCCCCATTAAAGAGATAACCTATTAAGTAGTTTGAATACTCACTGTATTTGTATTCATGTAAATGAATAAAAATCATTTGTTTGAAATTTTGTTTGTTTTAACTTTATCGCCCTCCCTCGTAGGTTTGGTATTTTGAGGTGACGTTGAACATAAAATTAATTTTGGGTGGCCTTACACAGACATATATACATATCCTACCTTGCTAGCGGCCCCTCCATGAATCACAGATTTGACAAAAATTCCCAGGTCCCGCGTTCCTCTGTCAGTCGTCATAGTTTTGCCCTTGACGCTGACCCCCAGGCCAGCCGAGCCGGACTCGGACAGGGGAATGTCCAGGCGTAGGATCTCTTTGTTGCGATTGGCTGTCAGCAGTCCGTCGGTGTCCCCGGTTTTTTCTGGTGGCTGTAAGACAGGACGGGTTTCTGAGACGGAGTCGTCTCGCTGAAATCGGGAGGGGCCCAGTGAGTGCACAACATTAATACACACGCCAATCAAAACTCTAGAGGGGCTCCAAATGTTGTTCATTTTTTTTTCAACTCTCAATATGTATAAAAATTTTTGCAAAAGAGATGAAAGTTTGTTCATATTTGGAAAGTGATCATTTTGCATGTACTTTTCAGCAAAGCATGTGATTTACAAAATCTTTATTTTTTATGATTTTCTGAATATTCCACATTTGGAGCCATTTCTAACAATACACATGATTATACATTGTCAGTACGGATGCAATCAGTGTGTGTAACAATATTAACTTGTTTCTGTTGGCGAAAAAAAAAATTCAGTGAACAAACAAATGGACAGAAAAAACTGTTATTGATTATGATCCATGATTAACTTGTGACAAATATTACATAAAAAAGACATAAGTTTATTGATATTAGACATGAAGGTAATTCTATAGTTTGACACACTGATTTGAACAGAGTTCAAAACCCATGTATGAATCAATCCTAGACCCTTTGCATGGTGTACTGCAAACGAATAATCCTATCTTTCTATACCTCCCATGCTAGAAACTAAATTCATGTATTAACCATCCCATTCAAGCCTATTGGTAAATACCAATTAATCTACCTCACAACCTTTTATGTACCTACCAACAAACCATAAAATCTACGTGTAAAATTTTGCAATATATATATTTTTTTCATTTTTATTGAAAACAAAACAATATACAGTAGATCAACGAAACTTAAAAATAATAATCTTCCACGATTTTTAGAATTTATATCAAAATTCCCTCTTTCTAATTCCCTTTCATACCCCATGCTATATGAAATTCATACATGGGTCTTGACTTCTAAATCTTCTACTATCAATCTCTACTGGTACAATCATCTAGCAAGACATCTATGTCATTATATAAAGACACTAAATATACTACAAACATATGGTATCTATGAAACATAGAAAATTAGATATAACATATTTTTTTATCATTAAACCATTATGATACTGACAGAGAATAATATTAGAGAGAGAGAGAGAGAGAGAGAGAGAGAGAGAGAGAGAGAGAGAGAGCAACAGCATAATATTCATAATGTTGATAGCATAATATAATGTAGGTAATTGAGATACAGATTAAGCCTATGAAACCAAGCCATGTTTTTTGTCACAAGACAAGACTTTATCAAATTATGAAATCTGAGAGAGAGAGAGAGAGAGAGAGTCAGAGAGAGAGAGAGAGAGAGAGAGAGAGAGAGAGAGAGAGAGAGAGAGAGAGAGAGTCAGAGAGAAAGAGAGAGAGAGAAAGAGAGTCAGAGTCAGAGAGAGTCAGAGAGAAAGAGAGAGAGAGAGAGAAGCTTTAGGTGTGTTATTAATAGACAGTTCACTAAATAGACAGTAAGAAAAATAATCAAATCTAAAGCTAAAGATTTGAAGAAAATATTGTGTATCATAAATGATTAAACGTACCAGAGCTCATAGTTTTGTGAATATACGTAAAGAGCAAATTATTTCTTAATAGTTAGATCAGGAAGGAGGAAACTTAAGTGGTATTATTTCTGCAGACAGAAAAGCAATTCATACTGCAGATTACCATTGCCTTACACCCAAGGCCAGTCTCACAGATGCATATACATATCATGAAATAAGCCTATTTATTATGCATAAATTGGTCCACTGTCTACGATTTAACCATTAAAATGACTTTATGTCAATGGATAAAAAGCGGCGCATTTTTTCTGTCTTATGTGTACGATAAGTAGTATATATATAATTTTGTTATATACAGAAAGTTTAGGTCTTTGCCCCAAAAATATTGTTGGGCTATTAAAGTTCATACACGTATAAGCCCCTCCTTTTATGGAATTAATTCAATTAAGCACTCCAACAAATTTACATAGACAATCATTAACAAATCGAAAAAGTAATAGTGAGGGTATGAAATTCTGGCCATGGGTTTCAGTGAGCAACCAAAATAGATGGTAATTGAATAGATAAGATATTGGTATAAATGTGAATTAGCCACTCAAAAGAAGACTATTATAAGAATGTTAATTAGCCAATCAGACGTAAAGATTCACACAGACAGAAGCACACATCACTGGGATCCCAGGCAAAGAGGACCAGTCTAAAAACATCTAGATCGACCAATCAGAAAAAAGAGAATTTACATGTGAAGGTATGGGAGAGATCTACACAACATTAATCATTCATTACAGGCTAAGAGCAGGCAAAATGGAAAGTCAGTTTCATATAAGTCTCTCTACTTTGATAATTTAACATATATGTAAGAAAACTCTGATTTTGCTAAACATTACAATTAAATCTCTATATTAGAGAGAAAGATATAATTTTGTTTACTGACACAAGTATTTAAAAAACTTCTACAGATTAGAGCCTTGACAATCTGATCTTGCTAATCAAGTTCACACATATAATTCCTTAACAGTGCTGTAACAGTATCTCTAAACATTAATACATTAACTTCACTGAATTTTACAGAATCCAGCCCAACTGACCATGGTATCCCACAATTCCACCTGATCATGTGGTCACCATGGCAACTATTGACCTACCAGTTCTCTCGGCACCTGGAACTTTTCATCGATCACTTCCTGTCTGGAGATAACCAGTCGCACGGAGCTTCCCATGGGAGCGTTCCGGAGCAGGGACACCACATCAGCCTGGGTCTTACCAGTCAGGTCCTCTCCATTAACCTAAAAACACCACATTTATACTCCATTACAGTAAAACATGGTTAAAGTACATTAAGTAAATGTTTTTCATTTGATTGAAAAGAGATGCATTTGTTATTTATACTTTAAAATGGAAGGTTATATGATAAATTTATCATCATAACGGTAACTTAATTCAAAAAGCCAGATCATGTCTTGTTGCCAGTGACAGATCTTCATAAAAGTTGTAGTCTCTTGTATTGTTTGATCTGCTGATCTGCATCTCACTGTGATCTGACTATTCGGATCAAGTTACTGTTATGATAATACATGTACTTGATAATATATATATATCTATAGAGAGAAATACTGTAAACAAGCTTCATACAATATTGAGAAATTTTTGCAAGGTTCGCGAGAGCCTTGTCGTGTATATTTCTTGCTGCAATCTATACCTTTCCGTAAACTTAAAATAACAACTCAGATGTAAATAAGGCTTAATCGCAAAAATATGTCGCTGCTAACCAGTTTATCTCCAGTAAATCATCAAATAAAGTCATCATGATTAAGAGTTTGATTACAGTAAGTCTGACCACAACCCTGAGTTGCCAGCTCTCGGTCGGTCATCCTACCTCCAGCAGTCTGTCTCCAGCCTTTAACCTGCCATCTGTGATGGCTGCCCCTCTAGGCAGGATGTTCTTGATATAGATCGGGGAATCCCCTCCTGCTGGGTTATCCCTGGTGGTCACACTGAAACCGAGGCTGACTGGACCTACAAAAACAGGCACAGATTGAAAAAAATAGGTTGTTGTCTAGCCATTATTGTCCTTAATCACTTTGTTACTATTCAACGCTAAAATTCCTCATTGGTTTCATACCATTACTTTTGGTACATTAAAATATCTCCTTTTGCCAAGAAGAATATTTGACATGGGGAACCACAAAAATCACTTCAAAATATTTATTTTTTAAATGGTGGTTTTTCGTACAATTAACATTGTGCTGAGGTAGATACAGTAGAGCACAGTTGAAGTGAACATAAAATGAAATTAAGCTTATACAGCTTCATAATTTCCAAAATCTTTTAAAAATTCATCACATATGATGAATCCCATTTATAACAAATTAAAACAGCATGTCCCTGCGCTATGCCATTATTGGATAATCACCCTTGACTAACGTGATCTCCATCTTCTTGCCGATTTTCTTGGTGTTGGTGGGGGCCACCAGTTTGTTGCGTTCCTTGGTCACGTTGCCTGTTGACAGAGCAGTGTCCGGATTCCGAGTCGGGATGGCAGGGGGAACCTTCTTTGTGGGCGAGGTTGGTTTGGCAGGTATGGCTGGCTTTATGGGGGATGGGATAGTTCCTTCTATACTGCTATTGCTGCAGAAAAAAACACAATAAATTTTCATCATAATTCTTTTCATATATGAATGGCAAAAACAAATAGAAACTTTAACAATGTCTAAAACTGTTACAATACTTTTGTTCATTTTTTTTAATTCTTCAATCTTAAATTTTCTATTTTTTTTTTTTTTTTAGGGGGGGGGGGCATAATTTTTTTTCATTTACCACACCAATGCATTACAGATAACAGACTGGTCAGGAAATTAAAAAGATATACATATTTAGATCATCATGGATGTCCTTTACACCGCAAGTCAAGGGGAGGTAAATCTTTGACCTCTGGTGACTGACCACTCACCTACTGTTCTGTACAGAAACTATGGGGGTACTGGTCTGTTCCGGACCGGTCGGACTGGATAAGTCAGATTCATTCAACCGTGGCGGGGGCAGGGTGAGAGGGGAGGGTTTGGCTGGGGTGTGGTTCTTGGGTTTTGGCATTATGGGGGGTGGGGGTTGTTTGGGAAGAGGGGGAGGAGCTTGTTTTTTGACGATTCTCAGTCGTATGTTGTTGTCCTTCATGGCTGAGCGGAAAATGTCTTGAGCTCTACAACAAAACAGAAGAAAAAAAAATCACACAAAAATAGAAAGCAACATACAACTTTATCAATCATTAACAATTAGAGAAAAAAACATCATAATGGACCCAACATAGAAAAAATAATCCGACAACGTAATTCTACCTCGTTATCTACTTTCTAATTTAATTTCCTTTCTTCTCAAAGTTGGTCTCCCATGCAACAGGTTAATTACAGAGATAACAGTCAATTAACTAAGTTAAACATTAATTTCTACAAACTATTCGTAAAGTGTAGATTATCTGATTACAAGCACATAACTGCTTGGCTGCAGATCTGTAGCCTCATGGACAAATTCAAGTTGATGGTCCATAAAGTTACAGTTCCTCTCATATGAAACACTTGCCCAAGTTTTCTGACTGATTAGCCTTATTTAATAATTATAAAGCCGTCCAAAACTTGCACAAGATTTGTATCAATGGAACTGTCAGCCAAATTTTTCCCATAAAGCCACAGATCAACAGCAAGTTCTGTTGGCAACTGTAGGTTCTCTTGATCTAAATACAGAAGCAGCTCTTACTTTGAGAATGTGACTCCCATGAGTGTCTGTCCGTTGATCTCGATGATGCGGTCATTTTCCCGTAGTCGGCCATCTTTAAACACCCTCCCTCCTTCCTCCACACCTTGCACCAGCAGCCCAAGTTCTCTGTTAAATCAAAATCAAACATCTCATTGAAGACTCCTGACAGACTTATGGTCAGAACAAATACCGGCACAATCAAACCGGAATAAATTAGTATTTTGTATTTCCATTAAGTAACCACAACCACAATATAACTGTGGAGCCTTAAAGACCCTCTGATACATACACATCAATTCTTTAACAGAAATCCACAATATCATAGTAAGACTTTTTGGTAAGCAAATACTGTTTCAGTCTTGGGCGTGAAAATTTCATGATATTCACGAGAACTTTGTCATCACAAATATTAATTTGATTCGCAATGAGATTATCAACTTATGTTTGGTCAAGCAAAAAAGTTGTCTGGAACTAGTTTATCACTGGAAAATGGTGAAAAAAAAGTTGTTGCAAATAGCAAAATATGATAGATTTAATCTTGAATATGGGAGATTCAGTTGCAAAAATAAGTTGACATCATCATCACATGCTAGCTTATCACATTTAAATGGCAAAAAAAAAAGCCTTCAAGAATAATAATTGGATCACAGTAGTGTTACAGTAGGTGGTACTCACTTTCCTGAATCGTCGTAGTCTGGCACCACATGGATCCCGAGGGGACCACCGTCATTAGGCAGGTGGATCAAAATGCCACTGTGTAACAAAAACATATCAATAGAGATGTCAAATCAATGAATTCAAATGGAGCATTGCTTATACTGCAAAAAACACAGTTACGGCAACATACTTATAGTGAATCAATGCTTAGGGTCAAGATGGTTTCATTGACCTCCAAGTTTAAAATTTAACAACTGGGTTTTTTGGTTTATAATATGTGGAATTATCAAAATTCATGGGCGCCAATTTTCCTAGATTATTGACTTTTTAGCTCATTCGTGGTGATGCTAAGATTTTCAGTTTCAGTAAGAAAGATAACTCTTTCTTAATTTGTATTCATCAAGGATTTAATTCCATGGTGGAGGGCTACCCACGAATACCACGAAAATTGAGCCACCATGTATTCTAATAATTCCACAGTAATCAAAATTGTATGTAACTAGGACTTAGCTATAACCATGTTTTACTGTAAATTTTTACTAGATGAAATTGTTCCTGAATGTAAAGAGTAAGAAATGTCTTATTTACAGTAACACCTGACCATCTTATTTACCATTAATCAATAATCATTATAAGCCATACATCTTAGCAGAAAGCCCAGGAAATGAAATCACATTAACCTTATTTCAGAAACATTTCCTCACAACATATTTTGTCTCTGTATATTTTCTGACACAAAATTTAATCAAGTGTATATGATTTTTCACATACGGTACATGCACGAACTTTAAAAATAAAAGTATTCCCCCCCCCCCCCCCCCCCCCCCTTCTATCCCAGTACATACCTGTGTGTGGGGTGTTCCACTCTTAAGTCGGTCCCTGGTTCTGTACTGACTCCACCCACTGGTTCACGTCTCTCCATCTAAAAACAACAAAATCATTACATCACAGCCAATTTAAACCTTTGCTTTTAAAGCTTAATATTTAATGCAACCCCTTTTTGATCCATTCCTCTTTACATCCAATCTCCTGGATCTTCAACCAAGTCCTTAGATCCTCTCCCATGTCCATGCTATTGATTCATTAATCAAGTTATGTCCCTTGGACACCATTTTTCAGAGAAGCTTTGGTAGTTAAAGGGTTTGTAACTTTGCCATCTGACATTTAAATCTGTTCCCCGCTTTGTATTTCGATTGCCCTAGTATGGGGCTACCCACACATTGCAGGAATAGTTTAAATCCAAAGAGATTTCATCACTAAGGACACCCAAATAGAAGGGAAATTCTGTTTTTTCCCTTTCGACCTTTGGGTTGACAACGCAATCAATTTACTTTCTGCAATGTGTGGATGGATCTATTTATTACAGCCTCTTAAGGATGTTATTTTGTGGGTTAAACTGAGTGATAAATGAATTAATACTAAATTTCCCTAATTCGGTGGGGATATAAATTTGTAGGCAAGGAGACCAAAGAAAAATTCAACCACTACAAATTTCAACAGTATTTACCGGATGTATCGGGCCTTCCATCCGCTCCTGCTGTCTCTCCTGAGCCTCCAGCCATTTGTACATGTCTGGACGGTTGCCTAGTGACTGTCGCCATGTGTCTCGGGAAAATCGACTGATTGGAGCCTTACCCTTGTCACCAGATGGCGCCATTTCTTTCTCCACTTCCAAGTCCTCCGAATCCGATGGCTCTTCCACCTGCAAAATTAAAATTTAATCAAAGCATTACAATATTTTCTACACAGTCATAAAGAATTATATTATACCTGGATTTTTCTGAGGAGTGCTATTTTTGGTAAAATATGAAAATGCAGCAAGTTTGCACACACAGAAAATAAAGTTAACATAAAGTAAATGAATTTCTGAAGATGGTCTAGACAAATATATCACAAAAAAAGACAAATATAGATTTTTTTTCTAAATCATTATTCAGATTATTTCATAATTTTCCCAAATTTAGAAATTTCATTCAATAGAAAATTTATGATATTCGATATTACTGGAATGATACTGGTTTGGTTACATTTTTCAGCATATAAAATTACTGTTGTGATTAAATGATTAAATTCCATATCTGATTACAATATTTGTTATATAAATATATCTGTACACGTGTAGTAAATACCATTCAACATAAATACCCCTGAAACCGAATATTGTAAAATATCTGTTTACTAGTATTCATATATTGTATGCAAAAAATACATAATAAATGACCTTAACATTAATAATATCAACATTTGTGTATAATACATGTACATGAATGTATTTGGTGATGAAAACTTTATTTTCATGAAAATTTTATGTCTCTAGTAATTCAAATATAAACAGGGCAAATTAAATCTGGCCTTTCTTCCCACAACCTATCCCTCTACCCCCATTAAACATAAAATGTGTAAAACAGTACCCTACTAGTGGGGTAGTAACCACTGTCATTTAGTGGTAGCCAGGATAGTGCACAGACTCCAGATCTAGTCTCATCCATCACTCCATCAATCTGTCTATCCTCACAATGACAGGCAGATAGACAAAGTGCATGATATAACTAAAAGCACTGATAGTCAAGTTCTGAAAGCATTCAATGTTGTCTCATTTGTAACTTTCTGCATTGCAGAGTCCTCCTTTTGCAGGATAAAAACAGAACCTCCGTCTTGATTACAAAACATGAAGAATCCATACATATGATAGATCTGAGAACCAAATTCTGTTTTCTTCCACTAGTTCCGATTTAAACCTCAAATTGGAACAAGTCATCAATTATATCCAACAATTGTTTTTTGTCAGATATTCAAAGTACTTGACTTGCATAACTTGGCATATTTTCATTTGCCTTGTAAGCAAGCATTCAGTGCAATCAAATCTTTATTTAACAAGCTTTCAGATAACAATAAATTCCCAAAAACCACAAAACCCTGATAGAACAGCCTTTTAAATTCCACACATCCCAATAAATAAAATGAATCTGAATGGTCCCCGCCTCCAGTGACTGTGGCATTGTTTGGGAGACCAACGTAACAAGTGCATAGACAGAACACAGACTGTGAAACCAATGCAGTGTGTCACTACCCTCTATTGTATTCCAAACAATCCAAATCTGGATTCCCTGTGAACAGCTGAAGTGATCTTTGTTGCGATATTTTTAAATCCAAACAAATTTAACAACAGGTATGAGTACACTCTTCCTGCTTGGAAACTTTCCAATTACGATACTACTTCACTATTTTTATACAGTTACTTCCCTTGTTATGCCATACATCTTCAGATTGACTTCCAGCAGTGTGACTCTCCGAAGTATATTCCATATGAATAAGAACCCAAGGTCTTCTATCATTAATTCTTCAATATTTCTTCACTATTTCTGCATGCACATGAACATAGTGACTTCCGAATACACATAGTCATTTCATAACAAATCTTCTAGACACTCCTTTACTCTTCCTTCAGTGAGACTTAGTTTTTCAGTACTATAGGCACTATTCCCGTTAATAACACTGAATGGTTTCACTCCTGTTCCATCCACGCAGAGCAAGGGTAAATAAGAGGTAGAGCTGGCACAGATCCTACACAGACTGTGGCACTGTGAACAAAGTCCATGCACCTCAGTGCCAACAAAACAAAATGTCAGATATTTAAATCCGTGCACCGAGTGTTTTAATTCAATCAAGTTCTCTCTTTGCTTCTCCCTAACCCTTCTAATTAATGATCTTTAAAACAGAATCTATCTACTATGAGGAGGCTACACCTTTAATCAAAAGATGGATAAGTAAATTCTTAGGAATCTGACCAATCATATGTGAAATTGTCCCCTTTCTCTGGCATGAATTTGAGCACCAAAGCATATGCATCTTCTATCGAATAGAAGTATTTATAAATGATGCAAGCAATCCAACACCTCCTTCCATAAATCTTTCTAACATATGCTGGATGTTTGCAAGTCAGTAATCCAAGTTTCATGTTTTGTCTTATGATATGCATGTAGCCTCTAGCATATGTTTTTCTCTGAATTTCATCCAAATATTTTTTTTTTCACTTTACAATAAACTCACAATGTAAAATTACCTGGTATAAAAGGACCAGGTTTTTGCCTGTGGATAAGAATTATTTCTGGGCATCACAAATCAGGAGAGACTCTTGATCTCCACAACAGGATAGTATAATCCATGTGAATAAGTTTGATATTACATATTCTTCATACCTTCATCATGACAAGCCACTTACGCCAAAATGCAAAACCCTTACGAAAATCAGATTCTTTAGCAACTCGGGGAAAATCTGATCAGTTTAACATAACATCTTTAGTTAGAAAAAAAAGATCTGCGTAAATATGCTTTGTTTATATTCCAGCTCCTTAATATAAAAGTACGATATACAAAGAAAGAAGATTGTTCTCCCAACCTCTAAAAGAAATACCCATGATAAGTAATATCACCATTCTAATTAGTACATGTACACCTTTTCTGCCTACAGTGTATATAATACAGTATGAAGGGTGTCGTATGTGAGGTTAATGATTCAGTAAGGGGAGTTATAGTTCTGATAAAGTCCTCTTTTACTTTACCACTGAAATCAGTGTGAGAGTGGACAGCTGCAAAAGTCAGTTTATAGTCATCATAATTGTCATCATTACTCATGTAATATTTACTTTCACTTTTTGCATGCAGAATCTTGAAAGGTTTTATATTTTAACTTTTACTTTCAACAATACTTTTAAAATTTCAAAAAATGAATACTTTTGCTTTTCAAGATCTTTAAATGATCATATTTGCTTAAACTGACCTATATTTCTGCTTTGTTTTGCCTTTGCGTCTATAGCTTATCATTTTACTTTTCATTTACTTTTTCTTTGCTTTCAGTTTTTCTTTACTTTAATTTTACCTTACTTTTACTTTTCACTTTACTTAATCTTTACTTTACTTTCACTTTACTTCATCTTTACTTTACTTTCACTTTTCACAGCGACTTACTGCTTTGATGTCCTTTTTATAAGGTTTATCCCCATCCAGGATGTTGAGTGCCGGCTCACTCCCATGTCTGACTGTCAAAAGGGACCCTGCTAAAACACAACACAGAAATCTTATCACCATCAACACAACAATATTGTATATACTCCTCCCCCCTCCATCTTTAAACCAAAACATTATTTATTTTACAACGATTGATTAACAAGTTCTACGACTTATATTACTATCTTTTGTTCCCATAGAAGTTAGCACCAGGGGGTCAAAGATGTGGGAGGAAGCCAGAGTACCCGGAGGAAACCCACGTGTCCAAGCGGGCGACCACCATACCCTGTCACATATAACCACTGTCGATCACGGGGATTGAACTCAAGTGCATTGTCCACTGTGCTACTTGGACACCCACTTAATGATGTGTAATGTGAAATATTTTTCTAACAGATTCTTTCAGGAAAAAAATTATTTCATAGTGATACTCTAGACAATGAATGGATTCTTGCTGACCGTTGTTCCTATGTTGTGTCAAATTATAAATGCCTTTTATTTCTTACATGCAAACATTTATTTTTGCTTATAGAATATAGCTTTGTGAGGATACTGACCATGTGTTTCGATGTCCTTAGAGGTGACCACCACATCATGTTCATTGCTGGGCTGGTACACAGAGATGGTTTTTGAGGAAGGGAACGGACTGTTGCCCTCTCCGCTTCCCTGAAAGATGTCTGGACTGGCTGTTCCAGCAGAGCTCTGGCTTGCCCCGTCACCATTGTGTGGCTGATATGTTTGACCCCCCTGTTCCTCGTAATCTGCTATCAGCTGTTAAAACAAAGGTTTGAACATAATTATAAACATTAAACAGATCACCAGCACTTTTTTCGCCCCCTGTAATTTTCGCCCTTCTACACCTGCAAACAGTTTCGCCGTCTTGAATTCTCCACGGCACAGTTGTGTTTAAAGAGAGATAATTTAAGACATTAGAATTTGTCCAGTCTTAAATTCGCCCACTGACAACGAGAGCGAAAGGGGTGGAAATAAAACGGGGATGAATATTTCCCTATATACGGTAATTAATGTATCAATAGACTTATTTTCTTCACTAGCTTTTTCATTATTCATTTTGAAAGTTGTTATTCCATATGTACACATTATTTGTCTTCTCCAATTTTTAAACCAAGATTCATGATCTGAAAAAATTCACAGTTAACCTGTTAAAGTCTAGATCTGCATGCTTGACAGGGAACGTAATTTTTATGTATATACAGGAAGGTAATGCAGCAGACATGTAAAATACTTATCAAGACTCGGTTGTTTTCATAAAGTTTGCAATGGTCCTGGGGGTATATCTTATAGCTCATGAAATGTATTGTTAATATATATATATTAAATCTCCCATTCACACATGCATATATATATACTGTGGAATCATTAAAATTTGTGGTGACTCAATTTTTGTAGTATTCGAGGGAAGCTTGGAAATTTACATCTTCGACAAAAACAATTTTGAAGGAGTAAGTTTTCTTACTGAAACTGAAAACCGATGCATCCAAGAAATTACATCCCAACAAATTGACAGAATAAGCAAAAAATCCATAATTAACGAAAATTGGCCACCATGAAATTAAATGATTTCCCAATTATTGTATTTCATTTTCAGTATAAAAAAACATTTAATGGGTGTGAAATGTTAACCTGTTCTCGATCGTCTACGACATCGTTGAGTTGATCGTCGGGGTCTAAGATTCCACCATCATTGATGGTACGTAGATTGTGAACGGACACCCAGTGATCATTGGACTAAAATGAAAAAAAAAATAACATTAGAATTTATATGACAAAAAGCCTGATTAAAAATGTATTTATAATTTATCAATACTTTTACAAAGTGCTTTTTATGCAAACATGTAAACTTAAGCATCTAACATTGAAACAGGGAAATCTGAATGTTTTACTAAATAATGTGTAATATGTTAATTTCCCTGCAACATGACTGACTGTTCTTATAATTCATAACTTCAAGTAATGGAAATGGTTGTCGTGCATGGGCTGCCAATTAATGGCAGGTCTGAATTATCTTTTACTTAGTTCTCAAGGAGGGACTGGTATTTCATTCTTTAGATTACATTCACAACATCGAGACCCACAGCACTGCTTATAGTAAAGAGTTTGACATTCCTTCATAATCACACTCATTTCTTGATATAAAAACATTAAACCGGCTGCCAGTGTTAATTTGAATGGTTTTAAATCTCGACTCACAACAAGCTGTTTACTTCAAGAGTCACTTATGTACATGTACCTGTTAATTTTTTTTTTCTCAGCTGCGATAAAATTACCTGGACTGAACTGGGTCAGAGACTAACAAATTAACACAGGTGTTCTTGACTGAATCAGGTCAAAGGTAAATCTACCTGCATATATATATACACAACAGCTGATACACATAACAGACAATGTATAGTGAACCTGTGTGCATACAGTGACATCATTCATCAATTCAGTCACTTTTTTTATTCAATGTAATACAAGCAGACTGTCTAGGACACGTCACTTTGTTGTACATACGCCGTTATTGTTTTACTACGTTACATGTAATGTATGCATTATTTTTCTCATCATGACCAAAACGTGTATGGGCATCTAAAATCAAATTTTCACATTGAAGACTGTTTTCACAATATCCTAAATTACAAAACTTGCCTATTCCACTTTCTTATTCTCCATTTCTACTGTAGGTGAGACTTTCTAATTGTCTTCCTCTTTTCCTTTACCCCCTCTCTCTATCTCTTTCTCTCTCTCTGACTCTCTCTCTCTCTTGTCTCTTTCTCTCTGTTTTTCCATCTCTTTACTCTGTCTTTCTCTTTTTTTCTCTCACTCATAACTGTCTTCCTCGTATTTCATTCATCTCCTCCACTTTTCCCCTTATTCTCACTCCTCTCTGCATTTATTAAGTTTCTGTCTCTGTCCTTTTTCTTTAAAAAAAAAAACTCTAAAAGGTCACCTGTGAACCAGTGTAGCTAATCTGACAAGCACTGAACTTTTGGAGGTACACTGTGTGTAATTATAAAATGGTGAACATCTGTCCACTGTAAAAGACATGAATAAGTTACCCACCTTGGTTGTCATGACAATGAATACAGACATTCCCTCATTAGAAAAACTTTTTGTAAGTTCCGAGTTTTGCGTCTCACAATTAGCGTCCTCATACCAGCAAGTAATGCAAAGTAAATATCTCACATATAAAAAAGTCCACCTCACCGACTAACTACATGTAGGTTTTTCATATCTCGCCTAGGAAAAATGATAGCGACTTTAAATAATGCAGCGTGCTGAAATAGGAGAGAGCCGTTTCGGTGTAACATAAGTGTCAAAGTTACAGAGGACAGAGATTGCATGGGCAAATAATTAATCCATAGTTTGGTGATAAATGGTTCATTAATCTCAAAGTCATTCGAATTTAGCATTTTTTTTTTTAGTTCTGACCATACTGGTTTAATCATGTCCACCAACAGGAAGAAAAAAATATCAACAAGTTCAAATATAATGTAGTATGATTCATAAACCAATTGTTTATCATATATACAGTGTGTTTTAAAATGATTACAATATTGTAATCTATCAAATACTTATCTATCAAATGCTGGTTTTAAGGAGGTTCTTTTAGGTGACAATTAAACTTCCTTTCTATATTATATACTGAGAACATATAAACTTTGTACGTTTTGCTGCTGCGCTGATTAAGACTGGAAACCTTTCAGCATACAAGAGAGGAGCCAGAATTCTTTTCTAATCAGTAAAAAAATTAACTTTTAACAAATGGAACAGACTGTTGCAATTTGCAAGAGTATGATTACATCAGCAGCAATGCAATAAGAACACAATTTTATTTCAGCCATTTACCGTATACTGTTTAGGCTATCAAATGTTAAATTGATGTTTAATCTTAACCACCCTATTATGTTTATATGAGAAAAAATTGTAATTTTTTAAAAAGATTAATGAACAAATCCCAATTTAAGAATGGTATCCTTCCCTGTGAATTAGCAACATTTAATTACTGAAAAATGTATTTAGAAGGCATACAAAATATTTGAGGTTTTTTAACAAATTTATTTCACATACGTATCAATTTTACTGTGCAAGGAATAATGAGATCTAAAGACTGAAGGAACAGATAATCAAAACAACTAACGTATGTTACTCAGTTACTTGACAATTTTATTTAAGAAAACTAATGAAATTCATGATTTTTTTTAAAATTTGCTTAATAATTAAATTTTCTAATTCAAATTCAAAGGTTTAAAAAAAAATTTTATTTAGAAGGTGATGCTAAACTGTGATAATCTAAAATCAAATTTGTACAGCCTATAGCTAATAGAAGCATCATCTCTCATGGTGGCATCAACAATTGAACGTCAAGAATATTATTCCTCTTAACTTTTTATCACAGCTGTCTTCTCTAAAAAGAAAGAAAATCCGCATTTACTGTGACAAACGGAAGCAATTTTGCTTCTTTTTTGTCCATGTTCACTAGCATCATCTCACTCAGTGTAACTTAAATGCTCGTTTTTGCACAAGAAAAGAAAATGCTTGAAATGATTGAGAATTATTGCAAGTATTTCAATGGTCTCCTCATTATATTCCTGTAGAAAATACCCAACTTAAGAGTTGAAATGAGTGAGAATTATTGCTGCAGCAGGTATTTTTAATGGTTACCTTATTATATCCCTGTAGAAAACGCTTGAAATGAATTGAGGTTATAAATATTACTGATATTTTAAAGGTCACCATGCAGTTGTATTCCTGTAGAAAATACCCTGGCTACTTGAATGAGTGAGAATTATTGCTGCAGCAAGTGTTTTAATGGTAAATATATCATTGTAGAAAAAAATCTGAAAATTAAGTATATTACAATTACTGCTGGTACATGTCTATGTACATGTATATATATTTTTTTCATGGTCACTTCATTATATTCCTATCAAAATGCTTAAAATTATTATTGGTATTTCATTTCCCTAATATATTGCTAAAAAAAATGGAGAATTCAATAGTACAGGTACTTTAACAATCACTTCATTTTCCCTCTTACTATATACCAAGGGATGCTTATTCGCAATTTAGTCTTGTGTACATAAAGCTAAGTGGTCTCAACTTTATCACATTGAAAGCATTAAAACACACTCTGTTTTGATGTATTTTTATTGTTGTTTACAGAGCTATTGACACTCCTAAACAAACCAAGCAGGAAAGATTAGCTACATCATAAACTTATTGCTCCAACCATAAACTCAAATCAGATTAAAACAAATCTATTAGGACCACATTTCTTGAAAAGATGTTTCAATTATCACAGCATTCCCTCTGTTACGCAAATAACTTCATCCAATAACAAGTCACCTTCTTAGTGCACTAATCCCTCAGTAATCTTATGGGATTATCCTTTCTAATCCCATTACCCAGTGATCTCCTACACAGACCCATACACTAATCCTATTTAAGAATGTTACTGAAGGGGGAATAACTTTACCTATTCCCATACAAACGAGATCTATAACTCAATGGAATCTTTTAAACCATGCAAACTCTTTATTTGTTACCTATTCACATTAATTAATTAATCAATTAATCAATTAATTAATTAATTAATTAATTAATTACTGTGAAGCTGAGGTACTATCACAAGAACCACTGTAAGGCTTGATAGTAAAGATAATTAATTTGACATCTTTTTATAAGTTCCATCTTAACTTGAAAGTGTCATGACCATAAAACATAATACAAATATAGGTCTCCCTGACCATATAACAATTAACCCCTCCACCATAACAGGACACTGGTTTATAGATTGACTTATTGAGCTGGCCACCTTTACATTGTGAAATAAACATTATATACTATTACAATGTACTACAACATTATATAAACAGGGGTCATTAAGGGTCAGCATTAGTGGCTCAATCAGTACAACAGCTTTTATAATACCCCTACCTCAATCCATGCAGAAGGATGGTTCAACTGTTTTAATTAAAATAAATGGACTGATATGTTTACATACAATACAATAACACTGTAATTGAGGTCATTATAGGTCAGTATATTAGTGGCCAAGCACAATATACAAGTTTACCCCCTCCATCCACCCACAAAGAAGGATGGTTAAAAACTGAATTAATTAAATGGACTGACTCAGGCACAATACAGTCCATTAGGCACACCTTTATGTGAGGGTCCGTCTTTGTGTATCAGACTGTCTTTGATTGGACGAGTTGGGCCGATACAATGGACTGACTCAGGCCACACTTCATTAGACACAACCAACTCCTGGCTGCTTTCAGAGTGAAATTTGCTTTCTTTATGTACATTCTAGTACATTTCTTTGTTCCGAGTATTTCGTTTATTCCCAGAACCAGAATAAAATGTGATTTGAAGCCAGGCTATTTGATGGATACAAATTAATTTGATGGATACACACCATCAATACTCAGGCCTACTCCAGTTGTACTATTTTATTTCAAAAAAATTCTTTTTGTAAAAATTATCTTGCATTTTTAGCCAGTCTGTGAGTTTTATTTACAAGCGGAACTAAAGGGTTAAAGCACACAGCCTTCAAAACTGGACCATTCTTTTATGTATTATACAGACCAGAAACTGATGAGGGGTCAATAGTGAACCATTGTGTGGCCCAGCTGATGAACACAAAGTCAACAACACAATGGCACCAAGTCCAGGCCGGACCACTTGAGTCAACAAGACTGCAGACTTCTGTGTTACACATAAAACACGAGACTCAGCTTTCATTGCCACAGTCACATCCAGCAGGTTGAACAACTGTCACACAACAAGACACAAACTAGAGTCATCTTGCAGCAACCAAATACAGATCTATTTCACCACATTGTAAACATCCATCATTTGATACCCAGAGTTTAAAACTCGACCAAAATTGTTAAGTTTTGGGGGGAATATATATAGTTAAAAACTTGTTAAAGCCATGGACATATATGTTATGTATATGATGACAATTCTATCAACTTGTATGCATTGAAAAATTAAAAGCAATCTCTCTCTCTCTCTCTCTCTCTCTGCAGTGAGTCAATATTATTCACTACACACTAGTATAGTATGCATGCTCACGGATTCCTGAATGCCCTCACACTGCCCCTGACAGATCAAAGTGACCCTGTCCCTCAGGGAATTCATTCATTTCATCTATCCTTAATCAATAATCAGCCAGCTATTGGTGCTGCTCTTTCATCACCCACAATGAATACACACTCTAGGCAGGCAAAGGCCATGCATTCTGTCATACCATAATTCTTACTGACTGCATAACTACAACAGCTTTAGATTCCTAATCAAACTTGGTCTGCAGATAAAGAATAGAATTAAGACATAGAAAATATTCTCAGCAAATAAAACATTTTGTCCACAAGCATAATTGCATGATTACTCATTTGGATTTGTTTGATTGCTTTTTTCCTTCATTTCTTTTTTTTCTTTTTTCTTTTTTTTTTTTTTGGGGGGGGGGGGTTATAGTGAAGGAGGTTATAGGGAATGGAGTTCACCTTATATCTTGAGTATCAGTACCAAAGGTTTCTAGTACCTGTAAATTGATGTCTAATGAATTTCATCAAACCCTGATTGACGGTAAGAATCTGCTGTTGAGTCATGTCAGTAGTGGTACCTACTAAATTCAGAACTGCATTTTGTATCTTCACATTAATTAAACATTCCAGCATTCTCTCTTGCTTTCTATCTCTTGAAAATTTTCAAAAGAACCTCAAAACATTGGCTAGGTACAAAACCTAATTAACGAAATGGGAACTTTTAATTAAGTTGCAGAGAAAAGGCTGTTAAATAATCTTCATGCCTGTTCTCTTCACAAAGATCCCATGCACTTTGTGATAGATATAAACACATGGCCACTAAACCTGGCAATAATTTCATGGTCTGAGGCAAAACTCTCAAACTTGAACATGTTTAATGCACCTGAAAATTCAGATCAGTTTAATTACACATTCTGAAAGGGAGCCCTGAAACAAGACTTGAGTTTCCAAGGACAAAGACTAAAGCGATGGGATAGCCATCTATAGAGGAGGGGGAAAATGTCTGTATCTGTACACACCTGGATTAATCATCACTCAGTCTTCTAAAGGTGTGGGACAGGCATAAGGGTGTAAATTTGTCCCAGAATTTAGTAGGGATGGGGTAAAGAAATTAAACTTGGAAATGGTTTGGGGAAAAAAAGAGTTGGAGATTGGTTACAAGAAATATAATAGGGTAGTTAAAAAAAGGGTTGAGGGTGGATATCATTATATACAGGGGTGGAGGAGGAAATAATTGAGATGGGTGGGGGCTAAGAAATAGAGAGAGACAGCAGTAGGGGTTGACAAATGTAAAGGTTTCAGATATTAAAGGAGAAGGCATGGGTTGGAAAGAAAGAAAGCCCTCAATTTAAACGCGCTGGGTAAGAATCTAGAGATCAACTCATCCTCTGTCTCTTCAGAACTTTTGGAATGGTGTGTAAAATTACTATAAGACAGAGAGAACAAAGGATTTTAAGGGGTGAACATGAACAGATTGCAGCTTAATAATAGAATTCACCTTTCTAACTGCATGCAATGCAGATAATAATGCAAACAACTGGATAAATAATATGTAAAACTTGTTTAGTTTTGTCCATTGCAGCCAGCTCAGTCCAGCTGTGTATATCCTCCAGAGATTAGACAAGCTCTGATATTACTCTGCAACAGTAGTGTCAACAAGCTACCACTGAAATCCTTGTTCAACATTAACAACTGTATTTAAAGTCTGCACATGTACTCTATGTACACAAATATGTGGATCGCTGCTTGTTTTCTATACAAATAAATAAGACGCAACAATTATCAGATCATGATTCCCAGAGAGAGAGAATCTGCCCTAGATTTATATGAAAATATTCTTTTCTTGTTTAAAAGACGGCAAACTTTCCATATAACAAAAAGGAACTCTTTCTTTTAAAGCACATGTTCAGCTGCAATGAACCTTTCTCATAACTTAGCAGGTTGACAGTTAGATAAGGTGAATATTTCTTTACAGGTATATATTTATAAGTAAATTGAGTATCTACAAGTTGATGAGACCTGTTACCTTTATCAGTGTAACAGAGTATGATATGTGTATGCAATGTCAGGTAAAACTTGACACCTTTGGTCTCTCGACCCAACAGAGTCCCACCCAAATTGAAATACTCATCCCAATCAAATCTTAACTGATCACACGAATTTAAAATGAATTATGAACAGAGGTTTATATACATGTTTGAAGTTGTGATCCGAGTACACAAAATCTTTACATAACAACATCATCATGATTTGATTTCCTATATACATGTACAGTCCCTATCCTTATAATAAACAGGATTTTTATTTCTTGGTTATAAAGTACACACACAGTCACACACACACATTTTCAGCAATTAAGCAATGCAAAATTAATTTTATGACTATTCAGAATGAAAAACAAACCAGTTTCATTAGGCTAAATACTTAAACATTCTGGTGTTGAAAATAATGAGGAAATCAAAATATAATCTGCATAATACGTACAGCAGTCGCACATTCTGCACTTTTGACTTAGAACTCTGAAGGAAGTTGTCAAAGTTTTTGCCAATTAAACAAAATATTGTTTTGTCATGTTTGTGGTGGAATCAATTATTACAGTAGTGAATTTCTTTTTGACACACATTTATAATACAGTATATTCTTTGACTAGGCTTATTTATAGACTATACTGTCCCGACTCTGATGTGAGGTTTTATTATACAACACTGCAATATGATAATACATGTATTGTTAGTCATCAACTTCAATTTTCTTCTGCAAATCAATGTCACACATGGTGGAGAGTGGGGGTGTTCATTTTTATGTAAAGGGGGAGGTAAAAAAAAGGCTCAGATATCAAACAGTGCAGGTATGCTATGAGTATAGTACTGACCCAAGTTCAGGTGTAAAAGCTAACTTCCCTGTCTCTTTCAGATATAAACTATATTTCGAACAGAAATTTTTAAGGAACAGCAAGGTTTATTATCTAAATAAATCAAGGTACAGTGTACAGTATGTTAGACGTTTGGGGTAGACTTTAAATTTTCCAAGATCTATACAGACCTAAATTTAATTCTATTTAGCATTAAAGGAATGTCATTCTAGTCAAAATCTGGAGAAATATTTGTACTTTCGGTATGGTTCATACAGGTGAATTAACATAATTTAACTTTCTCAATATTCAAGGTAGCTGTTAGTCTGTTACACACTTTAAGAGAGAACCTTTGATAGAATTGGGGGCCATTTGTATGTATTTGGCTGAGTTGTACCAATGTTTAATAAGAGGTATCTGTATCCTCACCTTTCCTGTGGCCTTTTTGTATCGTAATATTGCTTTCTCTGTGAGTTCCTTCACTAGAAGATCCCCATCCCCGCATGGAACTATCACTCGAACTCGATCGAAACACACCGTCACTTTCATTGGCATGACTTTACATTGTCGGCCAGTTTCTGGTGCTTCATGCTCATCTACAATACAAAAACTCAATGTCATTGACTTTTATGAATGAGCTAGCCTTATCGAACAAATTCCTCAATTCTCATTATCAAGTCAGTATTTTAGAATATTGAAAACTGGCCTCAATAAAATGAACCATTTCTCACCTAATACCTTAATTCTCACCATCACTTAATTTCATGTGTCTAAAAATTGTGATGTTTCACTTTGATTGCAAGAACAGGTACTTGGCTAGAATTGGTCTTAGGACAGTAATTCGTGTGTAAGCTTAGATTGATTTTAGGGTTAATTATTCTATATTAGAAGGCGAACTTAAATCCTGTATCAAAGAGAAAGAATGGTGTACTATAGAAAACATTCAACTACGGTAGTACACATATCCTCATGGTCATCACTTCAAAACCAATCAATGTATTTTTAAAACACTGTTTTAGCATCATACTGGCATGTGACTAGTTCTCCCTGAGTACCATTTCTCGCCAGTGCATTGTTACGTCATTTCATCAACACATAAAATTATATACAAAAATGACGTAACAATGCACTGGCGAGAAATGGAACTCATCGAGAACTTGTTGCACACCAGTAAAGCTTTTAAAATCAGGATTCTTGCAATATCAGAAAATTCAGGCAAAATTAGCAGGTTCTTGCACCAACACACATGCACACAAAATTTCCGTCCCTGTGTTAAAAATTAGATTTCCATAAATGTGATTGATGTTTAATTTTTTTTTCCTTTCTTTCATACAAGATAAATCATATTATTATCAGGTGGTTCAACATTTAACAATTTGTGCCCCCGGGTATAACACAGCGGTGTACACATCATTAGATCAAAATTTTACATACGTATTTACATGCAAATAATAACTTTTTCTTGTTCACACATCCACTTCTTCGGATTTCAGATTGAAGAATTTCAAAATTTTCTGAGATCTACAGCGGACTGTGTTGAAGATGAAGCGATAACTTATGACATCAAAGGTTTCACCTGTCCGGATATGTGAAAAGGTGTTACAAAAATTTGGAAACTTTTCACTTACCGATAACAAAACATTTTGAGTTTCATTAAAAATTTCAAGAACGTAAATAAATTATCCTCATGTGAATTTAATCCTGTGCGGGGAATTCACTTAAATTTGATTCAGACAAAAATTATATGAACTTCACAACACCGATAGTTCCCCATACCCATACAATCATATTTACAATATACACAGCCTCGTTTCGGATGACAACTTCCGCTGAAATATTGAGGCACCTGAGGGGACGGAATATTAGGTCGGTGACAAAATGACTCGATCGTTCGATCTGTCGTTCTGTGCGCTGACCAGTGTCTATATGATATAAGATAATATTTAATTACATTTCATACGTTGAATAGAGTGTTAGATCTAGACTTGACACGTTTACACGTTTTAAACCTACACTTATCATGCATAATAATTTTTTTCACAGACTGAAATGCGACAGCTATCAAGACCGCTTCAATTTTTAGATCATCTTTTAACAGGCACGTAGCATATAGGGGCGCCTGCCCCCCCCCCCCCCCCCCCACTTTAGATTGTTCTTAAATTTACATATAAAAAAATGAATTAACATTGAGTTGCCCCCCCCCCTCCTAATTTTTGGGACCATGTAGAAAAAAAGGAAATAAACAGTGAATTTGAAGTTGTAGGTATAAATGTACCCCCCCCCCCCCCCCACACACACACACACACACACACACACACCCCACCCCCACCCCTACCCCACAGATTAGGATTTTGAGAATTTTTGGAAGTAGCCTATTCCCTTTGTCCTTTTTTTTATTTTGGCTTGTCAAGATTTTTGAGAGTCTGCCCCCCCCCCCCCCCACTTTCAAAAACAACGCTACATGCCTGATTAAGATATACAATGTATATAGATTATAATTCGCTTTGAGTACTAAAGTACAGCTACAGTAACTGAACTGAATCATGTTCACAAGACAGTTTAAAAAATCATCTGCGTATGGATACATGATCGAGACCCCCCCCCCTCCCCCGAACGGCATTAATTCCAATGACTTTTTCAGTTTTAATATTTTAGTTTCATATATCATCCGTTTATTTCTAACATAATTATGTTATCTGACTTAACACTACAAAAAAATTCAAAATATTTGTTTCAGGTAATTTTTATTCTTGATTAAATGTTGCATCAATTTAAAAAAAACGACAGACGAAAGTATTTTGAAAGCATATATCAGGGATAATTTAAAGAACAAATACATATACTAAAAAAAATATTTATATTCAAATTACATGCATATAATGACTAATCAAATAAAAAAAAAAATGGCGCAAGCATCTTAATTCACAGTGTAATCGAATTTACTTAATTTACTCCGCTAATGTCGAATGCTGACTGACGGTTTTCATACTTATTGTTAGGCCATTATTTATCACCGAATTGTCAACGGATTTTTCCGTTTTTCCCGATTACGATGAAGAGCATTAATTTCTGCTATTGATGTCAGTTTTAATTTTTTTTATCGCGGTTTAAAATCAAATGTTAATTCAGTAATTACGATTAAAAAATTAATCAATCAGACAGAGAGAGAGAGAGAGAGAGAGAGAGAGAGAGAGAGAGAGAGAGAGAGAGAGAATGATAAAACTGCGTATTCGTGAAATACAACCATGTTATAATCAGACAACATATTATATAATATTCTATAATATATTAGAGAGAGAGAGAGAGTTTCCTGAAAAAAGGCATGCATTTTTTTAAACGACTCTTTATAAGAAATCAGAGACAATAGAAGCAGTGTACACGTCATAACGGTTGTGTTAAATCAATTATATTTAACTCGAAAATACTTCAAACCACACAAAACCGCTCGCTTGATTAAACCATTGGAAAAAGCATGCAAGGAAGAGTTACCTCGCATTCTCTAGGTTTATTTTTACGGCAGATATATGCGGTGGACACTACGTACATATAAGAGATGTGAAGTATTTCCTTTATGTTTTTCTATAAGTTCGAGGGAATTGTGCTTGTATAATTATGTTAACGCAACATAATCCGTGCACTGTGTATTGCCTGTACATCATTGTGTATTGATTATACATGACAATATGTATATCATTATACAATTATAGTATACCATCTAGGGAGTCAGCAAGATTCCAGTTCTTTTTGCCGAGGCGAATAGCTAGGTGTGTATATATCAGTTCATCGAACTGACGCAGCTTTTTGCAGGGAATCAGTCTGTTTTGCAGGGCATCAGTCTGTTTACTGCGATTTTTAGGGAATCATGCAGCGAAATACACCGAATTACTCTTATATAGTGAATATAAGTAGAGGTGTAATAATGTATACTGTTTTGTATACTTTCTTTCATAGATTATTAATGTGAAGTCATGTACAGTCAATATACAATTTTGTAGACATATACAGTCAATATACAATTTTGTAGACATGTGCAATCAATATACAATTTTGTAGGCATGTACGGTCAATTTTCAATGTGTAGACATGTACAGTTAACATACAATTGTACAGTCACTATACATTATTATACCTCTACTTGATTTGAACTTTTTCTGATTGATTGTTTACATCGGTATAATAAAACAGTTAAAGTTTACCATTGAGAGAGTCAGCAAGATTCTAGTTCCCCACCAGCAAGCCTATTTCCCCCGGCTTCGCCTCGAGAAATAAACTTGCTCTCGGGTAACTGGAATCTTGCTGACTCCCTCAATGGTATAATTTAATTATATATTGGCTGTACAATTTAATAACTTTGTATGTTGACTTTACACGTCTACAACATTGTATATTGATTGTCCGTGTCTACAACATTGAATATTTATTGTACATGTGTGCCACATTATGTATTAATTGTTCATGTCTACAACATTGTATATTGATTGTGCATGTCTACAGCATTGTATATTGACTGTACATGTCTACAACATTGTGTATTAACATTAACTTCGATAATTTATATTGATGTATATTGATTGTACATGTCTACAACATTGTATATTGATTGTAAATGTCTACAACATTGTATATTGATTGAACATGTCTGCAACATTGTATATTGATTGTACATGTCTACAAATTGTATATTGACCGTACATGTCTACAAAATTGTATATTGATTGTACATGTCTACAACATTGAATATTGACTGTACATATCATTTACATTGTATGTTAACTGAACATGTCTACACATTGAAAATTAACCGTACATGTCTACAAAATTGTATATTGACTGTACATGTGTACAACGTTGTGTATTAACCTTGACTTCGATAATTTATATTGATGTATATTGATTGTACATGTCTACAACATTGAATATTGATTGAAAATGTCTACAACATTGTATATTGATTGAACATGTCTACAAAATTGTATATTGATTGTACATGTCTACAACATTGAATATTGACTGTACATATTATTTACAGTGTATGTTAACTGTACATGTCTACACATTGAAAATTAACCGTACATGTCTACAAAATTGTGTATTGATTTTACATGTCTACAAAATTGTATATTGACTGTACATGTCTACAACATTGTGTATTAACCTTGACTTCGATAATTTATATTGATGTATATTGATTGTACATGTCTACAACATTAAACATTGATTGTAAATGTTTACAACATTGTATATTGATTGAACATGTCTACAACATTGTATATTGACTGTACATGTCTACAAATTGTACAACATAGGGATTCAAATGCCTTTTCAAATTTTTTTGTATGTTTTATGCATTCATGTATATGTCTTTCGGTATATATGTATCAATGGTCAACATTTTAAATCGAGTGTGTACATTTTCTTTCAATTTCTTTATTTTCAAGGCTATTTCTGCACCATAGTCCCCATCTTGCATTTCCCTTTAAATGTTCTGAGATTGTACCAGTAAGCTGTTCAAAAAATAACAATACTAACAAAATATCTTTTTATTAGAAAAAAGATGAACAAATTTCATACTGTTCGGTTGACTTGTTTCTGGGAACAAAGCTTTGAACGTCTTTAATCGTTCTGCTTCATCTCATTATATGAATCAGAGCACAATAAATACATAATACGCATATAAAACAATATAAATATCACAGATAAGAATTATTAGTGAAAAACAATAACAGAAAATATAACTATCACAGATCAATGATTCAGTGCGCACAACACTGTCAACATCCTCTCTCATTGCACATGCATCAATACGTAATATCCGCCCAAGAAAAACCACTCCATATTATACCCTTGTAGCCTATTATTTTATCCACTTCCTGAGTTAAATTTTTATCCACTTTCTGAAGTATCGTCACTGCGCATGCGTCAACTCCTACTGGAAGTAGCATGGTCGTAGTTGGGTGGCATTGAGAGCTGACTGCCACGTGACTGGTTTGGTCTGGAGTGTTGGGGTGTAGCGGGGTTCACTGCAAAAATTAAGGTCATCATTACTGAATTTGCATAATTAACATACTTGCATGGTTTGGACCAAAATAAATGTATAATTGTCTTTCATGTTACCCTATTAAAGTTGAACAATACATAGTTAGGCGCTCCCCATCTAAATCAGTGCATGCATATACTTGCGTATTAATAATCCTGCTATGATCTAGAACTGCTGTAGAGAATTTATATAATTGATTTTAATACAAAACACAAACACTTTACCATTTACAAGATGATGGCCCCTAATCACACCCGGTCGGGTCTCCATCACGTGATATCCTGGGATATTTATAGCCACGCTGTGTTTGAGTGAGTCCTCATAGCTGGGCGGAAGTTGGCTGGGGGCCTCGTAAGGAGGAGGGTTCTGTGGTTGGACCACTGAAAGCAATTGCCAAATAAAAATTTAAAAAATGGTTAGGCAGTTAGCCAGTGGAATATTATGATCTAATTACTACATGAAATCTGAATCAGTTATATTAGATTCTCATAACAGAAAAAGACGGTTACAGCATTCAAGCTTAACGATATACTGTATTCTTTTATTATTATTATTATTATACTTTTATTCGCGTGCGAGAATTTTTCGCGATGTTTGCAACAGCTTCTTTGTCGCAAATATTTCTCGCCGCGGACAAGTATTTGCCATAAAATTGTAATGAAAAAAAACAAGTGTGGATAAGGCTTGGTCGCGAAAATTAGTCGCCGCAAACCAGTTCATCTCAAGTAAATCGCGAAATAAAGTTGTCGCGAATAATAGTTCGTTTACAGTAGGTTTCATTCCCCATATCATTTAACCGGAACATAACTTTATAAACAGTAAAACACTTTTCAACTCTTATAACGAATTTTCTCTAACAGAGGTGTATATTTCTTCATCTTTTAAATAAAGTACTATAACTTTTTGGACAGTTGCGGTTATAGAAATAGTTCGTCCCTTACACTTCGCCAGGGAATAAGCGTGTTGCTTATCGTATATGCATGGTCTTTAGAAATATTACAAAATTATGGTAACTTTGCACTATCATTTTTTAAGGATTACTAGTCTGATACGCTTACGTGAACTTATGAATGGTCACTGAATGAAATTCATTTCCATACTAATAAAATATATCTAAAGTGTGATAGTTTTAGCGGTATATCACATAAATCTCTAAACCTGATCATGAACACTCAATAACCTTGGATCAAAGGACTGACCTGATACCCGATTGCAATTGCAACTTCTTGGGCCTTTCCGGCAGAGCTCGGAAAAACACCGAGAATGTATTATATAGGCGTCAATGACACCCCCCCCCCCCCCCTTTTATAAAACTTTAGATAAAAGCTACACATTTTACGATCTGTTGAGATTTGAGCTAGACTTTATTAAATTTAATACATTCGATGTATTTTTCCGAGCTCTGCCGGAAAGGCATAAGAAGCTGCGATTGACCCGATTGGAGAGTTTAGTCTTGAATATCAACCACAATTCCGTTTCCTCATGATGTTAAATCGGGATTGCGGAAGCGAATTCAAATAGGAATTATAGATTTTGTTTTTAATCTATTTACTAAATGATAATATGCGAGGTACACAACTTTTAAGTCCAGATATCATCCTAAATGTTAAATTAACACGGTAGCCAGTCAAATATCGTGTTACAGCGACATTGTTTATTTTGTTCAAGGAAGTGTGTCATAGCATTTATAATTTGCTCAGTATGGATCACATTTTTGTTCCGGTTAATTTCTGATGATAGTTTTCTCACCGATGGCCAGTGTTTTAGCGATGATAAGAACTTTTGCACTTCTATTTCAATGGATGTTTAAACAATATAGCTTATTCTATACTAAATCAATTTTTGGTTAATTCATGATAGTATCCCAAATATTACGTAAAAAACAATAACCAAACAAATATAGGAGGAAGTTTGTCAAAGCGTTACGTTTTGCTTAGATTGGATCAATTTGTCCCTGTATTTTTTTAAAGGATAGTTTTCTCATCTGGTTTATGCTTTAGTAATGATTTGAATGTTCGCACTTTTATTTCTATGAATGATAAATTACATTCTGTACTAAAATCAAAATATAATAGTATCCTCCTTCATAGACTAAATTTTATAACATATAAGGGATATAAAAGATAGTCGACATGTTACATGTCAAACATAAGCATAATATTCAATTTTGGTGTTATTTCCATAGCAATAACCTTTGCATAAAAAGAATAAATTACACTATGAGATGAGACAAAACCGAACACCTGTATTGAAGATAAGAAATTGCAAGTTCTTGCTTGTGTATTTTAGAAAAAAGAATGTTCTTCTTAAGAGACTAAACCCCAGAGGCTTATAATTTGTGACTGTGCACTTTCCGTAATCTAAGATACCGAGTTCACATTCAAAATAAATGATTTCTAATTTGGTTGTACATATCGCTAAGAGCGAACGATTTTATAAAAACGTTTACTTAACGAATCTGCACACAATGAGATTTAGGTCACTAGTTTCCAGCGCGCAAGAGAGGTTAAACAATTTCACGCTCATTTCTACCTATCTCGGCAAACAAGCTGTAATCAATGTCACTTAGACGCTTGGTTTTCCGGACGATAGGTCGATAAGGTGTATTTACCTACTGCCAGCATGGCTTGACATTATGCCAAATTAGGGATATAGTTTTCCTTTAATACTGTTCGAGTATCGGACAGCTTAATTTCTGTTGGCCAAAACTTTTAAAGAGTGCACCCTTATGAATTTTCATCTTCTTAACACCAATACAAATATCTGGAGATAACATTAGTTTGCATTCAATCAAACATAATTCTCAGTTCCTTCCAAAATTTCTAAGACTCCGTTTAAAAAAAACAAGACTAGTGTAAAATAAAACACATTCTAACCGAGGCAGGGTAACTTAAAGTAAGCATGTGTATAGTAATTATAATTCAGTAAAACACGGTTATAGCGAACGCGCTTATAATGAATTGACGCTTACAGCAAAGTGATTTTCATTCCCCGTGACTTTATGCTGTAAACTTGACGGATATAACGAGTTACGTTTATAACGAAGTAAAATCGCCCGTCCCTGGTACTTCGTTAAAAGCGTGTTTTACTATATAAATGTATATGCTTAGCAGCTATACTGTGGAAAACATCTGAAAGATGGCTACTGTGTAATAATTTGTGTGGGCCTCAAATGACCCACTGAAATAAACATCTTGATAGATAAGTCTACTTTAAACTGCTACATAATACACAAGTTAAGTTTATTCTTGATGTTCAAATGCCCTAAATAAGAAAAAAAAAACTTTTCCCGCCTTTATTTTTATTTTATTTTTTTTTTTATTTTGGCATATTTTATATCCTCTATCTTAAACGAAAGTATATTTTCATCGAATACAAACGTGTCTCTCCAGAACTAATTGTTGACAGAATTTTTTTTTGATGTGTTCAAAGCTTCACTCTGTTTCTTATAGGAAAACCCCCACAAATGCAACAGTTCGATCTTTAAAGACACGTGACTTACCTGCTATTCTGCGCACACGCGTCCTCCGTTTTGACCATTTATGTTTATAATAAACAATTACCATAGTAATTAAAACTGTGATGAATAACCCCAAGGCCACCCTGCAAAAAATAAAATAAAAGACATGAACGTTTGTGACAATAATCAAAACTCTTGATTGTAAATTATACAGATATTATATGGAAATATTCATTTGATCATTATTTTCTATTAGTACACAAAATTAATAATGTTGTGATATAAAAACGCAAAAATTATGTGATTAAAAACCCACCAATGGCTACAAAAGTAGACTTTTCTTCATTTTCGAATGTCTAATTGAGAGAAAAAGGCGTCATAAAGTTCTATTTATCGCAATATCAACTATTAGGATGATCATTAACATTATAACGTGCATACACCTTCATTTGATTCCGGTTACTGTTAGCAAAAACTAGCTTTTCTCTTTATATCCAGTCTGATTAAGGAGGCTGGGTGCGCAACAATTTACTCATCAGATATATACCTTAAACTTTTACGAATGTTTTGTAGCCATTAATTATATCATTGAGTAAAGAAAAAATCCAAATATTTTTGATTTTTGATTTGAATACCGGTATATTCTTATATCTTTATACAGAGCTCTTCATCTCAAGAAGATACATATGGTCTTAAAATGGCTACGACCATCCAGCCGCCTTTAGTCGCCTTGAGGACAATTAGACCGGGTTTTTTTTTATCCTTATTCGTTTCGCCCTGAACAACTTCGTTTTGCAATAGTAAATATTGAAGCATAATTTATGGTTGCTAGGAAATATCTCTGATGACGTCTACCTTCTGGGGGAGGGGGTATATAATCAACTTTTAACAAAGCACTGAGACATACCCTTACCTTTAAAAATTAGACGGACGATTGGCTGATAAACTGAAAATTATTTTGCATGTTGCAATGCATATACATGTTGTATGTTAATTTAACTTCCAAAAAGGAACCGAAAATTGTTTGAATTCTAAAATAAGAAATTGGATACATATCCTGAGTAACATCGGATTATTTCTCAAATAGTTTAAAGCATTATCTCTCTTCTATATTGTTACTTTGTAAGGGGTTTAGTGCGACATGAAAAGAAACCTTGGAACTGATATTAAATGCCTTTGATTCTTGTGATTGTATCACAAGGACGTTGAAATCTATCTGAAGAACAAATTAAACAGCCATTAGTCAAAGTCTACTCAGGAATCGGCGCTTCCCCGTTGTCTGTTTGAGTTTCATTCAGTCTGCAAGCATGTCCCATTCTACCGGGAATCTCATTTCTATGGCGGATGGATATCTAGTTACCCGCGGACTTTAATCATCCGCGTATAAATAGAAACTAAGCAAATATTTCCTCAACGTATAATGTGTTTTTTGGCTGTGAATAGACCAAGCTAAGAGGTGTTTTATGTTATAGATTTTAGGACATGTTTGAGGAATAGCATTGGATATATACACTCATTCCACTGTCAGGATCTCGATAAGGGTTTTTTGTGTTGAACTGCAAATTAAATATGTTCAACGGTGTCGAATGTGTACTCGCGCACTTTTGTGTAGCTATTCTGTCACCTGAACAATCTTTCTCTGCGACTACATACTGGTATTTTGGTAACAGTGTATTGTCTTCAGTACCAATTTAACAAATAAACATTGAAGTTGGCAGCGCTAGCTGCGAAGCTCCTGTACTGTTATTCATTCAGGCAAATTGATTTTTTTTAATTCACCAAAGTACATGTATTATGGCTCAATTAGCTAGGCAGTTCTGAAGACAATGGATGAAAAAAAGAAAATCTAAAACGCATTCAATTTTTGCATGAAAATAAGGTTAATCTTACTAATGTCACGCTGATAATCTAGCGCTATATGTTATATTGTTAATCCCCTTTTCATGTTACTAATACTGAAACCATTAATTGTCAAAATCCAGTAAGAATTTTTTTTAAAGCGTCTAACTCTTACTGAACCTTTTACAATTGATTGTACAATTATATTTATACTTATCTGTTTAATTCTAGTTACCTTCACCTGTTATATTTGTTTATTTGTATACCCTTGAAACATGTATTATATCTTCCTGATATTTTGGTTTTGAGTAAATTAATTATAATTAGATTTGAATTAAATTGTGTATGGGTTTTTTCGAGAACGACCCAATATAAATATTTCCCTATAAATTGCTTTTTCCGACCGACATTAAAATCAATCACCTATCAAACCACCTATCAGTTATTCTGCATGTCTTCTATATTTATAAAAATCAATCATTATCAAAATCTTTACAATACAAAACCCACGTTCCCTGTTTGATTCTCCGTGCTATGTAGTTTCTAGTGTACGCTAGTGAAATACTTTGGAACTCATGTTCGTCTGCATCTGGCGCACAACATTGCAATTGATGTTCATTTATATATGAACTTATTCTGTAAAGATTTGTTGTACTACATAATATTATTTATGCTAATAACATGCTGTCTATGTATGATTCTGGGATCAATGATACCAAAGGGTCAATGAACTCGATTATCAACGGTCTCTCCCCGTTTTTGTCGCCTTCGGTCATCTGAATTCTGATTACGTGATACAAGCAAAATTAAGCTTAACCATACGTCATCGTGAGCTTTTGTTTCTAAACAACACTATATTTCTCTTTATTTCAGCCTTTGACATTCTAGAAAGTGTTTGCCGGAAAGCTTTTTTAGAACCGGAAGTGAAAAGTAAAACCGGAAGTTGACTTACCAGACATACCAAAAGGTATACCAACAAGTGTCATTGCTCCCATCTTCATTGCACGCGTCTGCAGACTGTAAAGAGAATACATTCTTTTATTTCATTGTAATCTCTCTCTCTCTCTCTCTCTCTCTCTCTCTCTCTCTCTCTCTCTCTCTCTCTCCAGATGAATAGGTAGATGAAATTTTTTACACAAAGCACAACACGAAAATGCCGTCACCATTTTACAAAAATAAGCCAAAAAAGCTATACAGATCCAACCGTAGGACGAGATGTAGACATGTCTATTGATTTAATTAAATTTCATTATAGGAAGATTAACATAGAAGAAGCTACAGAATAATCTCTCCATTTCACAAAGCCAGACTTGAATTTTTCTGACATTGTTTAAATATTGATTCGCAACTGTAAGAACGTCCTTCTTTGTAGACTTACACTCATAAAACAATGAAACATACACACTTTGTTATTTGTTTGTCAATATAGACCTCCACCTTATGCCTTTCTATATCAACAAGTGTGTCGTCAAGTTCGCACCTTATAACATTTTCTCTATATACATGTTGACTCTCAGAACGACGGTCTATTATAGATGTTTAAACTTTACACTGTTACGACGTCGGAGGGGTAATTTTGTTTTAGATTATATTTTAATTGTAAACAATCAAGAAAGTGTTGAAATGCCATGACACATGTATTCAGGTTAATTATTTAGCAACTTGGACTTGTATTGATTATCCAGCATAGTTACTTAAGGAATACGGTGTCATTCTTTGAGTATTATGAGGTGATAATTTCGGTCGGGGCGTGATCAAATCCAATAAAGCCCGAAGGGCTTTGTGATAGATTTGATCACGCCCCGACCGAAATTATCACCTCATAATATTCAAAGAATGAATCCTTATTACTTATATTAATATATAATTTTCAGCAGTTGTACGATTAAATATTATAATATTAATTATGCAAACCCGCTTACGCCCCCAACAATACGTCATTTGAATTTATCGGGCTGTATAGTATAAAATCGATTCGTAGTGTTATCATAGACAGAGACACTGGAAAATGTAAATATTATTTAGCAACATGGACTTGTATTGATTATGATTCACCATGAGCATAGTCATATTTATATGCATATTTTTTAATTTATTTCACATAAAGTGATTACTAGTATTATTTTTACTGAGTTCATATTGGTAAATATTTTTTCTTAATTGTAAATATTGGAAATGTCAAAGAAAATAATAGTACGTGTAGTAAAGTATATTCGACTAATCACACCAGTGCGATCGGTCGGACGGCCAAGAGTACAAACTGTTCTTGAGTATACAAACTGCGTGCAATCTGAAAACCACCCCTTCAGTATGTAGACTAGTATACTTTTTATAGTTCCCTTTGCAGTTTTATACCTGCAGTGTCAGTATTTGTTTTTTATTTGATGTAATTTGTTATGTTTGTATTGCCCTCTTGCTCTATATTCATTGGGACAACTGTCAGTTTTGTTCATAGATCAATAAATGCAATTGCTCGATTCAAAATTTCATAAAAAAAAAATCAAGTATATTAAATACACAAGTAGTAAGCAACATTGTAAGGTTCATTAAACGATTCTGTTAAATTACATAAATAAAGTCATATCGAATGAAATGTATGACTTATTTGTACTACAAACACGGGTACATGTATATAAAATCACGTGTTCTTGAACACTGTTGGATCTTATTGATATAAACAGGCTGATATATGGAAATCGCTGGATATATATCTTAATCCGTGCAAATCCAGGATTAGACAGAAATGAACAATAACAGGTAATGAAAGCCAGAGGTAACAATAGAAGAAAATTACATTGGTCCGAAGAATATACTAGTAGATCTTTACAATCATTCATCCAGCAGCCACCTCGCTGTGATGAAAAACAACAAAAGATCTCCACATTAGTAACAACGACTTCTGTCGGCAACTACAGTATTCTAAATTCAGTGTCTCTCAAAACGTAATGATAACTTTCAAGATAAATGGATTAATATATAAAATGCAAACTGTGTTGTGAAGCATGCAATTTAAACACATTTGTTTCTGTTTTAAATTCATCTATTTTGATTTTAGGCTATTCAATCAATTTAAAATGCTTTTAAAATTAGAGCATATTTTCAGTTAAAATTCTACATGAATTATTTTTTGAAGTGTAAAATTTCATTCATTACAAGATGCATTTTTCAGTTAAAATTCTAAATGAATTTTTGTTTAAGTCTAAAATTTCATTCTTTACAAGATGAATACTTTCAGTTACAATTCTACATGAATTTTTTCTAAGTCTAAAATTTCATTCATTACAAGATCTTAGATGTCAAAGAAAAACGTGAAATGTTGCTGTGCATGTAAGTAGCTTGGAAGCTTGAATTTCATCAACTCTGATATATTCGATTTTATTTTCGTCCATTCGATGCGTGTTAGCTGTACTCAATCAAACATCAAATCACTCTTACATGTACTTGAATTCAAATTCAAAACAAGATTGTGCAATTTCCAGAACATTCGAGTATATATGAGAGAGTCAGTGCAGTTCATACATCAATAAAGGTTTATTATGCGATTGTAAGGGGAATAATTTTTTAAGAGGTATAAACATGCATCTCTTTACAAAGAATATTATAAATTCAGCAATCGCTTATTCAAACATTCCATGAATTTATTGGGTTTTTTTTTCTTAATTATTATTAATAAGAGTTTTCTATGTTCACAATGATGTCAACAGTTTCAGTCGGCAGTTTTGAGAGACAAAAAAAAAAAAAGAAAGAATTTGATTGATGCGGAACTCTGGATCAGCCAACCAAAATGTGGGTCATTTTATAAGTAAATTAGATCACATTAGGTATATAAGTAAGATTTGAGCGACTAAGAAGGCGCTCAGTAGCTAATAGCTAAACGTATATTTAATATAATGCATTCTTACTTAATCATCAGGATTGTTTCTCAAATTTACAATCGTTTCATGGATAGTATATTTCCCCTCTATCACTCCTCTATCACTCTAAGCCTACAAGGAGATTATTTATGCATGATTTTTTTTTATTCTTTTGATTTGATAAGCAACTTTGTTTATAATACGCATATGCATATGTAGAAAATGACAAGAATTTTTTTTTTCCAGATCGTTATGATTTTAAAAACTTGTTCCACACACATATTTTATAATAATCGAAGGTGACACCCCCCCCCCCCCCCCATACACAATTCACGTCACGTGTGAAGTGTGAAGAGTCCATCGCCTCATCTACCAAATAACAGTCGATATATAGTTCCCGAAAGATAAATATTATACCATATAATGTGTCCATTTTCTGGTGCTTATAATGTTTTATTCACCAAGTTACAGAATTAATATTAACCAAACGGCAATGCTTTGTGCCTTAACTCCTTCTATATCTATTGATCAGATGAAATATAACTCGTTGTGAACACAGGTGCTTGTGGACAGGACCGAGCACACCCCCCCCCCCCCTCCCTTTCCTTTCCAATTTTTTTTTCTATCATCTTTTATTTTTTTTTTTTTCAAATTAGGCCTATTTATCGTTAACAACCCCTTATATATGTCTCAAGTCGAAAAATAACAGAAATATCACGACTCTGTGGCATTTTATATTCACACTCTCTTTGTATATATAGGGGAAACAAGTGTGAATATAAAATGCCACAGAGTCGTGATATTTCTGTTATTTTTCGACTTGAGACATATCTAAGGGTTTGTTAACGATAATTATTTTTTTTTTAAATTATAGAAAAAAAATTGAAAAGGGGGTGGGGGTAGTGCACGGTCTTGTCCACAAGCACCTGTGGTTATGAAGTGAGAGAGAAAAATTACGGAAAAGAACTCTTAACAGACTTATGAAATGCACGATGTTTCGATGTTTTGAAATACCGTAACTAGTTAAAGTTGGCATGGTCGCTTTAACATTTATTTATTGATATTTTAATTTCTTCCTTTTGTTTATTGAACCTTGTTTAATTTAACTAGTTAAATTAATATCCGATCATTCATGTTGACCTATTTCATATATTTTCATATAATATAACATATATATTTTGTAGAGTACGGGGGTTAAATTATCTATCAATTTAAACTTAGCACAAATTAAATGAAAAATTTAATTTTGTGAATTTATTTTGGTCTGTAACACATTATGCTCTCTCTCTCTCTCTCTCTCATATATATATATATATATATATATATATATATATATATATATATATATATATATATATATATATATATATATATACACGTTTTTATCACAATGACTGTAATTTTTAAACATTGTGTATTAACTTGCTAAAGAGGAAAATGTATGATTTAAAAATATGAGAGAGAGAGAGAGAGAGAGAGAGAGAGAGAGAGAGAGAGAGAGAGAGAGAGAGAGAGAGAGAGAGAGAGAGAGAGGGGGGGGAGGGAGGGGGCTTGGACACTTACCTGGAGATGGGGGTGAGAGAGGATCGCTAGTAAGACATAAACACACACATTTCCCATTCTATGAGGATGTCCTTCTAGTTCGCTGTATTCTCGTATGACGAACCATTTCCCCGACAGTCACTCATTGCTCCATAAAACACATTCACACTCGATGCATAGGTTCCGGTTAAGAAATGGGGAGAAGAAAAAAACACAACACGAACACGCTCCAAGTTTAAAAAGAATTACTGAATATTAAAAATAATAATGATTTTAGAATTATTGAACCGGGTATAGATCCTGTTGTCTGTTTGAACACGAATAACGAGCGGATGGATCTTGGAACTAAGGATCCAATGGCGAATGGGGGGTTTGCAGAGATAGGTATGAATTGACTGCCTGCTAGGGTCCCATTTTTGTGTCCACATGTACAGGGGAGAACTCGATCCAAAGCCTAGTCACGTTAAACTACCCGGGGTGGCCTCTGTGTACATAGCACGATGACGGAATATAGGGCTTAATAAAATTCACTGCACGGAGAAATCAATAAAATTAAATGTACTTTCAATACCAACTATTTAAAAAAACACCCGCATGTCGGCGCATGTTTAAAATCTAAACGTTAAAGTGGCTAGCTGTGTGGTTTTCCAGTGTTAGGATTATATGTATTTACAGACACGATATCAAAGTTTCTATAAGGGCCGGTCTTAGAATATAGTCTTTCTTCTTTCTTTAAATGGCACGATTTTGGGATATAAATCTCTCCAAGCCACTAACTTTTCATTATTTCTTGGGTTTGGCAATTGCTTATTTATTTGCTTTCAGTTAGCACCACTATATCTTAAACCTTGGTAAAGATAGATATACTCGAAGTAAGATCTACAACAGAGAAAATATATAGGAGAATTATGGAGGCTGGGTGGTCAACAAATTAACCACAATCAGTGGACTATTTTTTATTTGTTCTTGAGAGAAGTGCGTGCTTTTTCTTTTTTATGTATAAGAGATCAAAATATATCCCTTTTGGTTAGATAAAAGTCTTTTAAATTCGCATGACATCTCGTTTCTATGATTAAAAAGTTAAAGGGCTTGACGTATATATACCGGTACTATGTAAGTTTGTATGTGGGTTACCCAATTCAGATTCAAGTGGATCTAATAACAGTTGTATGCGTTTTGATCAAAGATAAACAGCAATGGATTTTGTCCATAGTAGTATTTAAACTTATAAAATAGAAATAAAACAAATTAGAACGGAAGCTAGGGCTGTTTATTTTTTTTTCAAGGTTGATCCGTTTTGTTTTCATTTTTGTTCTGTTTTTCAGTGTACTATAGAATAGATGCATATCAACCACACATATGGGGGGATTCCTATATAATTCACGCAATTGTTACCCCCCCCCCCCCCCCATTTTTTTTTACTGCAGTTTGGATGTAAATACTCTAAGGGTACTTCTTAAGGGAGGTGTCAGAATTCTATTTAACTAGTGTATTCTTTACAAAAAATTAAACTCTTTTAAATTCTTGAGACCTATCCACAGATATATCGACTAGCTGAATTTCTCAAATAAATAATTTTTTAAAAAATGAATTATTAAACTGCACTAAATGTTAAATTTGTTACATTACTTTCAATTTCAGTAACCCAAATCAAAATTATAAAATATTCATGTGCTTTTGCATGGTGTTAAGCGAATCAATTAAATTTATTTCATTACACAGTAAAAATTATATGTCTCTATCAATTACGACCACCAGTGCTATGAAGAACAAATACAGGCTGAAGTTTTCATCAATAAAAGAGCTAAAATAAATAAAAATAGAACACCCTCTACTTAAAAAACCCCCCACTGCCTGCTTGAATAAACAGGCCAACCTAGCTTTCCAATTTCCGAATTGCATGAGAAATTCTCCATGTAATAGAGGCACGTAGCAACTGGCTGAGACCCCCCCCCCCCCCCCTTTTTCCTGGAAACACATTTTTCTAAAATTTACATTTAAGAAAATGAATTTTGAATCAATTGCCCCCCCCCCCCCCTTGCTTTGGACAGTCTAATTTAAACTTAAGCAAATTTAAAAAAAACTACGCCCCCACGCCCCCCCCCCCCCCCCCCCCCACCTCCGCTGTTTAGGATTGTGAACATTAGCAAAGTTAAGTGTATTTATCTCTTTCCTTTTTTTTCTTTTTTTATTGTATGTCAAAATGTTGGGGTAAGTCCGGCCCCAACCCCACCCCACTTTCAAATAAGATAATATATGCCTGTGATACCTAGGTGGACCCTCAATATACGCGTTGCCATTCTGATAGTTTTGGGGTTTTTTTTAATAAGGCGGATTTGTTTTTTTTTAATTGAGCTCCATTCTTGATAAAACGTCATACTCCCGTGTATGGACAGAACTTCTTAGTGTACTAGTGCACTAGTGTACTAGTGTTCTAGTACAATGAAAATGATAGAAAGATTAGAGAATTATGTATGTTCTTACTTGTAAAATTCCACCATTAGTGCACAATAGTACTGAAACAGAAGGACAGCAACTTGTAATTAGTTCAAGACAACTTCTAGTATCGGTTTCTGAAACCGACGAAAATGCGCCAAGAGCGATAACTCCTATCCTTAATTTGATCTGATCTTGTGTACCAAAAGGGTGGAACATTCATCTTTAGCTTTCAAAAAATAAGTCATTTTCAGGACAAAAAACTCCGTTTTGGTTGTCCAAAATATTTATGCTACGGATCGAAGGGATGAGATTGTCTACATTCGTTCATCATAGAAAAAGATTTTTCCCAATACATAAAACAGAAATACCGTTCAGTCAATATATCATTCATTGAAATTTACCCCGCAGCAGCTAGCTTGCAACCCTCCCCCCTCCCCCCAACATTTCTAGGGGCAAGGGAGGGGGTGGGAGTTACATATTAGCAACAAAAGGTTGTGCCGTGCTTTAACTGTACAATATATATAATAGTTCGTATACTCTGAATTTTTTCACGTCGGGTGAAGGAAATCCGTCGTGATACATGTGTATCGATCAACAGTAAACTGTAGACACTGCGTGACACGGTGATGTAACAGGATAAGAAATGTACTATTTATCTTCAACCCGGTATGAAGTAAAAGTAAAATTTGAAGAAATAATATTTTGTAATATTTTATCTTACATTTGCATTATATATAAATTAGGTCCAATGAAATCTTTTAAATTAAGGTAAATTCGGAATAAAAAAAATAGTGGTGTCAAGATCATATGGAAGGTCAAGTTCGGAAAACATGAAACAGATTTTTAATAGCCTAAAGGAAATAATTAATATCAGAAAGCCGTGACACAGTTACATTTACCCAGACAAGACTATTTGTAAAGTTGGATAAAAATAGCAGGTACTTTTCCAATAAGTCAGGGTAATACGGAATTGATATTAGGTTCATTAAATCATGAACTCTTGAATTATCACCAATACATATCGTTACAGGAAGCTTGAAAAGACTAGAGTGTCTGTGAATCAGAACTTCATTAATGCAACGTAAGGATTAGTGCAGCTGCAGGTCTGTAGCTCCCGGTCTTAAAAATGTCGTCCATCCGTATTTTTTAAGACCAGGAGCTACAGACCTGCAGCTAAGAATAGTGGTGTTAAGATATTCAATGTATAATGACCACATTTTCTACCGAATAAATTTATGGTCCAATACTCTACCATGATATTAACTTGATATCGATATTGTTATCAAATAAGAATACCCCACCAAAGGAATTTTCAAAATTTTGATTATTGTCCAATTATTGGCACCTTGAATTTTACATTGACATTTACATTGCGTAACGCATGTTTTATTAAGACATAATCGTAAAAAGTATCTTTGAATTCATACAAATATCTTAGTGGTTGTATGTATAAACTTTCTTTTCACTAAATTATAAAATAAAATGAATCAATTATCACAGATTTTTTGACAAATTTAAATTTTTTCTTCTTTACATCAAGGGAAGATAACTCCTCAAAAAAGTTTTAGTACCAGCTTCTGATACATGTTACATGTTGTCAGTCATGTGAATTTGGCTCATTTCACTTTCATTGTTATCTAGCAATACATATTTAACTAATTCAAAATGATTCAAAATTGTTCAATACCCCTTCATTATACACTGAATACCTAAGGGAGTCTTTCATATTTGTTGCACTGAAAAGTGATGGGATCATTTTGATTAAATTTGACCATTTTCTTTTTCCATAGCAAGGTCAGGTCAAGGTCTTTATCTTTACTCTCAACATAAAGAATACATTTAGCTATTCCCAATCATGTGACACCTACATCTACTTTGAAACGTTATGTTTCTCTCTCTCGAGAGAGAGAGAGAGGGTGCTTATTTTATTCATTTTAAATGGCAACTGTCTTTTGCTCCTGGAAATTGCATAAAAATAAGGTTAATCAGTCCAAAACTAGCGCATTTTTTTGTGCGCTGTAAATTGCAGTTTTTTTTACTATGGAAGGCTGTAGCTCCCAGGTCGTCCATCCGAATTTTTTCAGACCGGGAGCTGCAGACCTGCAGCTAGATCACGAGTTCAAGTCTCTAAAGCATCGTCCTCAAATTTCACACATCTCCACTATTCGTATGTATATTTTTTTTCACATAAAACTAATATGTGCAATTATACCAAACTTTTAAAAATGCCTGGATACCACTTTATAATGTCCCATTCATTTTTTATATCGTAGAAAGGACAGATAACATATTTTAACAGGATGATTACAATTGTAGATTGAGAATCAGAGGGCTCGATGGTCCTGGCCATTTTCAGACTGAATTGACCTCCTTTAGAAGAAGAGCTCTCAATAAAGATATAGGAAAATACCTAATCTGACTGGCAAAATATTTAGATTTTCATTAATTGACGAAGCAGCCTCCTCAATACGTGTACTTTCTTTGTTGCATTCCACCAACAGCGAGGGAGGATTTCCTCTTTCATCAGCAAAGAAAGAAATGACAAATTATATAGACGAACTGTTTTTATTTTATGTGCATTACCTGTCTATTCACAAATGATAAATATATATAAACATGGTACGTATTTAAGAAGAAAGCTCTCATCTCAGGACAGTTTTATATGTTATTATTATGACCATTAAATTTCATAATCTGGATTTACAAGACACAAAAAAGAAAACAGGTTTGAAATAGAAACCATGAGTTACTTAATCCACAGTGACATAGGCATGCAACGTGCCGCCTTACAATATGACATATAAACACAGGACGATCAGAGATTTAGAAGCAGTGCTATAACACAACCACCATGGGTTGCTCTGTAGCAACATCGTCCTAGTTTTGCCACCTATATCTCTTCTCTTACCACTTCCAACTGAAGGGACACAACTAAAAACTGGCGTCTAACAGCTATCCGAGTAAGAATTTGTTGGAATGTTTTATCATTTCCTTCGATCAAAACTAAACAAGAGAGTCGAGAAGTAGTTTTGCTTTTTAAAGCTATATCGCATCAGAAGCACAAAGTATCAAAGACCTGCCCCAGATTTAGTCACCGTCATTTTGTAAAATGTCCGACATAGCAACTACACGTACTACATTGTACATCCTTTGGTGGCAGGTAAAAACATTCTTTAATGACAAACCTGGGACTAGAATCAATAATAACTAGAAAAAAAAAAAATGAACTTTTGATGAATGTGAATGAAATAAATCTCATATTGCCTAACATATAGGGCAAAAATATATTCGACATAATTGCCCCAAGATACACAGGGCAATAAGAAAAAGATAATCACATGGATGTTAATTCAAATATTAACATGTAGCACAGAGTTAAATCAATAGTAGCACAGTAGAAAAGAAAATATAACTTACAGACAGATTAGAAAAAGATACCATATACTGACGCATTTACCTATTTCATTGGTAAACAAAAGCCTTTATTAGACATAAAAAAAAATTTGAAGAATAATTTTGTTAACATATTCATTTTTTCAAACACCCACACATGTATAAAAAAAAAAAAAAAAAAAAAAAAAAAATCCATACGAAACATCAAAAAAAAAAAAAGTCCATACTTTAATAGATAGATTACCACATCGTGTCAGGAAGATGTCAGTCTGATTACTCCGTCCGCCGATAATGGAGAACTAAAACACGGAAACAAAAGAGTCAGGCTCGGGCTGTCTGTACAATATTACACTAAAACAAGGCCTGAGAAGTCCTCGTTACAATTAATATCTTCTCCATTACCGTGGACGCATTACACACCCTCCACGTACAGTTTGTTTTTTGTTTGTTAATTATCTCCCCTCTCTTCTGTGTGATCTAGATGGCGCTGTTATTACTGTTTGCTGTTCTTTAGTGTGTTGGAGAGCCAGTCGAGCCCCTCGTATAATCCGTCGCCGCTGGTGGCACAGGTGGCCTGGATGTACCACGATCGGTTCCTCAGACTGTGAAGTCCGAGCTTGTCAGTTACTTCGGCAGCGTTCATAGCGTTTGGCAGATCCTGTTGAAATGAATCAAAAACATTTCAATGGAAGTTAATTAAAATATAAAATATTGATAGACGGGTCAGAAGCATTTGGGCTTTAAATAATGAAGTGGAAAGGTTATATACATATAGTATTTTTGAAAAGGCCTTTTTTAAATTATTTTAAATGGTTTATTGAAATTTGAAAGGGCTTATTCTGACAGCTAGAGTGAAAAGGTGAACAATTGCATCCTCTTTTTGAAAGCCCTGAAAACTTCCTTGAAACCCAAAGTTACTTAAGAAAACATTTTTTCCCCCACTTACATACACCTGAATCACTTCTATATGAAACAAAATGACAAACTAGTTTAACTAACACTGCATTAATAACATTAACTTTATAACTTTATACTACAGCATACAAAGAAACTACAACAAATGCAAATCAACTGGCCATTGATCAACCACATTAACCAACACAACTTGGACAGGTCTAACCATTAGGACAACCCGTTTAACATGACAACACTAACCTGTTTGTTACAGAAAACTAAAAGGGCAGCGTCTCTGAGTTCATCTTCGTTAAGCATTCTGGTCAGTTCCTCCCTGGCTTCTGTGATACGCTCCCTGTCGTTACTATCTACCACAAAGATTAACCCTGAAACACAGAGGATCAAGTTAACAACTACCAGAAAGATAGAACAGAGTATTTAAATCAATAACAAAGATTAAATCTGAAACACACAAATTCTGACTGCTCTCAAATCCAAATTCAACATTGTTTATCTCAGACATTGAAAATTTACAGAAATTCAACTTGCATCCTAATTTCTACAAGATCTAGCTCAACTAAATTATTTTGAAATTTACAAACATCACCGAGTTTTATCTCGAGTGTTCTGAGTGTGTGTATAAAACAACCACCAATGAGTTTTACATCGAGTGTTCTGTGTATTATACAACCATTACTGAGTTTTAACTCAATTGTTCCGAGTGTGTGTTTTTTACAACCATCACTGAGTTTTACTTCCAGTGTTCCCAGTGTGTAAATAATACAACCATCGACGAGTTTTACCTAGAATGTTTTGAGTGTATTTGTATTATACAACAATTGCCGAGTTTTACCTCGCGTGTTCCGAGTGTATTTGTATTATACAACCATTGCCGAGTTTTACCTTGTTCTGTGTGTATTATACTACCATCACAGGTGTTCTGAGTTTGTGTATTATACAACCATCATTAAGGTTTGCCCGAGTGTTCTGAGTGTGTATATTATAAACCATCACCGAGTTTTACCTCGAGTGTTCTGAGTGTGTGTTATACAACCATCACCGGTTTTTACTACTGTTCTGAGTGTGTGCATTAAAACATTATTGAGCTTTACCTTGAGTGTTCCGAGTGTGTGTGTATTATACAACCATCATCGATTTTTACCCCAAGTGTTCTTGGTGTGTATTATACAACCATCACCAAGTTTTTCTACTCGAATTCTTAGTGTGTGAATTATACAACCATCACCGAGTTTTACTACGAGTGTTTTGAGTCCGTGCATTATACAACCACCATTGAGCTTTACCTTGAGTGTTTTGAGTTTGTGTGCTATGCAACCATCACTGAGTTTGACAACGAGTGTTCATCGTTGAGCTTTACCTCGAGTGTTCTGAGTGTGCGTATTATACAACCATCACTAAGTTTTACTACGAGTGTTCATTGTTGAGCTTAACCTTGAGTGTTCTGAATGTGCGTATTATAAAACCATCACTGAGTTTTACTACGAGTGTTCATCGTTGAACTTTACCTTGAGTGTTCTGGAAGTAATGTCTCCACAGTGGTCGGATTTTGTCCTGACCACCCACATCCCACACAGTGAAACTAATGTTCTTATATTCAACAGTCTCAACATTAAAACCTGCAAAGAAACAAGATGTGTCAACTAAGCATTTATACAGACTCTGAGATAGATTGTCAGGCCCTACCATCTATATCTTCATCTTATTTACAACCCAAAAATCTTAGGGGTTACCCCTTATTTTGCACTTTTCTTCACTGATTTGAGTTGAGAATTGAGTTAATTAAATTCAAAATTTTTCGTGACAGTGGGGCCAGATGGTCAACTGAGTTATATAATCACGCTAACTCAGCATCATGATTTTCTTCTAACAAATTTATTCCGAAATACAACAAATTAAAATAATTTTTTTTCACATTTCAATACACAACCAAACACTGAAAATCAAATTGAGTCTGCTTACTAAGTTCTGGTGACAATCATTATTGCAATAAGCCTATTCGTTAATATTATTTTCATCCAATAAGCCCATTGGTAGACTTAGCTAGAAATGACAATTGTCTGATCTTCTTCGTTGTTGACTTGGCTACAGACAATGAAGGGACCTTACCTATCGTGGGTATAGTTGTGACGATTTCTCCTAATTTGAGTTTGTAGAGGATAGTAGTTTTACCGGCAGCATCCAACCCCACCATCAATATTCTCATCTCCTTCTTGCCGATTAAACTCTTAAACAGCTGGCTAAATATGTTCCCCATGATGGGCTGTTGTCAGAAGCAGTTATTAAAGAAAACAAATCCTCTGAAAATTAAACAAAGAAGAAAATTTTCAGGTTTATGGTAAAGTGAAAAAAGACATTTCTCTTGAATTTTTTTTTAATTGAGACAAGATCAGTCGTGGAAGTCCATCTTATCTGCCCATGAAACAATTCACTGGCAGCATTCGAGTTTCGTCCAGGTTTCATCTTTGAAGGTTTTTGGGTTTATCCACATTTTGACATTAAATTCAGACTCTGTTCAATTGAACTTATTACTAAACTGCAACCTCAAATTAAGGAATGGTAGTCTGCTTTCATATTAAATTACAATGAAACACATATTAAATTGACCTTTCTAAACAAGGTAACAGAAAGTTTATTTGTCCCCTCAACTGCAACTTACCACTTCCTAGGTACAGCCATGTTGCTATCTCAAGGGACAATAAACTTGCTATTGTCCTCAGAACCAGTAATTAGGAGTATACCAAGTATACAGAATGAGTAATTCACGATTGTGAAAAAGGGAAATTTCCCTGTGTTGGTTATATGTCACGATTTGACCACAATTTTTCCCATCATAATATATATACTTTGTAGCATAGTGTGTCAAAGATTAAGACAACCCTCATTATTCGACTATAGCATTGTAGAACAATGGTCTGAAGATTATATATGGAAATCAAACTTATTTATACTACAGCACGTAAAAATTTTACATCTATGATAAATATAGATCAAAACTTTGTTTTAAACGACATCCTCTTCTTTTACTTCCGATAGATTGCGGAATTGTCTAATGAAAACTGTCGCGTATCTTACTGTGACTTACATCGCAAATCGTATTTCCATGTTCAGCATTGATTTTCAATAAATTAGACGTCTTATATCAATTTACGAAATGACTGAAGTTTAAAATGTAAAACTACTGCGATGGAAACTCTTAATTTCATAAAATGAAATCTGTACACCAAGAAACTCACCAATAGGTCACACCGTCTATTGTCAATACTTGTCTCGTCTTAACCGGAAGTATAAAGTTTTTCATTAAATTACCCCATATAAAACCATTTTTTCCAAAGTTTTCCAGCACGTATAACCTTCTACTCACCTCCTTCTCGTTCTCGCTTCTTTGAAGCCTTATACAGCGAGCGTATGCTTTAAAAATTATGAAATCCTCGCTTGCCTGTTTATCTGGACGAGTCAAAATGGCGGACGTGGAACAGTAATCGTTGCACATGCCACGTCAATGACCCGCAATTGGGATAGAACTATTGAGCGAAATCCTTATCCCTGGGGAGACTTCATTGTTTTATACTGCTCTCGTGAGTTTGGTGTGTGTAAGAAGAAAAAAGTATATTATAAGAAAGATAAAAAATCTTTTTGATTTTATCTTATCTTTTGGATACCAATAAAGAGGCTAATTTTGTTGCATTGAGAAAATCAAGGGACGTGTTCATAATTCGATTGGCGCCAAATTTGAAAATCAATATTGTCAAAATGGATATAGGCATATGCTGAGTTTATCCCAGGTTACAGTTCCCATCCCCCTTTTTACAAAGAAAATAAACAAAGCCAGCGAAAGTAGTGCAAATCAAAATCATTTAAAGGGTGGCATACTCTAAAACCTGGCCTGGCCTGGCCCCATTTAAAGGGGTATCTAAGATTCGTTGACGTGTCTTATTGTTATTCGAAGGAATTGACAAGAGCAAGAAAGATTTATTACACCTTAATTATTTACATTAGGAATAACTCGCAAATTTTTCGACGATAAAATTCTGGTATTTTTACGTGGTTTGCAATGAAATATCTACATAGACTCTTAGCAGAGACATAAATAACATGTTATTTATGTCTCTGCTCTTAGTTATTTTTAGCCGCGTTCTTTATTCAACCTGATAAGCAAATGCTTTCATTAATATTATAACATATGGAGAAGAGACATATTGTGCTTAATTTTTACCGGGCTTTGCTGAAAGCAAAGTCCTAGCTATTTTCTTTTGAGAAGTGGACACGATGTAGGATATGCCTGTCCACTTCTCAAAAGAGAATAAGTCCTAGCTATAGGCATGCAAATTGCAAGTGTTTCTATAAATAGCACACAAGTAAACAAAATCCGAACAGCGTCAAAGATGAAGCTGCCGCTATACCAAATCGTTTCTTAGAGAGCTACACATGTATGTTTTGTCAAATCTATTGTTGGTTTTTTTTTGTTGGTTTTTTTTTTTTTGCGAATATAAGTTTTCTGGTTTTTCTTTGTTTTTGTTTTTGTTTCATAATTAAATACGTGTATTAATAAAAACAAGACTATGCATTTTGGGCACATATACAATGCGCATAAAATTCCATGAACTACTTTACAAAGCAAGAGAGAGAGAGAGAGAGAGAGAGAGAGAGAGAGAGAGAGAGAGAGAGAGAGAGAGAGAGAGAGAGAGAGAGAGAGAGAGAGAGATTGCCAGTCTTTACTACACAACATCAAAAGATCCCGGCTTTCAGTACTTCAGTGCTTTGATTATTTATTTGCTTCTTTTTGGGGTTTTTCTTTTTAATAGCAAGACAAAATAAGTCTGTAATATTAATTTATACTTCTGACTTAATTTAAGCTTAATGAAATGCATATTATGTTTTGAAATAAGGCAGTAACATAAAAGTTGCTACATTTAGTTCGGGCTCCGTTGTGGCCACTTACTTTAAATATAAATGTATTTTATTGAATTAATTCAATAATGATTAGAAAACAGGCACAGCCTATGTTAATCCATTCCTTGTATAAGCAGTCAAGATACAGTTTAAGAGTAATATATACATTATAATATAAGTTACAATTTATGAGTGTACATTTTGTAATATTCTGATCTATAGTTATACATACATGTATGTACATGTAATTGATACATGATATAAGTATAATTAGTGAATTGTAGATCATTTTTTTCGGAATCACGCTTAAAAGGAGGCCGATGGGGGTGGGGGGGGGGGGCGTAAAAAGTACAATAGCAAAACTCTCTTTTTTTTAACCATATGTAATATAAACTAACTCTAATATATCTGAGAAGTTTCAAGAAAATCTACCATCTGGTTCTTTTTAGGGGCCATCTCAAAATAAAGGTACATTTACTTTTGGAATGTAAAGGAAATTGTCATTTTCCGAACTTCGAAACAGATTAGAAAAATACGATTTTCCTCAAATTGTAATATTTAATTAGTAATATTATTTTCTACCTTATATGTAAAAAGTACTAAATTCCACCGTCTGGTTTTAGTAGGAGTCGTCTCAAAATATCAAAATGCACCAAATTTTGCTATTAATATTTTTGGAGTATTACAACTTAAGATTTGTACAATGGATTTAATCAAAAATTAAGAAAAAAAACCCCTGAGGATAGCATTATTATGTGTGTAAAATTTCAAAGGCGTGCATTTTTGACTTTTTCTTTTATGTTATTTCTTATAACGTACTGCTACAAAGCTTCATTTTATCATAACGTCATAAAAGCACAATGACAACGCTCACCTACCGAACAACGGAAAAATCACTTTTAAAAAAGTTAACATTTTCCTTAAAAAATCTAAATATTTTAATCTGTACTTTGTTTATAGTGTTCAATTTAATAAATGGTATCGAAACAATTTCATGAAAGGCATAAATTATACACTGTTTTTTACTTAGCACCACAGAAACCGGATGTAAACACCCATCCTATGCGCTCCATGCCTCGATGAAGAATATATTGCAAATTATATCAGCGTTTTTTATGATGAATTTCTTATGGATGGATGTATTTTTTGATGATTTAAGATAATTATACATTTATTTCTACAACAATTATCGACATCATTAGTTGTGTTTAGCTGCAGATCTGGTACAGTAGCTCCCAGTCTGAAAAAAAATTGGATGGACGACCTCGGTCATCCGAATTTTTTCAGACCGGGAGCTACAGACCTGCAGCTAAGTTGTGTTTTAAACAGCTATTGTTTTAGCTTTTGGGATGTAATATACGATTTTTTCGTATGCAACATCATAGTTTCCTACTTCCGACTCTGACAATAAAAATTAATTCCTTTGACCTGCGTGTATACATAGATAAAACTGTTCTCATATGTATTTAGAACAAATGCAATCTTCTAAAATGGAATAAAAAATAATAATATTCATGGTTTTTGGCATTACTGATCCTGGTTAATGTTAAAGGACTAAATGCATCTATTTATATGTAATATAGACCGTTGTCCACCATTCTAAATATAATGCATTAATAGCATAAATGATATTTGCATCAAGTTCGAGAAAAATTAGCCCAATACTACACAAAAGCAAAAGTGGCTGTAAGATAGGTCCATTCTCCGGATACTAACAATTAGCATGATTAGCTTCAAAGTAATAAAAACTAATAAATACTGCTTTTTGAGAGAAATAAATGTTTATACACTTTTTTAATGTATACCACGGATACTTTGAAAATAATTTTCTTGGTAATTTGCATAAAAAAATAACACTGTGCCGGATAATTATGCCAGTGCCAAGATAGCAATTTGCACCCGCTTAAGATGCAGTTTCTACCAAATGATAGACCACTGCATAGAGAGAATATAACCACTTTTGTTTTTATAATACCCATACCGGACAGGTGAGATACATCAATAAAAAAGTGGTTTTAAACTCTGTAAGGAATGCTCTATCATATGACATCTTTGAATTTAGAGGGGTGCAAGAATGGCACTGGCATAATTATCCGGCACATTGTTAAATACTAAAGTTCAGCTAATCGTATTTGTTTTTTTTTTATCTAACAAATGTCAAGCTTTGAAAATATTTTTCACAGGTTTATATGTATAAACGAAAAAAGTAATGAATGAATTATTTGAGAATTTGTTCTGTTTTTTTTTTATGCCGGAAATATTTGAACCGATCATATAGGTTTTGACTTTTACCATACAGGTAATCGTTTGAAATATACCGCACAAAAGGTAAATATTTTACCTATGAGGTAAATCGAGGTCGACGTGTAGGATAGAGGTAACAAAAACAAGAAATAATCACACAAAAGGATTAACTCAGAAGACAAAAGATGAACAACACTTAGATAGGTAAGTTAATTTATCGGATTATAGCGTTTTTTCTCAGTTTATCCCTGCGTTAGCCATATGTCGTAAAATCCATCGTCGTGTTGACTGATAAAAAAAAAACAATCGGGACAAAATTAAACTAGGTCATTCCCCTGTGCTTGGTTTGTACAGAGCTAGGAGGGATAATAATGATCGGAGACATATCTATATATATACATAAATATCAATGTTTATCTTATACGATCAAAATTTTTCAAATTTATCTTTGGGAGCTTATAGATCAACGATCTGTTCCATTTAGTTGGCGGATCTCGATTTTGCGTTGTGTTGGAATGTCAGGCATGTTTACATGGTGTCGTAATTAATGATTCATGCAAGATGGCTCACTTTACCTGCGTGGGCCAACTAAAGCCGGGATAACACACGTTTCAGGTCGTTATTTTTCATACACACATGTGCCATTGACATTGTTGTTTTTACTTTAGAGCAAAAGAATATATTGTTGAGTTTATATTTGGTTTAAAATATTCAAATGAGGACGTGTTGTTTTTGGGATTGGCTTTGTAAGATACAAATGTCACATGTATATTGTTAATTGCAATATATTGTAATCTTAAATTACAATATACTGGTATTTTTAAAAATATGAAATGATTTTACTGTCGACATAAGTAAACGTGTTCGTTAAAGTTCTTTAGTTCGGTGATTAACTACTTTAAAAAGAATTTGATCGAATATATTCATTTGATGCTTTTTGTTTCTAAAATCAACACTCCTCTATAGCTAGTAAGCGGTCTGAATTCCCTTGTATGGATTGCCAAGATATAAACATGTAGCCTATTTTTGAACTCTGAAGCAACAAGCCTACATAGCTCTTAAATTTGGTGGCAAATAGCAGCGTGAAGCACTACCTTACCACAGGTTATTCTGAGTCGTAATACGAATGTTTTTTCACAGTAATACAAAATGTATGGATTAGAGGGTATTGATACTCCTAGGCATGTAATATTGAGAATCTGTTCCCAAGACCCAGCAGCTTTAACAAACCAGTTAGGTAATTGGTTGATAACAATCATTATTCATGAATGAAAAAATAATCACGCTTCAAATGGGAAAATTTTTACTTTTAAAAGTGATAATAACATGTAGGTGGTTCTTTAAAATGAATATGCAATTATATTTTTTAAACTAATAAATATCAATTGGTCCAAATGCACGTGTACCACATATTGTTATAGAAATTGTAGTCATGAATACAACTTGAAAATTGGATCGACTAGCTGATGGGTTATATTGTTCAACTAATAAATATCAATTGGTACAAATGCACGTGTACCACATATTGTTATAGAAATTGTAGTCATGAATACAACTTGAAAATTGGATCGACTAGCTGATGGGTTATATTTTTCAACTAATAAATATCAATTGGTACAAATGCACGTGTACCACAAATTGTTAACTTGTAGTCACGAATACAACGTGAAAATTGGATCGACTAGCTGAAGGGTAAGCAGGTGATAATATAAGTAAACTTGTACATGTACTTGACACATGTGTGTAAAGTAAACTTGTATATACTTGACACATGTGTGTAACACACAGCGGTATATGTTTGTTGTGTATGAACACAACATGTAGCTTGACGGACCGGCTAAACGGGTTGTTCGCCAGCCCCCTGGGGCCATGTCCCCCAGATGTGTAGGATTAAGAACAAGGGTGATGGCCATAAATTTCAGGCTTTTTTTTTTTTTTAACAAATTAGACCAGGGATTAATTAACCTTGACAATCGCTGAAGGATAAGAAAACTAGATCAATACAAGTAATGAGATGAGATTTATGGAAAATTGCTGAGAGAGAGAGAGAGAGAGAGAACACCGAAACTACTATTAAATAAATAAAAATTCACATTTTGATTATCTCTAAAGCAAGCTAAGCAAATTTATTCCCATTTTTATTATTTACAGATTTTTTTACTATATTTAAGCGTTAATACTTAATTTTTGAGGGCACTGACATTTTAATGTGATACTAATTTTAAAGTACATGTTTTTCAGATACATTCACACTTTATTTAGCACTGTAAAACTAACATTTCATCGCATTCAATCAAAACTTTAAGTAATAGAATAATCAAAAAACTTTAAAACATGTCTGATGAATAGATGAAATTTAATTTGAATCTATTAAATTTGAAATCAATGATTTCAGCCTCGTTATGGACAAACACGGGGAGGCGCTGATTTTTGCTCGGGAAGAGGAGGTGATCAGACATGGCAATGTGTTGTTCGGACTCGTCAAGCCCCGCAGGGAGGGGAAGGAGCTCCTGCTGGAATCTTCAGCCGCCATGGTCAATGTCCTCCCACGCAAGAGGTTTGTATATGTATATGCATTCGGGGTCTTCTCCCTATGACGATGTCACGTGACAGTTATAACACACTCTTTGTAAAACACTACAGCAACAGAAACTGTAAACGTATTATATCTAGCGCGTATATTATTTGGCGGAAATTGACTTTCCAGGAAGTTAGCGTAGATTTGGTTTTTGCGCGCATATCCCAATCTATATATTTGGTTTTCATATGCATGAATAATAAGAAATGTACTTGAATGAGAAGAAAAACAACCAAATGCATAATACGTTTACAGTTTCCCCTCCAGTGAAAGTGCCATCGTGATCTGCTGTTAATAAGTTGACATATATAAAGTTAAAACCCAAAATAGGCACATTCTAGAATATTTTGCATTTAACTATATTTGAACACCTTTGTGTACGTTCCTTGCTACATGTACTATTTGACTGCATTCACAATTCCATAAATACAATTGCTTTCGCTGCATGAGAGTAAAACAACATGCTTTAATTATATAAAAGTCTAAAGTGAACCTTTGTTGCTTTGCTGGCGTATCACGAGTTCCATCTGTAGATCATGCTGCTATGAGCACAATTGCAACAATAGCTGGTGACGTAACACAATGTTCAATGAAACAAGGTCTGTATTGCATAGGTAACTGCATAAATTGCATAAATAACTGCTAGAGCAGGTTTAAAAACGCCATGTATTTGAATTTATTTTACTTTTTCTGTTTGCATCTAAGATTTTTAATTGTTTTAAAAGCCTTCATGAGAGTGGTTGCTTATTTGTAAGGTACCGGATATATAAAAAAGCAAGGGTGCAGTCGTTATGCAGACATATAAAGTTATGCCTGAATACATTGTTATAGAAATCTAATGTTAGATTTTTTCAATGTTAGTGTTCATTAGATATGCAAACGTCACATACCTGGAGTTCTAAATAGTGTTTATGATAGAGAACGCTCGCTTAGTCCGCGAGGTTGCAGGTTCGATCCCCAACCATAATAGTCAAAAATGGTAAACCATATAAATGTGCAATAGTTTACAAATAAAGCGATGGGTACATATTATAGGTTGTATTAAAGGGGCATGGTCAAGACTTTGGTTAAAATTTATTTTCCGTGTTTGATGTTTACAATGCTTCAGTAGGGCATTTCTAATAGTTAACGAAAATTTAAATGTCAGTTGTTGAGTTATAAGCGAGATACAGGGCTCAAAATTCTTTGTTATGTAAACAAAACCCAGGTCATGTTTTTTGTTTACATTTTGAATGTTGAAAAGAATATTCCAGGTTTAAACCTAAAATGAATGTGGCAAATGCTATGAATTACTGTTTATTCATGTTAAAAACGAATTAGCAGATAGAAAAATCAGTTTAAGAAAGAACTTTTACCGGTATATTGAATTAATGTAAACAAAAACATGGCAAGAGCCTTGTTTACATAGCAAATAATTTTGAGCTCTGAATCTTGCTTACAACTCTACGACTGATATTTACTCACCTTTTGGTTGATTATTAGATATGCATCATGAAAGCAAAAACAGAAAAATAAAATTTGACCAAATTAAAATCGTGACTATGCCCTTTTAAGTTCTCGCATAATTCAAGATACCTTAACAAAAAATAGGTCCAAAATAGCACCTTGATAACAATCTTCGCTAGCCAAAAGTTTTCCATTCGCTCTGAAAACCCGGTCTCTGATGGCGTTCATTTATTTACATTTAGTGTATATTTCCCCTTGTGCTTGCATGGGAAATCTGCGACGTTCAATTTTCTATGAATACACTTTGATGATTCATGCGCCATGTGCACAAATATAAACGTCTTCACGTGTTTTGAGTATATTTATTTTTGTACGATTAAATGAAACGTTTAATCTTACATAACCAATTTGATATGTTCTTTTGAAAAATAATCTTTAAATTATATCTACTCCTTCATAAAAAAGATTTTTCTCTACAGTTTCTGGCACTATATTTTTAGTCATGGAAGCCAACTAAATAACATGTTAATATGGCTGTTCCATGTATGTTTCATATCCCTTACTGAGAGCGTATATAATGTCTTAACAGCGTTTAATTTCATAAAAATAGACATCAGTATGAATATAAATATAAGCATTGAATGCTTATTTTTGGATGTCGTCGGTCCTGTAACACACCAAGCGGTGCAGACAAATTATCATACCGCGCGTTAGCGCGGTATTCAATTTGTCTGCACCGCTTGGTGTGTTACAGGACCGACTACATCCAAAAATAAGCATTCAATGCTTAATTGAACGTCGCAGATTTCCCATGCAAACATAAGGGGAAATATACACTGAATGTAAATACATATATATGAATGTAGAAACCTTTTTTAAAAAAATAAATAAATAAAACAACAACAAATCATGCAATACAACTAATCAATATAATCACAAATTAGATTAAACAGAGTGCTTATTGTGCTGGCTTTGTTATAGGATATACAGAATGGGAAGCAGTGACGAACTGGAGACGTTCCGGGCGGAACTCCTAAAGCGCCCCCTAGTGGTACAGCCCACTGTGTTGTCGGGATCGGGGTTCCAGTCAATCAACTGCTTCTTCTCGGTAGAGAGAGGTAGGGAAAACGTTAAACCGAAGATACATTAATTCCATGAAATGAGATCATAATCGCCTATCAATGTAAAAAAATATGTTTATTTCATAAAAATGTGTTCGTTTCTTAACACATATCGATCTGAGAACAGCCTCCTGTGTTTTGTTTTGTAGAGAACTGGACCGTCATGATTAACCAGACCCACCCAAAGATCCTGGGTCGACTATTAATGGGCATTGACGCCGCTAAACGCATTCTGAGGCGTGGAGAGCCGTTCGTTTTAGAGGTTTGTAGAAAGAAACCATCGTCAAAAAAAACTACGGCCAGTCTAGCATACTGATTTCGCACAATATCTCATTGAATTTCTCGTTTTCGGGAACATTTTATTTTTTTTCTTCGTTCAATCAAAATGTGAGAAAATTTTTGAACGCATAAAAACAAATACTATTATTCGAACTTAATATGCATTTGTTTGTATAAACATTCACATATCATGGTACGGTTTTCCGTCAAGCACGTGTAAAGAAGCCAATCAGGAACGGGGCATGAGAACGAAAAAAACCCAGCAAGATGGCCCTCGATCTGTAAGCGTATAATATTAGAACTGCCGTTGGTATTCGACGACGTAGGGGAAGCAGGCTTGTAGTTAATATACAACACATTGAATGCAACATCTCTAAACAGCCAGCACTCAATCTTGTGTTTTAGTTTGTATTCAGTGACATCATTCGTCGGCTGTATTATGACGTCGTTAAAGGCGGGACCAGTTCAAAACACAAATACACGGACTGTGAGTTCGGGGACATAGTGATCCGGTATCCAGGGGATTTCCGTCACCAGGGGATCAAATGGGAAATGAAAGTAAGTTCAAAACAGCTTATAAAACCAAGCTTTTCCGAATATTACACGTTAATATCGCTGTCGGTTGTATTTCGTGTTTCATCATATCGGAAGTTTTATTGAATGAGTGTGGAATTCGTAGAACTTCCGTGAATAAAAGTAAATTTTTACCTTGCGAATTGATTTTCTGTATAAAGAATACAAATTCGAAAATGATATTTACATGTACGTACACAAGTGCACATTGCATAAATTAGTATGATAATCTCACTTTATTATCAATAAAATATGTTAAGTATGAAAGTTTCTGTTATATAATAACATGGTTATTCGTTAATGTATTCAAAGGCACCCCACATGCGATTTTCGTTTGATGACGTCACTGCTTCAGAGATTCGCATTCGAGACATCAATGAAGCCAACCATGAGACTAGAGATACCCGGATCATCGCCCTACCACGTGGTCAGTATACACACCTAGATAATCCCAGAAAGAAACATCTAAAAATGACGATTTTAATCCAGCTATTGTAAAAGACACTATTAGATCAAGCTTGCGCTTTTCAAAAATATAATGTCACTTTCATGCAGTATTCGATCTTATTTAAAGTCATTCAGTAATTCAGTAATATCAAAATTGAAGTGACTTTTTCGGGAACTTCTTCAATTAACTTCCTTTTCTAGGGGTGTTTATTTTTCATGTAAATCAGTATGGCGACAAAGATTTTAATAATGCTATTATTTAATATTTCCCAAAATGATTGTACACATGGTAAGCTATGCTTTGTGTTCATTAACTGAGAATTTTGTGGGATTTTTTTCTTTCCAGATGAACTGCAGACGATACTCCCGGGTTGGACATTCGATGAAGACATCGCAGAGGAGAAACCGTACAACTACGAAAACTATCAGATCTGTGAGGAACAAAACCACGCCCCTATACCGGCATCACGTGACACATCACGAGAACAAACGGGAAGAATTCGAGGTCGATCCAATCGACACACACCTGTCCAGAAATATGAAGTGACGGTCGAGCTTCACGCTCCACCACCATCGAGTTCTTTGACTCAAGAAACAAGTTTTGTTACAAATCAGCAAAGAGACAACACTGCTTCTTCGGAACCTATCGGACATAACAGTGGGAGTAGGTTTATGCACAGATATCAAGGCAGCGGAAGTGGACGTTCGGAATCCTCAAAAGCAGACAGTGGTTATGAGGGGGAGGTTGAAAACGGAGGTTTTGAGGCCCAGAAATATGGACGGGGAGGGAACAATTCAAAACTCAGGAAATTTAATACCCCTGTTAGTGAAAACCGTGTGCCATATGACAACCATGCATTCACTCATGACAATGATTTCGAAGTTCTTCCGACAACCAATTCATACCGAGGTGATGAAACTGTTAGCAATCATCGGAAAGATAGGTATAACGATTACTATAGCAACCAGAAGTCTCCCAAACACATTGTGTCACGTGATTATGACGTTGGTGCGCACGCGCGACAGTTTCAGACGATAGAACAGTTGGACGCAAGAAGTTCTTATTCCCACGCAAGTGTTATATAACACGTGATCGATCACGTGATGTGTCGCTGACCTACAACAGTTGTACATTTCTTCCTAAAACTCATAATATATATGGTTTCTTATCCAATTCATTGTATAAGCTAATTGTTTATTATAGGGTATTTAACATAGCGTAGCGGCCAACTTTCATGTCGTTTATAATATACCTTTGTAATACCTGTTGAAACAGGTGTCGTATACAAGTGTAATTGGGTTGGGTTGATTTATATACATGTACATATCTTGATGTATAACGTGATAAAATGTGATAAGATTAATTGCGAGGAATTTGTAGAGATGTCCATGCATACATTTGGATAAATCCATGGGGTTTTAGGAAGTTTACAGTTTTCGTACACACTTGGAAAATGTTCTACATGGCTCCAAGAATCAATTACATAGCCTGACGATTAATTGATTGATTGCTTTTATCATAATTATTTTTGAATTCATTTTTCTTTTTATGAAACTTTTTTAAAATTCAATGTAGAATATCCAAGATGTTTTGAACAACTGTTACAATTGTAGGTGAGATTTCCATGGCAGCGTTTTGATATTCAATTATTATGAGGTGATTGATAAAAGATGTTTATTTTATAATAATTTATTATTACAAAGACCCGTTTCCCCCCAAAGTTTACCTTTTTATCTTTTTTTTGTATAAATACTGATGTATCCACATATTTAAATTGATGTATATGTTAATCAATGAATAAAAACAAAAACCCTGATCAGTTACTGGGTTTTTTTTAATCATTTTATTTTAAATTTGATTTAAAGACTGGATAATGAAAAAAAAAAACCAAAAGTAAAGGTGTGACGTCACATATGATTCTAGTGTTACATTTCCATATAATCATTATGCAATTATGAATACTTCGATAGGAGTTAAAGAGAAGCATACGAAAGGGGGAAAATACGTATGTAAGGGATTGCATATGAATGACAAAGAAAACGTCGAACTGCTCGGCTTAGTGGCTACACAGAGACCTACTTCATAAAGGTTAAGGGGTTCGAGCCACCGACACACCAGTAAAACCTTTCTTTTTCTAATTTGATCTCAACTTGCATATTTATTCTATTATATCAATCGCGGCCAAAATTGCAATAACTTCGTATAATGCATGGATACCTTAAAAAAAATTCTTTCCATTTTATTTTACTTATAAAGTTTGAAGGATAAATAACATTTTTATGATGAAAAAAAAAATACTTTGAGGCTGAGGATCGGAGAACCTTAATGATTGGTCTTTATAACCTTGTAATGTCGTATTTTTTCCTTGTCAAGTGTTACATTTGAAGATGTGAATAGTCACATATTAATTAAAATATCAAGTTGTAACGTAACAGTCAGTGAGCCATACAAGTGTTGTTTATTTCCAAACCGAGTTACCACTCTTTACGCACGTCCGTCACATTAAAGCAGCCGCAATATAGATAAGTAAGCTTATTAAATCAAAATGAAGAAATGAAGAACTAAATATATATTTAAGACTAAAATTCATATTTTTTTTTAAACAAAGAGTCAAATCCATTGGTGGTGCATATGAGCTTTGAGAGTTTCAATCCAGTATATTTACATTCAGTGTATATTTCCCCTTATGTTTGCATTGGAAATCTGCGACGTTCAATTTTCTATGAATACACTTTGATAATTCATGCGCCATGTGCACAAATATAAACATCTTCACGTGTTTTGAGTATACTCAATTTGTCTGCACCGCTTTGTGTGTTACAGGACCGACTACATCCAAAACTAAGCATCCAATGCTTAATTAAAGGCCAATACTTTATCATTGAAAGCTTTAGACGTTTGTGATATGATAGCTAGTAAAAACATCTTGAATTTAATTAGCGTCCTGCAGATATGCAACAAAGCTCCGTTAAAGGGTTTAATTTCGACCAAATAAGTGAAGAATACGAATTTGTTATACTACTCTCAATTAATATTCTTGTGTATATAGACTATGATAATTATGTAAAAGCCATCTTTATTTTCCAGAACAATGTATGTTTAGCTGCATTAACCGTCGAACAACAGACCGACATCATAATGGCATAATCAAGAGTAGATAAAATTGAAAAAAAATCCTGAAAGACTCTAATCAACATTTTTCCGTGTGAAGGCAGTTTGTATTCTTTATTGGTATATGTTAAGTTGTTTTCAAAGATTTCATACTTTCTTATAGCTGAAAGAAAACAAAACAAAACTTAACGTTGCTTCAAGTGTACATAGATTACAATTATCCAATCAAACAGTCAGATTATGTTAACAATATGATATCGTCACGCCTGTGTGTGGTGTCATCACTGTTTGTAGGATCATCTTTCCTGGAAACAGATTTGTTATTGTTTAAACAAGGATATCGCTCCTCCGTACAATCCGTATCACCTATTCCCGTTTCATTATCACTTTCACAATTTGATTCCTCTTTGTCTGATGTTAATAACTTTGTATTGGATTCGATATGTTTAGTGTTAAGTTTGACGTCACCGTGACGTGTCGCATTTTCATTGGATGGAGACGGTTGTTTCACAGAATTACGATTCCGAGACAAAAATGTTCGTGTTGTTCTGAAACTTCCAGTCCATTCCATGGTATGCCGATGCCAAACTTTCTTAAGTTCTGTCTGGACCTTTCAATATCAAAAGGTACGTAAAATGAAGAAGAAAAATGGCGAACACGCTAAAAAAAACTGGAACTGCTTGACAGAGCAACTGTTACCTTAGCTTGGAAATGTTTATACATAGTGAAGAATTTATTCTCAATTTACTTACCTCCCCATTAAGGAAACAAAACAACATGGCAAGAATGAAACCCTACAAAGAAATCAGAATAGTTAAACAATAGTAAATGTTAGCTCATTTAAATTTGTTCGGGTCAATTTTCATGGATTGCCAGATTTTGATACGCCAGTGAGTGAGTAATTTCGTGAGTCACTTTAATTTATGAATAATGAAGTTTCATAGTTCGTACAGGATCGAAATTTACGAAAATTGAGCCACCATGTATGTAACTGTAAATGAAATGAATAAGAAAACAGCGCATAGAAAACAAAAGTTATTTACCTGAAAGGAATTAAAGAACAATTCCGACCACCACAGAATGAAGTAAGCCAAGGAGGTCTCGTCTATGTAGTCGAAACTAGTCATCACGTAGTTCACAGAGAAGATGATGTTATACACGCCAAACAGCGGGATCAGGATAAGAATAGATTTAGCCAAGCGTCTGGAAAATAAAGAACAAACCACCTCATCAAAGCGTTTAAATTGCAAGTTTAAGATGGTATGGGACACCTCCCTGTTGTGACGTAATATCTATCGAAATAAACAATAAAATCAAGCGTAATTTTATAAATAGTTTCTTTCCCAAAATTGTCACCCAACAGTGTAGGCATTGGTTTAGGGGGTTCACTACAAATTTGTAAGTCATGAGTTCGAATCCAGCTTGGGATTTTGATATTTTACCTTTCCAAAAATGTTTGAAACGTACTTTCCGGTGAAATTTTGTAAAATTTGAAAATTCTAAACCGGTGAAAATATTTTAACTATAATATACTTTAATCCACATTAATATCAACAGATGTCCCATACCACCTTAATATATAAGGGGAGAAAATACAGTTGAAATAATGACATGCTTTGATAAACAAAATTAATCGTGATAAGAAAGAGGGTTAAAACCCAAACATCCCCTTGATAGAAATAAAAAAAAGATGAGTGCAAACCAATAGCAACTCAAGACAAACTAACTATTTACTTGCATCAGTTTTAGAGACACATTGAATAGAAAAACTAAGAGTAGAGGTGGTACGAGCTATATATACCGTATACCAGAAACAAACAGTCGTGCTGTATCATTCCCCTTTGACCTATGTATGGTAATTAACGCCTTCACCTATACCAAGCCATGAATCATATCATAAACCAAAATGATTATCTATTTCCAACATGAGATCGAGAGTTAAGGTTCCTTAATACCGGGTGATGGGCCTTAAGTTGTGATGAAGATCTAACTCATTTGCAAAAGCCAATTGACAAATTTTCAGAAAGAACGAGTTAACTAAATGATCGGAGTTCTGTACAGTTACAATAGAACCATCATATTACAGACAGTTATACACTCTAAAAAGCGATATTGACAGCAAAAAAGTAGCAAAAACAAAGAACTAATAATGAACAAGAGGTCCGTAGGCCACATCGCTCACCTGAGCAAAAATAGCCTCCAGATATTCTCATGTTTAACATTAAGCCCCTTTTGTAACGGTATGATTTCATAGTCATATCACATATTGAGTATTGGAGTTCTCAAGATCTTTTCTATAATTCTATATCAAATTTTGAGCCCCTGGTGGGGCCCAAAAATTGTCCAGGGACCATAGTTTAAGCAATAAAAAATCAACAATATGTCAAGATGCTTGCATATAAGTAATAAAATGCATTATTATATTTGAGTTTTTAAGAATAATTTAAATTTTTTCTTCTTGAACCTACACTACCCCAGGATGGTTTCACACAAGCTACAGCTTTTCTGGCCGATTGTTTTATGAAAAGAAAATGTTTCTCTATATATTCCAATGTAAAACCTGACCCCCATCCCCCAATTGTGGGCCCACCCTACCCCTTGAGGATCAAGATTTAAATAAACTTGAATCTACACTACCTGAGGATGCTTCCACACTCGTTTTAGCTTTTCTGGCTAATTGGATTTTAAGAAGATTTTTTAACATTTTACTCAATATACTCCTATGTATATCTTCGACCCCCTCCCCCACATTATGGCCCCACCCTACCCCCAAGGATCAAGATTTGAACAAACTTGATTCTTCATTTACCTGATGAAGCTTACTTACAAATTTTACCTTTTTTGGCCAATTGGTTTTAGTGAAGAAGATTTTCTTTTTATATATTCGTATATAAAACTTCGATTGCCCCATATTGTGGCCCCACCCTACCCCCGAGGATCATGATTTGAACAAACTTGAATCTACACTACCTGAGAATGCTACCACACAAGTTTCAGTTTTTCTGGCCCAACAACTTTTGTGAAAAAGATTTTTGAAAAATACCAACAAATTTTTAATCATTCTTAATTATCTCCCCTTGAAACAGGGCGTGGCCCTTCATTAAAAAAAATTGAACCCCCTTCACCCAATAATGCTTTGTGCCAAGTTTGGTTGAAATTGGCTCAGTGATTCTGGAGAAAATGTAAAGAGTTTACGGACAGACGGACAAACAGACGGACGCCGGACAAAAAGTAATCAGAAAAGCTCACTTGAGCTTTCAGCTCAGGTGAGCTAATAAAAAAACCGAATTGAGTCTTTGAAAAGATAAGTTTTATGAACAAATAAAGAATGGAAAATGCCGGTATTCAAAGTTTTGTATCACTTAATATGCTATCAACGCTATTATGTCCCCGTACTATTTACTGCATACCATATATTATGATTTAACTGTCATGCACAGATTTTAGTCTTATCAAACACCAAGTTAGTTTTTTTTAACCTATCAACAAAAAGAAAATTATGTTTTAAACGAAAGCAACAGAAAAAGCTAAACTTCCGGTTTACCTGATCATGTGACCGTCAATATGACTATAAAAGAGAACAAGAAATAGATCAAGAAAAGTGAAATACACGTACAAACACAATAAGAAATCACACCGAGCTCTAAAATATTTGAATGAAGAGAGTTTGAGTCTACTATGAAACTTGCATACTGCAACGAGTAAGTCTGGTGGAAGCCATGCAGTGTCAAATTTTGAGAAAACCATGTTTTGGAAACATGCCTGCCAGATAAACTCGATTGGTATTCTTAAAATATTTGTGTAGGTGCCAAACAGAATAAGGCATGAATTATGCATGAGATCAAGATAAGAAAAATTCAATGAGAAGTCAGCTAGCCTATGTGAGACTGGCCCAATCGCAAATTCTCGGGCCTTTCCGGCAGAGTTAGGAAAAATCACCTAGAATGTATTAACATTTCCGGATGTTAGAATTTTATACAAAATGGAGTCGCTTCCAATAAAAACAAGTATCGGCTAGACAGCCTTGTATGTCACTTCTGTGGTATATTTTACGTTATATCACTGACTTTAATAAAGTCTCGCTCACATCTCAACAGATCGTAAGATATATTGTATTTATTTCTTATAAAAAGGGGGATTGTCATGGACGCCAATGTAACACTTTCGAGGTGTTTTTCCGAGCTCTGCCGGAAAGGCCCGAGAGTTGCGAATGGAGACTGCTGAGACTTTCCGAGTATGCACTCTTCAAAACTGTACTTCCGGAAATTCTTACCTATACCGGAAGCTGCTTGTCTTTTGTCCAGCTGACGCATTGAGTTTAGAGAATAAAACTCGAACGATGTTAATGAAAATGATGAACTGAATCTAAAGAAGAAGAAAAAACCCCGATCATAATGACTTACAAAACAAAGCTTTTTCTCTTAATAAAAGAATATCGCTCCGAATTCTGAACAATGAAGTACGATTTTTGCATTACGTTTTCTTCCGTTTGCTTTGACAAAGTTTTTTTTTCATTTTTTCGTGAATAGTGTATTAGAATCTCACCAGTACTGTTACCGTGAATGGACCGTAGATGATGAACATGGTTAGCTTGTTTGTGCTTATATTCCAACAACTGTAAAACAAGGAATAAGCGTTGCTATCTATAACTTTATTCTTATCTAAAATGAAATGAATCTAAAAATAAATCAATTGAAATACGAAATTAAAAAAGAACATTTCCCTTAACAAAATGATAAAAACATACGGTAAATCAAACTTTTTTCGTGTCAGCAAGATTGCGATTGCGAATATTTACAGGTTGCAAACGTCGCATACAACTAATAATAAAAAATAGATTGTTAATACTTACAACTCGTTGAACTCAAATATCCGAACGAATACCCATGGCAAAATAAAACTCAGTGGGAATACTGTAAGGAGAAAAAAAATAATAACTATAAAACACTGTGCACTGTAATCACCTTTCACGGTAGTCCATATATAACTCAAGTGAAAAAAAAACCCCAACAATTTTGATTGATCTTAACTACTACGTCAATGCGACCTTTAAAATCATTATGAACCAAACCAAAATCAAATGAACTTTATGCACTTTAATATTTCTTTATAGGTCAGTTCTGAGGCCAGGGTGTTGAGATCTATGACCCCACTCCCATTCCTACCAACCTATATATAACCCCATTCCCATTCCCACCAATCTATAAAAAGCCCCACTCCCATTTCTACCAACCTATATATAGCCCAACTTCCATTCCTACCAACCTATATATAGCCACACTCCCATTCTTACCAACCTATATAAAGCCCCACTCCCATCCCTACCAACCTATATATAGCCCCACTTCCAATCCTACCAACCTATAAATAGCCCCACTCCCATTCCGACCAACCTATATATAGCTCCACTTCCATTCCTACCAACCTATATATAGCCCCACTTCCATTCTTACCAACCTATATATAGCCCCACTCCTACTCAACAAATCACCACCGCTCAATACTCACACCATCCCAGAAGCATGAACCACTTGGTTCGGTTTCTCTCCATGAAAACGGAAACGGAAATGAGTATCTGTAGATAGAGGGCTTCCACAAAGATCCACATATAACTGGCAGCCAGGATGTAGTTATACAGCGTAAAGAACAGACGACACTCCCAGTGCTGAAAAAACAAAGCGAAAAAAAAACCCTTTTCAACAACACAGTTAAGACACTTGAGATTCCGATTGTTTAATCCACCCTTTCCAGGAATTATTATACTAGTATATACATGTATGTCATTTGTCAGGTCATCTTTGGAAAAAAAACAATAGAAATCTCATGGATTATCCATACATTGATGAAAAATTCTAGAACCAAAGACAATTCGTTAAAATACGCCCACAGTTTGGTGGCATAAGGAAGAAGACTATTTTTCTTATAAATTCAATTTATTTTTGCAACGTGTGAACTGGCCTAGTATTCAGGTTCAATGAGAGTAGTTCTGGGACACCTTAGATTGATCTAAAAACCGCAACTGTTTTCAAACACAAAATAAATTTCAAGTCTAGAAGCCTGCAACCTTCTGACTTATTTACTTACCTTTATCACCAAAGAGCTACCATCGGGTTCAACTTGCAATCAAAATTAAACGCGGGAAATCGATAAATACTTTCAAACTCTGACGATGTGATGTTACAGCTGAGGTTTTAAACAGATATTTATTCATTTCTAAAGGAATGCAAAAATTAAGAAAATAAATGCCAAAATAAAATGACTCGTGAAGGTAATATTTATACTTACTGATACGTCATCTCTAAATTTGATGACGCCATTTTCATAATACACGTCACCGGAGAAACCCACGAACTGCACCAGAAGGTTGTCTCTGATGAACGACATGATGGCTCGCAGGATGAACGACACAAACAGGTTAATGTGGATGGAGTTGCGCGCGCAGTGGAGCTTTCTACAACAGAGAGAATGGTACTACCGATATTTAGTTTCCTGAGAGGTAAGAGATTTACGATTTACTATATTGTTCTATTACTACGACTATCACTTACTGTATATAGGGTTATTTTCGTTCTGCATTATTTCTCTTCAATAATTTCATTGTAAACAGTTTCGCCCCGCCCCGTCTTGAATTCACCCAGACAAAATTGTGCTTATTTGTGACATTCAAATACGTCCAGTCTTAAATTCGCCAGCTGACAACGAGGGCGAAAGGGGCGAAAATAAAACGGGAGCGAATATTTCCCTGCATACCGTATTTACATTTCGAGTAGAGGATACATTTTATCAAAAACTTTCAATGTTACTTACTTGAAATAGACCAAAATAATTACGGCTATGACTAATGACCCGAGAGACAACCCATACCCAATGTTGTACATCAACCGAACAGAATCTGCATATTGCTGAAAATTGGAAATTAAATTTATTAAAAAATGTTGAAATCAATTTAAAAAAAACTTCCTTAATTTAATATAGCAAACGTATAGAAATTTTTCTACCGAGTTAGATGGGTTTACCGTTTTATGATGGTATAAAATTTAAAATCATATAATGTAATATCATCTTTGCATATTTTTGCTAGTATACCTCAATAAGCGCAGGAACCGAGCGAGAGTTATCGTCCGTTGTTGTACCGATGCATTGGGTGAAATTGGTCCAAGTCCTGTTGTTGAATGGATTGACCAACCACGTGCCATCCTCCATACACTGTCGGGAGGCGTTTCCTGTAAAAGTACAGAACACGTTGGACTTGGTGCATAAAATCTCTCTCTCTCTCTCTCTCCTCTCTCTCTCTCTCTCTCTCTCTGTCTCTGTCTGTCTGTCTGTCTCTCTCTCTCTCTCTCTCTCTCTCTCTCTCTCTCTCTCTCAAAAAAAAAACAAAAAACAAACAAACAAACAAACAAACAAACAAACAAACAAACAAACAAACAAACAAAACAAAACAAAACAAAACAAAAACAAAACAAAAAAAACAAAAAACAAAAGCAAAAACAAAAACAAAAAAAACAAAAAAACAAAACTCATCAATAAAAGGTACGCACAACCCTGTTTTAAAAAGAAAATACTGATAATTTTGATATTGAACACAAATATCAGTAGACTTACTTGTGATGTCAATGTTCTTGATGTGGCTGGGGCAGGGTTGTACGGCGAGCTGACCCGCGGGGGTGGGGGGCCAGCACATGATGTTGTCCCATATCCTCACGCAGTGGGATTCTGTCGAAGAGACAAACAAACGAAATAATTTAAAAAAAAAAGTATTTAATCAAACTTTGTATTCACTCACACGATGTTAGTCTTAACCCCCCACCTCTCTCTCTCTCTCTCTCTCTCTCTCTCTCTCTCTCTCTCTCTCTCTCTCTCTCTCTCTCTCTCTCTATTTCTCTCTCTCTCTCTCATAAAAAATCATTACAATCCCAGAACAATCATGTTTTACCTATCATATTTTAGATATTTATATTCTTTTAAATCAGTTCACATTATAGAAGACTGGTTTTATCATATTTAAATGATTAAGTAGCTTTAATAGGCGTTTTCGTATTCATAATTGTGATTTATATGCTAGTTGTAGATTCAAATCTTGTAAATAAGGCACGTGTCATATTTTTGCTTGTTTATCAATACAATTCAATATTTTAAGAAAATAACCAGTGACAAACTTAGGCAATTACATGTTTCTTATTTTTTTTTTTTTTTACATATAATGAAAAAAGTGCAAATTTTGATATTAATTTATTTATTTGATATAAATAACCTGAGCAAAAAATAACCGACATTTAAATTTTACCCCAGAAAATAAAATATGCACAAAATTAAAAACGAGGAAGCGAAACATCATAAAATGAATCTAGTTAGAGCTTTTAACTTTTACAGGTGAACTAAAAATATTGACCTCGCGGTAAAACTCACAAACGTGTAACAAGCATCAGCGCGCGCCTTTCGCATTAAGGCTCATTATCAATTTCACAGGGATGTTAAGGATATCTGTTTCCTATCAATTTACGATAAAACATGAGCGATTTTCCCGAATACATTCCCATTCACCTGTTAATGATGTCGACAGATCTCGCGAGATTCCCTTTTCAAAGATACGGACTCATTTTTGGCTTACAATTTGACAAATATCTTTCGTTACTGGTTTTTCTCCTTCAATCATTGTGTTAAAATTTAATCTCTATAGTCTATTTTCCCCCACCTGAATAAACACTGTAGAATAAGATATTTCCACATAATTGTCAAATTCAATCGCATTTTCTCGGGCCTTTCCGACAAGCAGAAAAACAACATAAAATGTTTAATTGTTTCAAGGTTATGCGTTTTCTACAAATGAAGTTATGGTATTACTTTTTGATGTAACTGGGTAAAAAATCTTTTTATTTGCGGAAAGTTTGTAACACTATTTTATTCCATTGGTAATATTATTTATTGCGCTATGCATGTATACAGCTTGAAATATTAATAGAAGATTTTTTTCCTCACACACATGCACAAGATATCCCCTTTGCCTCCGTATTTTACAGATTTTCATTAATTTACAGATAAAAACAAGCTTCACTTTACAAGGAAAATTCACCATTAACCTTTGGCTCCGATGCTTGATTCCACTTTTGACGACCATAAGCGAGACATTCTGGAGATAAAATAGAGAGATACAGAGATCGATTGTCAGGCGTTTAATGTCAAAAACTCTGGTACGGAAGGGCCTTACAAATGAAATATACATGTATTGTTCGTTAAAAAGTCGTTAAATATTTCGACTCGTTAAAAGTTACCATTGAGGCAGACTTATATGGTCAACCGTACCAATGTGTGTTTATGGCAGCTGTTGTTGTTGTTTAAAAGGGCTTAATAGCAACTTCAAACTGTTTTGAATTTCAAAAAGCTATGTTTCACTTTAGGAATGATATATTTAACCTATTTCTGGACAATAAGCTAAAAGATTAAAGTCATTGAAGACATACAATTTTACATTTTGCAGACCTCTGTCTTTCCTACTATCGATATCGATTCTTCAGATGACGATTATCGATTCTTCAATATACTGTAATCAGTTCTTCAGATGACGATTATCGATTCTTTGATATCGATTATTCAGATGACGATGCTGTGCCATTTTCTTAAAATAAATACAATTTTTAAAGGCTTTAATCAAACTATATTAAGAAAGTCGAGATTACTCTAAGCTTAAAATAGTAAAACGTTTTATCAATTTCTAGAACTCTCTTCTCAAAATCACTGAAATAAAAGAATGCAATAATGTGAATGACGTCATTCGACAAAAGATGTTGGGAGTTAGGAGTTTAAATTGTACAACTTTGAATAATCATTTCATGCGTCACCATCCTCATCTAAACTTTTGTAACAAGTCAATCTTGTTGCACTAATCGAATGTCTGCATCATGGCTGACTGTTCAGCGAACCCGGTGAAACAAGGGTGCAGCAATCCAGTAACACGACTCCATTAGAACATTAACCCCTTAAAGTTCAGTAAAACCACTGTATATAGCATCTATCCGGGCCCAGCTTTGTTTGTTTACTTATTCCTTTTTCAAATTTTATGCAGCATATTAAGTATATGTCCATTAAGATGGTTTCCAAGATAACAGCAGCGTGCTTTTATTCGATAATCATTTCATCAAATTATACTTGAAAAGAAAATCCTTCAGTGAACTGGTTTTTTTAAAGCGTCACCTTTTTTGTTGCCTGTCCTTTAAGATCTATAGTTCATATTCACAAAGGTTTTAAAAGTTTAAATAAATTTTAGTTAAAGTGAATTTTGTTGAAAAAATATTTAGTAAAAACGAATTTTGTTGAACAAATTCTATGGACGCTCAGATTTTAAAGAAAGTGTGACATCATAAGTTCATTGTTGTTAACGTCATATCGTCTTTGACTTCTTTGACCAATCTCTCATCATATATATCAAGTTCCTGTTGCTCTTCACTCCATGGCAACAAAGAGCAATCCACTCTTCACTAAATGAGCTACATAACTTATGAATAATACCTACAGTGTAGCTGTGTTACCCAAAGTCCACCCTTCCAGTAGACTCGAATAAATTTACCGAGTATATGTTATTTTATATTGTGTAAAAATTTAACACAAAATGAAATCGCCTCACATCAGTTTGATGCATAGGCAAGACTGAATAAAGTAACTCTTTTCTAATTTTGCTATGATATATAAATAATCTCAACAGATTAACCCCATCTCCTTGGTAATATATTTTATGAATATCGTTAGATTTCATTAAGTTCAGCTCTAATCCCAACCGATAATACATTTTAACGTTTATGAAATGGGGAGATCATGGAATCCTACGTAATGCCTACATTTGAGGTTCGTTTACCGCGGGCCGAAAAGGCTCGATAAGTTGCGATTTGTTAAACCCCGTTGAGGCGTTAACGTAACGTATCTTTTTGTACGTGTTTTAGCAAAAGGGAACCGAAACTTTACGCCCTTCTCCAGTTCTTGATAACATTTCAAACATTTCCGTGAATAATCACTTGCTTGCAATGCAGTTTTTGACAAGTCACAAGTTCCAAGAAACCATTAAACATGCATGTTATTCATTTTCTAGGTTAACACCTACAAGTGCCACCAAGGTCGAGGTAGCCAAAACTCTCTCTCTCTCTCTCTCTCTCTCTCTCTCTCTCTCTCTCTCTCTCTCTCTCTCTCTCTCTCTCTCTCTCTCTCTGCTGGTTATCATTGTCCTTTGGTGATACATGTAAACAAACATACACTATTTTTTTATCAAGGTAACGACCTCCTCTCACTGAATAGGATACAAGTTCAACTGTCTCAGGACCAGCTGCTTTTATTAGCAGATGTAGAGTCAGACAGGTTGATTAATGACCAAATTATACTATGTCGTGATCTGACCAGCAGCAAAAGGTTAAGGGTTCCTGGAAGGGTATTTTCTTCTGTCAAAAAGCATGACAGATTAAAATCTAAAACGCGCGAAAACAAGAAAAATAGCATATATAACCGCCCATAAAATGACTGGTTTTTCTCTAGTATATTTCTTCCATTAGCCGTTCTTTTTTCTGGTTAAGGCAGGTCAATAATTATTATATTCGTTGACAACAAACCATAGTGTTATTTGTATAAGATAGTTTCTGCTCGCCAAAACTACCGCAAAAGCACACAGGTGGTCACCACCTTATACATGTAAGTTTGGACTCGTTTTAGACTCTGCCTAGCTTGCCCCCAACCCCCCCCCCCCCCCTCCCCTATCCCCTACCCCCACCACCTACCCCCAACCCCTCCAGATGTCTGGCCTATCTTCTCCTTTTAACAATCAAATTTCTCTCTTCCCCTTTCACTTTAACGTATTACTTTACCCACCTTAACCTTGAATTGGTTCACATGCGACTTTTTATGTATCTACCTGAGACCTCTTAATATGATATGTTTAACATTAATACAAATCGGTTACATTTAACACTAATATGAGTAATTATGAAATTAATTAGTTTATATTGTATAGATGAAATTTAGTACAGAATTCGGATTTATCTATGCTGCAGTTCAGTTTCTTTATCTTATATCATTTCAGGACATTCCGTCCTGGTATTTGTTTATATGATTACACTAAACTGATATTTACATGTATGCACTATGTACATAAAACTAACCCGTGCATACCTCGCATACAGAGTCGACCGATAAAACTTAAAAACATTCTTTATTTTGAGTGCAATGTACATACAGCTAACTAGATCAAGTATTCTATTGTACCGGATTCAATGTACATGTGACGTCATAACTACGTCAATGCTAATACAATATACTGACCCGTGACACAAACATGTGCTATAGGGTTACCTCAATTCTTTGTTTACGAAATGTGTCAACAATGTTTGCTGTAATTCAAATTATCATTTTCTTTTCAATCTAATTTTTGGTTCAAGATACTGTATTGTTTTCAGAAAAATAAAACTTCATGTTTACAAATTAAAAGGCATTGCATAATTTTCTAACGATACAGTACCCGGAAAAAAAAAGAAACCCAAAACTTTGTTTTGTTAAATGCATCTAAGGCCTGTGTGTTATTGTTTAAATTTGTTTAAACCCCGTAAACATTCTCATTCAAATTGTAAATAAGAAATACGATAACTTGATAAAGAAGGTTTGTAGTGATATAGAAGTTTAGACAGGGGCGGGGGATGTTTTAATCAAAATTTATTTGTCAAACCCATGATAACTCCATATGTTAAAGAAGAGAAGCGGTTTTTCAGCAGATATCATAAATACACAGATTTAAGAAAAATCGCCCAATACACTATCTGAATGCTATCGCTTATTCCTCAATAAAACGGGAATTAACCCCATAGAGAATAAAAAAGCCTGTTCCATTAAACGTTTGTTTACGTCTCTATATCATCTTGGCACCTTTGCTTCTTTGAGGATATCATATATAAGGATGACCCTTCACGCGGTTCTACAGACATTTGACCCAGGGGTCACAAGTCAGAGAATAATGAATGCACACAGCGTGTAGGAAACAATAGACACTAAATTACCGTCAAATCGCAAGGGATCCCCATCAATCTCTCTCTCCTCTCTCCCCCCCCCCCCTCCTCTCTCTCTTCTCTCTCTCTCTCTCTCTCTTCTCTCTCTCTATCTCTCTTTCCGTATATTGACACATTTTAGAACTCTGTCTCTGCCTTTCGCCGTTGTCTCTCCATCTTTCTTGCATTTTCTCTCTTTGACCTTGTTTTTCTCTCATTGCATTTCTTTCTTTCTTTCTCTGTTTCTCTGTCTATCTCTCTTTCTCTACACTGACCATTAACACGTGACATGATGTTCCTCTCCGCGGCGATCAGTCCCGTACACTCCAGCCTGCCTCTCTCTCTCTCTCTCTCTCTCTCTCTCTCTCTCTCTCTCTCTCTCTCTCTCCACTGACCATTAACACGTGACATGGTGTTCCTCTCCGCGGCGATCAGTCCCGTACACTCCAGCCTCTTCCGTGCTAGCGCCTCCTTCTGGTCAGCGCTGTCAAAAAAAGATTCTACATCCCGGAAAAACTCTAGATTGGACTGATTTCTCATCACTGTATTATTCTAACAATGTCCACTTATACATACAAGAGTTCTATGTCTTCAGATCCCACAAGAGTTCTATGTTTTCAGATCTCACAAATCGAGAAGTTTTTTTCTCATTCCAGTCAAAGATTGGAAATATCTGTTGCAATTTTTGCGTAAAACTTGAATCGTTAGCTAGCTAACGCTACATGGTAATTATAAGAAATAATTAGGAAGAATAAGCAGACTTTGTTACAGTACGTAAAACCGTCTCGTTCTTTAAAACACGGATCTTCTTAGACACAATCACAGACTTCTCGTTCTATCTTGTAATTCTCTTCTTCAAACGCATGTTGCTCGTCTTCAACATGTTTAAACAATCTTAAATTCGCCATCCTCTTCTTATATATCCCAACAATAAAATTGAATTTTAAAATAGCTGAAATCTTTGAAACATCCTTGTTTGAAATTTAAAATTCAATTCGTTTTGTGTCTGTTGCGACACGAGGTGAGAATTGAAATGAATACGATCCAAGGAGATGCGCCCATGCAGTTATCTCGATGTAAACGCCGGCAAGCACATTGGACGAGCATTAGGTATAAAGATATATTTCTCAGCACTATAGGCTTTCTAGTGTCCACTATTACAGTTATGACCAGTGTTATTAATCACACAAAGTGCGGTGAATAAAAGAGTTGTTTTTCTCCCCCGTAATCATCAAACAATGAAGTCGTTTGTCTACTTAATGTTCTCTTTTTCCTTCAATAAATCGAAGCCATACTGGGTAATTGACTCGGTCCCATATTCATAGATATACCGATATTTCATCTAGCGAGACGTGTAACGGACAGTTACTTTATCGAAATAGCATTAAGACATCTTCTTGATCTGAGTATTTCTTTCTTAATTTATCTTTTTATTTACTTACATTACCTATCTATTACCTATCTGTGTATCTACTTTTATCAAAATATACACACGACATCATCCATCAAATAATCGACCCTAAAGACCAATTGATTTTGATTAGCTATTTCATCTATTTTTCTTTTAACATCCGTACTCTCTCTCTCTTTCTCTCTCTCTCTCTCTCTCTCTCTCTCTCTCTCCTCTCTCTCTCTCTCTCTCTCTCTCTTCTTTATCATTTTTAACTCAGCATAACGTAATTGTTTATCCTCTGTCTTTCTCTTTCGTCTCCTTTATTTCTATTTAATTCACTCAAAATTCATTTACATTCTCTCTCTCTCTCTCTCTCTCTCTCTCTCTCTCTCTCTCTCTCTCTCTCTCTCTCTCTCTCTCTCTCTACAAGGCTTGATTAAATGGACGTGTTTACAGCTCCCATGATAAACTATGCACGTGTTCACTCGAGCCGAACATTATCTCTCCCAAGGCTGTCACCATTAATTAATTGCTAATAAGGTGACCGCTACGAGAGACAATATAGACCAAAGAATGCGCATCTTACTACCCTACAAATCTGCACATTGCTGATTAAAGTTTACAGAAGGCGGATCCAACAATTTGGGCGAGAAAAAAAGAAGATCCATTTGTATCAAAAAATCTATTTGGTTAAATATTGTATAAATATTTATCCAATGTTGTAATTTTGGGGTCACAAATATAATTCTCAACTCTGTTGTCATGGATTAGTTTTCATACATGCACTGACTAAACCAAATAACGGTTTTTAAAACCAGTTTCAATCTATTTGTTTGCGAATGTACGATTCATAGTATCAACCTACATGTATTTAAGGAATAAAGAATCATTTTTTGAGCATTATGGGGTGATCAATTACGGTCGGGAGTGATCAAATCTAATAAAGCCCGATGATTGATTTTCATAATATAATTCCAGCTTGTAATATACATATATCCGGATATGGAAGAAAGGGCTGTTATTTCTATGCATCCCCATCCCCTTTAGATTTTTAACGGGATATATAATATGATCCGTAAATGGAGGAAATGGAAGAAAGGGCTGTTATTTTTGGGCATCCCCACCCCCTCTAAATCTCAATGCTAGTTTTAGAATTTATTTTACAGGATATTTAATACAAAAGTTTTGTTTACCTTTATATGTTTTTATCGACATGAATATTGCTCAGGAAAAATGAAAAAAAATCATGAATTGTGAAGTTTTAAAAATCCAAAAATTCTTAACAAGCCAAAAAAAAAGAGGAAGAAAAAGTAGTATAAAAGAAAGGGGTTTTTGCAAATCATGAAAATCCTAATCCTTGGGGTGGGGTAGACGTATATCTGTACCTCACTGTTAATTACCTTTTTTCAATTTGATTTTCATCAAATTTCCCAAAATGTGTGTGTGTGGGGGGGGGGGGGGGGGGGGGGGGGGGGGGCAAATCCATGTAATTTCAGATTTTAGAAAAATGTTTCTTGCCCCCTGATGCCACGTGCCTGTATATCAAGTGGGGAAACACATCCAGTTTATTGTAAAGCTGATCCTAAAGTTGAAGATTGTTCAACTGCCATCGCTGTTTGTGTGACACGCTAGGAAATGCATGAACATTTTTCGAATTCCTTTACATTATATTCCATTAAGAAGCGACCAATGGATTTATTTTATTGATCTGTTTTTTGATTGGGACAGCCAATACCATGATATTAAAAATACACAATGAAAGTCCATAACTGATTTTAAGTTTGTTTTTCATTTAGGACACAAGCGACGTTCCTCAGTTTTAGATAATTTCCTTGATAGATTACTTCTTCTTCATTTGCATTTAAACCTGCCCATGCCCCAAAATTCAGGGTGCATTACCAGGCTATTTTTAATTTTTCTTTTAATGGCATGCAAAATGCAATTGAATGGTTATTGATAAAGTCATAGTATATATTTTCAATTGAAACTATACATATATATATATATATCGCCAAATAGAAAAATATCATACAACATTCATCAACTGCTAGATATTTGTTCGACCACTTTTTGTATATTTATACTTTTCATAACAAATTCTTTGTTGGATTGTCAACCAATCCTTTTAATTGATTATTTATTGGATACTTAACAGTGCAGTGCCTTTCAGTGATCAATCACGTGTTTATGTAATAGGTCATTGTCTGTTTTCGTCTGTGGAAGGGATTGATTGTGGTAGAAATTAGACTTCGCTACATGTACCAAGCCACAAAAAAAAATCTAGACGAAAAACAACCGTAACAGGATAAAATAAAACGTCTCCCTCCAAAAATCAATAGATGAATAAATAAATAGATAAATAAATAGATAAATAAATAAATAAATAAATAAATACATACATACATAAATAAATAAACAAATAAATGAAAAAATAAATAAATAAATAAATAAAATGAATAAATAAATCATGAAAAGGTATTGGTTTTTCAAACAAACAGTCTCACTGTTAACCGAGTATCCAAAACAAGACAGGACTGGAATAATGCTGATGTTTGCATGAAATATTTAAACAACCTTATAAACTAGTACCAAAGTACCAATAATACTTATAGTCGGCACATTTAATGAATGGTCTCGACCCTCCAAAACGGCCAGGAACTGCAGTGTAGACTATTTCTTTTTGTTTACATTCCAATACCGTAATATCTATGTTTAAACCTGACTAGGCATATTTCTACTAGTTGTGCAATACCCTAGCGCTATTTAAACCCCGTAATTTGCCGATACCCGGCAGATCGCCATTGAACTCAGCCTTGTCTACACCGCCTATCATGGAGGGAACTGACGGGATTTGGGGGTGCTTCTCAGCCGCTTACTTCGTTCACAAAAACCGCAGAAAGAAAATATCCTGGCGCCGGGGTTAACTTATTTCCAGGAGGAACCCACTGGCTGTGGAGGATCATGGTATTGATGACGTCACAGTCAACAATATTCATTCCTTCACACTGACCTGGCATGCACGCGGCTATTCCCGGGCCTGAAGGATGGACCCCCTCCCCGAGCGGGTGCGCAATCACACCCCAGGGTGTGCCAGCAATAGGGAGGGGAGAAGTCTGGATGGCCCACCCAATCTTACAAAGTTTGGGGTGGAAGTATTTATTTAAACTTCACCACAGCAATGTATCTTTGGGTGTTTTTATCTCCATTCGTCGATTCAGGTTTGTTCTACTTATTACCTATAACATACCCTTATTGGACTAAAGTAAGAACTATTGATTGATTTGTTCATGTTGAATGGTTAGGTTATGTACACATATTTGAATAGTTAAAGGCCCAGTGTAAAGAATAAAGATTTTTACATAGGACGTTACAACAGAACGTAAAGATTCATTAACTAATTGATTTAAAATTTAGATTAAATGGTCGTCTATTTGCAATCTATATGTAGTCGTTCTAACCCATTCATTTTCTGCTGTATTCAGTCATACATGTATAATTGTGATGCGCCTCTTTATACCTGGCCGTGAAATAACAATTGTCTGTTGTTTGGTGTTCATGAAGGTAATACATCGAATGCAGGTGATTATTAATTCATCTTGAAACGACTTTTTTTTATTTTTAACAAAATAATGATAAAGTAAGTTAATTACATTATTACCAGAATAATACTTTTCTTTAATGGGTTGAAAATGTTAACCGTAAAATTCATTGTGTACTGATCATAAATTACATCCTGATCTCAATTACATGTATATTACATGCGCGGATCTAGGGGGGGGGGGGGGGGGTCTCTCTTTTGCAAAATTCAATTTCTTTAAATTTATTTATAAAATTACCAAAAACATGCCTTAGACCCCCATCCCGGCAAACTCAAATAATCGTCGGACCCCCCCCCCCCCCTTCCCCCTGGAAAATTTTTCTGGATCCGCGCATGTATTATTTGTGGAAATGAGTATGTGTTGCGATGGAAACACAGGTAATTTTGTTACCGTATCGCGATATTTATACAAAATTCGTGATATATATATCGCGATATCGATATACACGCTCCAGTAAAATTGCTTATTTTATATAAGACTACTTGTTGGTGGTGTAGTCCAACCTTGTCTTACAATAATGTGAATATGTTAATATCCGTAAACTCTGCTTTATCCAAACATCAGTTTGTCGAGAAATAAACACTTAAAGACTTTATTCACGTGAAATAAAACTGAACTTATGGCTCCTGCAAACTTAACTTAACTCCTTTATCGTAATTAAGTATTTCTAGTTAATAACTATGATGAAAACTGTGGTAAATAAAATAGATGTATGTCGCCAATTAAAAATAAGATTGTTGTTTTTAAATAAGTTGTATTAACAACCACTTAATTTATTTAACCCAGATGTATATCGGGAAAGTGTGTTTTGCATGCGTGTTACCCGGAGTCACTATAGAAACGTATAAAAATACAATTTACTAGTTACTAGTAGTCAAAGAAAATTATTACATGCATTTGATTTCTCACGAAAAGACTACTTGTAGTAATATTTGCTTCGTTGGACAAATGGATCAAAGTTGAAATAATAGAATCTACACGCAAAAATTCTGCAGAGCAACATGTACGCCCTAAACTACATGTTTTAACACTGCATGGTTTTTGAAAGGCATGCAGGATCAGAAAAACCTATATTGATTACTTCATCATCTGTTGATCATATTTGGAACAATTTGTCAAAACTCGAACTTGATCTGTAATTTCTCATCATTACGCTACACAGCGAGTTTCAAATCAATACTTAAACATGACGGGAAAAAAAGTCTGGAAAACCAAGTTGAAACAGAATGACTGACAAGCAAGGAAAGACAAAACTAAAGACTGCAGATTTCAAGTTGTCGCAAACCACTGCCAATATGAATGATCCCTGGACTCCAGACAGTGGCTAGCTTGAGACGACGCAGATTTCCCGGTTTCATCCAATTGTTCTACAGTTGCATTGCCTAACCATGACTCATAGATTTCAGTTTCATGAGGTATACTTGGTCCTGCTAATCATTGCCAGATCAAAAATGGTAGATTTGGAAGAAAAATGCGCAGCGCAAAAGAGGCTCTATGGAGCATTCGTATATGTATCATGCGACAATGGCTGATTTGAGGAAAAGAAGGAAGTCTGCAGGAAGTCTGAAACACAACTGTCGATCATATATATTGCATTTAAAATTCAGGCTGTTCAATAAATCGTTTATTTAAAATAAATAATTATTCTAATTCTAGTATCATAAAATCCATTCTATTATTTTGTTTTATATTTTCAGCGTACAAGTCTTCAATATATTAGCCATGCAGAATCTTATTCAGGATGTTAAAAGTCTAGTGCTTTCCTCATTATAATATTCGATAAACTATATGAACATTATTTACAAAAACACTTAAGGAGGATGGTCACGAAATTAACCATCAGATCTACCTAAAATTTTAAGACATGATTTGTTTTGCTATAAACTATTATTTAGTAAATAAAGAATCCATATACTAGTACTTTACCTTTTGAATTTGTATGTTTTCCTATATTTTTATATAGAACTTTCTTCTAAAGGAGATCAACACAGTCTCCCCTAATATGACTCAAATTGATTTTTTTTTTCAAAGATTAAACGATGACGCAACGTTGTGTTATGCAGTTATTGTGACCTTGCGCAATACAATTTAGTACGTCATTTCGGAGATAAATATAATTGTTTTAATGTAAAGTTTCACTGAAATAAACCTTGAAATAACTTTTTATCTCTAAATAATTTTTTTAGAGCTTAATCACTTAATTAAAGGGAAATACTGATCAGAAGACTTGAATAATCAAGTTTGTTGACATACACAAAGTTGCGAATGCTCGTTAGTTGTTGATGTTTTATAAAACGAACACTAGCCTAATGATTCGAAGTTGAAAATATTGAATAAGAATGCTTACTGCTGGTTAAATAAAAGTCTTGGGAGACATTATTTCGGTAATTTCTTGTTTAGAAAGCAACCAAAGCGTTCTGTTTTCATTGCGTCGTCAGAATGAACTTGATAGCTATCGTGATTTGCAGTTTTATAAATTTCACAGTTATGTGTTTCTTTTGTATTTGTAATTTAAATCTTCGACAAAATCCATTTTAAATCAATTTTTGGTAGTAGATATAGTTATATAGAAAATACTAGAAAGTATTCGAAATAGGTCACTGAAGCGTTGAAGCGAGGGGCTGTGTCAAAAATAGTTCGGACCGGAAGTATTTGATAAAGCATCACCCGTTTGATAAAGTAAAGGTTTATCACACGGGTAGTATACACCACACGTATGAAATAAAAATCTTATATCACACCCCTAGGGTTTATATCACACGGGTAGGAATTTTCTGTTTTTATCGCACAGGGCCGAAAAGGGTATATTTTCTTTAAGTATACGATATAAAATGTTATTACAGTTGAACTTCGATATCTCGAACACTGATATCTCGAATATAGTGGGTATGTGGAAGTGATTTGTAAGTCCCAACCACTTATTTTTTTTTTACGTATTTTACCCTCGATATCTCGAATACTTGGATATCTCGAAGTTTTTAAATAGTCCCATCTAGTTCGAGATAACATTTGTATTTCTTGGAATATATAGTGATTGATTTTGGTTTACACCGTTCAGCCACCTCAATGCAAACTGTGGAGTGATCATTCAGCTGACGGGTTGAAGCAGTTTAATTCATTTTTTGGCTGTATGATTATTTACAAGCATTTGCAAATTCATCCTGTTATTCTTCAAACATATTTTTGATTAAAGGAGCAGAATATATATGAATTTTATTCTTGCAAATTACATACAAATTTATTATTCTTCTGTGGTTCTGGTTCAATTGTTTCTGCAAAAAGAAACAGAAAAAATTTACCACTTTTTGGGATGGTTTGTAAGTTTACGAATGCCTCGGTTGTTCCTTTAAGAGAGAATAAAATTAATATTTGCTTTTAGTTTTCAATAAGGTTAATTAATTATTTGTATTTTTTTGAAAATTGAGAAATCTGAACTAAAAACAAGAGTCCCATGGGCCACATGGCTCTCCTGAACAACAGTTCCCCAGTTTTGGTCCAGGGGCACAATTTTTACAATTCAAAATCTTCACTATATATACAAGCTTTTATGTAAATATTGGCATTTTTGGTGCAGTTGTTCTTGAGAAGAAGATTTTTAACATTTTTACTATTTACATGTATTTCCCAGTTTTGGAGCGGGAGGTCACGATTTTTACAATGTAGAATCTCCACTATATATACAAGTTTGTGTAAATGTTGGTATTTTTGGTGCAATGGTTCTTGAGAATATTTTTAAAACATTTTTCCTATATATTTCTATGTTAAACTTTAAACCCCGCCTTGGGCCCCAAGTTTTGGGCGGGGTTACGATTTTTATAATATAAAATCTTCACTATATATACCAGCTTTTGTGTAAATATTGGCATTTCTGGTGCAGTGCTAATTGAGAAGAAGATTTTTAAGGACATAAAATCTATTCTCACTGATTCGCAATTATCTTTCTTTTAAAAAAGGTTAAGTCCTTTATTTTCACAATTTAAAATTCCTTTCCCATAAGGATGCTTTGAACCAAGTTTGGTCAAATTTGGCCCAGTGGATAAAGAGAAGAAGTCAAAAATGTGAAAAGTTGACAGACGGACAGATAGACAGACAGACAGACAGACAGACAGACAGACAGACAGACAGACAGACAGACAGACGGATAGACGAACGACAGACAAAATGTTATCAGAATAGTTCACTTGAGCTTTCAGCCCCGGAGAGCTAAAAAATTAATTTCTATATTAATTATACAGCCATAGCCATATTTAAATTTAATTACCATTACTTGTCACAATTATAGCAAGTGTAGTGCAGATATCTTTGAGCTCAAGATATATATCTGGATCCAAGATAAATCAAAACAATGTCTTCAGACAATATCAAAAGAAATCTTTGAAACTTCTGTACTACATCCATTTGCTACAAAGTATAATACACACACTCTCACACAATAGTTTGATATACCAAAATGATCTGCATATTTTCTAATGCATTAATTTATATGATGATTCTAATATAAACAAAATCAAAAGATGATATATTTTATGTATGAAATAAAATGTATATGAAAAATTCATTGAATTTATTTTACTACAAATTACGCAATGCGTTTAGAAATAAACAAAATAGACATCATGTAGCAGTTTTGAGGATGTAAAAAATGTTTAAATTTGAACCCCAATGATATATATTCTTACATCTTAACAATTTAGAGAGACATTTGTCATTAACTGTTAGTTGATGCCATATGTGATATGCCCAGAAGTCAATGCATGCCTAAAACACCTTTTTAATTAGCATGTAATACGTGTAATACTTTCCTTTATTGTTTGACAGACCATTCAAGCAAATGTTTATGGCAATGACTGATTAACCCATTTAAAATTAATCAAATAGTATGTTATATGGCTAAGATCTTTTTTATAATAGAAAAAAAAGAATTGAATAAATATAAATATTTCTATGGAGAATATATAAACCATTGCAAAAAATGTGTTGAAAAAAAATCATAATTCCTTCATACCCTGTGGCATTTTAAAGACTTTTTTCTCTTAAGTGTGGTAGAACACCTACTCGTTGCTCTGCAATCAGCTTTGCTCTAGTTTTGGGGGCTACTTTCACTTTACAAGTTTTTAAATGCGTCTGATCTGAATGGATCTTTCAGATCAACAATGTTTACCATAACATTTGTCAGGTCAAAATTAACTATAGCCATAGCTGTTGAGTTTCAGGCTTAGCTCTGTTGGAAGAAATGTATAACGTTACCCCAACCTTTTCTGAGATATTCTACATAAATTACTCGTATTTACTGTATGGTCTAATCGCTCTAATTGATTCAGACATATATTTAACAATTTCATTATCCTTAGAAGTTCAAGTATAGTGGTTTTAAAAAGTAAAACTACAATGAATGATGACCGTCGGTCGTTGACATTACATTTATACAATCCGAATTTTCTAGAACACAACTACAGCCTATAGCTTGACTCTTTTGCCACAAACAATTGTACAATATAATTTTCAAGAAATAAATAAATAAAAATTCAATCCTTACCTTAAAAGTTAAAATTCATCCTGCAGCTTGATTCTTCTGCTTCCGTGGCGTAAAATATGATGTAAGTTTGTGAACAATAAAATTAAAACCGATTCAGGCTTTTAAACGAACATATGTTCAAAAATAAACATATGTTCAAAATATTTTTCAACAAAAGTTGAACATCTGTTTACCACAAATATATGTTCAACATATGTTCTGAGTCTGAAATACGTTTAACATATTTTTCAAACCTATTTTAACAATATTTTTCAAACATATGTTCAACATAGTGTGAAAAATTCATATGTTTAACGTATGTTCAACCTTTGTTAAACATATGTTACTCAAAACATATGTTTAACATATGTTGCAATTTTACCTGTGTTTGCTGATTCATAAACACTAATGATTATAATTTACCGTCTTTGAGAAAGGGGGGCTGACAACCAAAGATATAATTCAACTAGACAAGATCTCGTTGCGAGCAACGAGGAGGTCTTCCTTCCGATTTGTGGAAGGTGAAATGACATTGCCTTTGATCTTCATCAACAAAACATATCTGGAAATGGGGTGGGATGTAAATGCTTTTCAAATCGCTTTTAAATGTAGTTATCCTACTTGAGATATAAATGATCAAAATTTTTGACGTTACCATTCTTGAGATATCTGGGAAATATCGTTTTCAGGACTGACCCTATAACTCTTCTGTTCAATATTGCTTTTGATTTTTTTTTTTGAAATATCGAAGATCAAAGTTTCTTACTTCTAGCTCATTAAAATCTTTAATTTCGTAACAAAGGAGTAAAGAATTGTCATGTTAAGGTAAATAACGTTTACATGTACTTAATTGCTTCTATCTTTTATTGCAAAATATTTCACAGTTAAAAGCTATTATAAACAGACTTAAAAGCCCTACCTAATTTAATTTGAAGGACCAGCCCTTGTTCTTGATGTCAAGAGAAAGCTCTAATCATTTCAAACTTTTATTGTTCAACAGTTGTTTAAAACGTTGTTACCGTTCTCGATATATTTGGACAAAAACGTTTTAGGGACCGATTCTTTAACTCATATTAGGGATTTGGTAACAAAAGAAATATGGTTGAATATTGTCAAACACATTGTTTTGAGTCTCTAATGTTCAAAGCTGCTTTTCAGAATTTTTCTCCGATTTCAGGTATTTATGATCAAAACTTCGGACATCTGGTCCCTTAAGGCAATACAGGACACTGGTCACGTGACTATCATTGCAATGATGCTTTGATGTGCTAACTCTATTATGACGTCATAATTGATTTGATTTTATGATGTCCAACATGATCTTTTTCTCGTACTTTACGGCTCTAAAGTAGTCATTGTCACAACATGAGTTAGGGAAAATTTAACATTTTCAATTTAGAAATGTAGATGTTAAAATCATAAACGGTTAATGTAATCAAATATATATTCTGTTTATTCTTCTGTTCGTATTAATTAACAAATCTAAAGAATGTATCACGCTTTTGGATAATTCAAAACAGAGATTGTCAGAAAAGGTCAGAATTCCAGAAATAGGGTTAGGGTTTTTTCCTATTTTAGTATTTCCCTTGAATGCCAAGAAAGTTGCCATGAAAATTTTAGAAGTGAGAAAGCACATGCTAGGGATGATATCTAAATGTTTTTTAAAATTTTATTGAGATTTGTTTTTATGTGCCATCACATTTTGTTCAAATCTAGAATAAAAAACCCAAAATTTAAAGTGCTGATTTTAGCAATATATTGCTATGTAAAAAGGCCAATGATGTAAATAATTTTGAAATTTGTTTCCGTTCTTAAATCAATGAATATAATTTGCAAATAAATTCCATCAAATAAAATAATTATTGCAGAAAATTGAAACTGTCCCAAAAAAAACCCCAAAATGCCAGAAAAGGGGGGACAATTCCTATCAAAATATCTCCCTTGCAAGGTAAGAAAGTAGTCATGAAAATAATATATGTTGTAGAGGACATCTGAATGTTGATGTGTTAAAAAAAGCGAAAATTTGATTGACAACAAATTTTACGCTGCATCGTCCTGTTCCCCCTCAAAATTCTAATTTACGTAACAAAGGAGTAAACAATTGTCATGTATAGGTAAATAACGTTACGATGAAGATTATTGCATCCATATCGTATTAAAAAATCTTTCAGGTAAAAGTTATCATTTAAGGACTTTAGAGTAAAATTCAATTTTAGCTTACAGACATCATAACACACGTGTTGAAATACCAAATGTATAAGCAGTTATTCTGGTGCAGGCGTTTCGTAGTTAATTGGTGAAATGTCTTAATTTAAAAGTATAGATTTGTTAAGAGGAAAACATGTTTACAAAATTTTTAAAAACTTTTTATCAATTATTTTGTTATTGTCTTAGAGTCTTAGAGTAAACAGCAAGATATTTGTAAATGTAATTTGTATATCTTAAGAAAATGTAATAAAAATGGGAAATTTTGATAGGAATTAATCAACTGAGACTCGGAATGGATCTCAATTATTGAACCTTACTTTTTGTCTAGAATCTTTCAAATTTATAACCTTTAATATCCGTCCCTGGTCGACTTTTTTCCTTTAAAACTTGCATATATCCAGACAGAAAGTGACGTTTTAAACAAAAATAAAATATAAAAAGGTTTATATGAATATCAATCAGATATGAAAATGTTTTTGAAGTTAACAAAGTCGGTTTTGAGATTTCCCTTACACAAATTTGGCCGATAAAGAATAATAAAAGGGGGAGAGAACAAAATAATGAAGAGAAAAAAGGTATTTAACAATTAACATACACATTATTACACTTACATGTATGCTAAATAAAACCAATGAATTAAAAAGCGCATTAACAAATTTACTGTTTGAAAAAAAATCTGCCCACGGTAGTAATCGATCCCGTGACCCATGAATGTGAGTACAAACATCCTAACGAATACGCCACGGGGTGTTATGTTTTTTCTGATTACTGATACTGTGTCAAGCTTGCTTCTAAAATAAACTATAGGTGGAAAGGGATAGTTTCGTACTAAAGACCCGGTCAAATTTCTTAAAAATTGTGTTGTCAGTTTTTCATCATTGACATATACCACCTGCTGTGTTTACACGAAACGTGTGTAAATAAATAGGCATTGGTCTCGTAAAGGGGATTTGTTTAGGGAACATCACTAATGCAAATAAAGAGCTGAAAAGGATGCTACTGCGTGCAATATAGATACGCTGCGTGTAAGTCTCGGCGTGAGCTGCTAATTTTGTATGCTAAAAGCGAACTTCATTACAATGGTAAACAATTCATATGCACATTCTCCCTGTTTTTGACTGCATGAATGAATCAATCAAAATATTTAGTGATGCCCGGGAAAAGGGGAAATAGAAAGAAAATGTAAATTAATTTTAAATGAAAATGGAAATCCGTAAAAAATTATTTCAATTGTCAAAATTTCATTAATTACATGTACAACCAAACAGTGATTTTTGATTGAAAAAAAAACCCTCGAACATGTGAATTTACAATCGAAATTCATACATTACGTACGGTGATCAGGGCATGGACTTGATATTTTTGTAGGAGATTATTCTTTTAAATTTATTGTTGACTGACAGTTGGATTATGGTGTAAGGAACAGTACCTCAAAGTTTCATTTCGTTTCAAATTATTATTACACAGCTCGGAACCCAGCTAGATTCTAAATGCTGTGAAGTATAATATGGCTTAAATGCATGGCATAAAAACAATTCCTTTATCCATAATGTGTTTCACTAGAAATAATTATACACTTTTCGTATGTAAGCTGGTACACTGTCTACGGTAGCTTTATATCAGTTCTACGCACAATTACCTCGTTTAGTTGTCAAATGAAAACAGTAGCATGGTAACAAGTCTAACTTTTTACACTCATATTACGCAATACCCGCACAAAATATTATTGTAACGACATTTATAAGATCATAATGAACTTTTCCAGCGACAGCCGTATCGAAATCTTAACCACTTTTGAGTTATAAAGCAAAAACTTTGAAGGGCTCTAGGCCCCACAATTTAGGGGCCAGCCCTTTTTTCTTGATGTCATATGAAAGAGCTTGTTAATATAATTTTTTTTACTTCTACATGTCTTACCAAAATATTTTCGTGAAAAGAAATAAATTAAGAAAACCATGCAAAATCACGGCGCTTTTTTATATCATTTTTCGAAACCTACGGGCCCCTAGCGCTTTTAGTGCTTGAAAAAAATGAATGCCTTAATACAAATCTACAATCTTTTGTCTTTTGAACTCAATATCTTTTATAGTTAACGAGAACATTCGTGGACAAACCGACCCTCTGGAAATCGTTAAATTGTTAATATCTCAAAACCGGAAGTGACTTCATCAAAAAAAAATTGCAAGAAGGTTCAGAGTTAAATCTATCAGATCTGAAAATTTCATGTAAATCGGCCAAGTGGTTTTTGGAAATCGCTACACAAAATTTGTAAGAAAAAAAAAGAAAAGGGAAAAAGAAACCGAACGAAAACAATACGGTCTTCCGTTGGAAACGGAAGACCTTATTAGTATATGGTTACTGAGTCCCATATTATTCATTTACATACTAGTATACAAAAAGACAAAGGATTTCTATTCATCACATATTTGGTCAGTACCCGTGGCATATTATTCTTAGAATCGTTACAAAATTACCTGGGATTAATCACATTTCAATTTTGCGTATTGAAATAATGTGGTTTCAGCAACTACATTAGGTAAATACCAATTTTCATAGATTACGTAGTTGTGTTGATCCACGAAATCAAATCTCCCTTGAATTGAATTAGACACAAATTTATATAGCCTTCAAACTGTGATTTTTACTAAATTCTCAAATATTGATGCCTATAAATTGTAAAGAAAATACAGTTCGCTGTCATAAGTCTACTGTAAAAGTGGTTATTTACGCTGAGGGTTAAGTACGTGTTTTCTAGTCAAACAGTACGCGTGGGTATTAAATACGCGGTTGTCTGATACGCGCTATGGTATATTACGCGGTTTCAAGCATACCGCGTAACTAGAGTCCCCCACGCATAAATGACCACAGTATCCAAAAGGATATAGGGATAACACAGGGAGGGCGTATTTTATCTGTAATTTGTACAAGACGCGCGACTTCAGTGACCTCCACTTACCCCACTTACAAAAGGACTAATGTATGTAATGTTAACCATTTGACCCCAACACTTAACCCCACTCATTGCAAACCATTAGCAATAATGCTGAGACGGAGATGAAATGGAGTATATATATTCTCTGATCAATTTGTCAAAAGTAATGTATTGAGTTAAAAGAAGCTTGCTTTCATACGTGCTTATCGTCTCCAAAATATACTCGATGGGGAAAATAGAAATGTAATTAGGGAACAACTGGCAAAAATCAAATGGCTTCTTCTATTCTGTTGCCAGGAATTAGCAAGAAAGTAGTCTGGATGAAAGATTTTTTTCTAATCATCTTTCAGATGATGAGTTTTTGTAATACAATATTGTTTTGGTACAATGCAGAACGGAACGGAACCAGTTAAGAGGCACCCAACGGGGAAACGGATTTTTAAAAAAAACTGTATTAAACCTATCGTATATGGAAGATTATTTTTGTTTTAAATTTAATGTTTAGATGTACTGTGTATTAAAAGAATATACTACTCATTACTAAATAACTCATTATACATTTCTCTCATGAAAGAACTTATAGTTACTAGTTATATTAGGATAATTGAATGATGACAATGTATATATAAAGTTTACAATACAGTACGTACATGTATTTTTCACATAACTTTCGGTTCAAGATTGCAGTGTATTACACAATCTAAAATCTTTTCATTATATGTATTCTATAATAATTTTTATTCTAATAGTACATCGGATTTAACAAGAGATGTTCGTGAAACACTTATGCCCCCCTCCCTTCGAAACATCTGGGAAGAAATTGAACAGAAACTGCAAATAATTGGAATTTTTAAGTCCAAGGAACATAACTCTGTAAAGAGTTGCTCGATCCTACCCAACATAGAACTTGACCTAGATATTATTAAGATAAATCTGTATACCATTTCATTACAAAATGTGCAACCTCTGCGAAGAAAATGAATGGAAGCTGCAAACAATTGGGATTTTCTACGTCCAAGGGGCTTAACTCTGTCGAAAATGACTGGATCGTATTCATAATCAAACTTGACCTAGATGTTGTTATGATAAATGTGTATACCAAATTTTATTTCAATATGTGCAACCCCTGCGAAGAAAATGAACGGAAACTGTTAGTGGACTGACCGACAGACAGACAGAGAGACAGACGGACAGCAGCAAATCAATATGGCCTCCTTCCTTCGAAGGGAGGCATAATAAATCTTAATACAAGAAATGTAAAAAAGAACTTCCAAATACGTGGGCAGCATACACTTTTGTCCTTTGTTCTAAGTACCCTCTATCTCAAATTGTTAGTATACCAAAATCAATTATGTTCGTTGTTCGTTGGTGTTTTCTCTCTCTCTCTCTCTCTCTCTCTCTCTCTCTCTCTCTCTCTCTCTCTCTCTCTCTCTCTCTCTCTCTCTCTCTCTCTCTCTCTCTTGTGTGTGTGTGTGTGTGTGTACACTCACCGTTAGACGACGTTGACATGTTCCTCTCTTCAGCAATTAGCCACTTACACAACATCTTTTCCCTTATTAAGATTTTCTGCTGGTCCCCGCTGATATCAGTCGAATCAGGGCCAACATCTCTCATTGTTATATTTAACCTGTCCAACTACAAGCTACACTTATAAAAAGCAAGAAGCACGCTCTGTGTTAGTGGAAGCCCAAAATTTCGAAGAGCTATTGTGGAGAAATCAAAAATGTTCCAACGATCCGGCTTTAAAGTACACTAATAAAGCACAAAACTTAAGACACGGTTTGTAGACACTGAGTGCCAAACGTCGAGGAGCTATTATGGATAAATCGGAAGTCATTTAACATCATACAAATATAACATTATATAGTAATATAGCACTAGCATTCTTTTCAAGTCGCCTGAATTTCGATTTTGACTTACAATTCTTGCGCACCATTCAATAATCACCGTGTATAATCGCTACCTCCAAGGATGCGCTGAAGTAATCCCACAAGTCAAAAGGCGTAAACTTTCTCCGTATCTTTGAAGCATTAAAAAGGGGAGGTTTTATATGTGTACCAACAGAGGGTTATATACTCAAACGAAATTGATTTGCTGCTATAAACAAGCGTCTTTATCATACGATGTATAGTACATTTATTCCCATTTCGCCTTAACTGTAAAATTTGGCATTCCCATTTCGCCTTAGTAAGCTCTTAGGTGAATTAAGGCGAAACAGTAACTTATACATGTATATAAATATCTAATTCGGTGTAATTATTGTTTGTATAGCAATATAGTTATTACTATTTATCTAAAATTGTTCCTAATATGAGTAATTTTGTGAAAATATAATGGAGAAAGAACTGATATTAAGATGGTATAAGTTTTATTTAAAATAACGGTATTTATCGTTTACATTATGAAAAAAAAAATGATTAACAATGGTATACACATTTTGATACATCAGCAAATTAAGCTAATAACTCTAGCAGCTAAGATATAAATAATATGTTATTTATGTCTCTGACTCTATGCAATTTATCATTGGCAAATCTGAATTATGCTCACCAAATTATACAAAGCTCTTAACTTAAAATGATTCATAACAAATGGTTATGAATTTCGGATAGAATTGATGAAGATTTAAGACACTTACGTACATGTATAATAAGGATTAAAGGATACTTTTTATCATTTAAATTGCTGTAAAAATAAATCTATTCAATTTTACATGTGAATAATATTACATTCATTTTCTTCTTTTTCCAATCCCAATTTTGTTATCTGTGTAATTAAGATCTAATTATCATCAAAACATCTCAACAATTTACAAGTTTTGTTTTTACAGTAGTTTTATTTAGAAATTCCGATTTCGCCTTATACTTTTTATGCCTTTTTCCCCCTGTATTTCACAGTTAAGGCGAAATGGGAACACAACGTATATATACTAATACATATTTGAACAAATCTCAGAGAGAAATCTGCAAAATTTGCACTTTAAAGTGTAAAATTTACACTTAAATCTGTAAAATTCGCACTTTTAAGTGTAAAATTACCACTTTAATCTATAAATTTTAAATTTTAATCTGTAAAATCCACGCTTTAATCTGTAAAATTTACACTTAATCTGTAAAATTCATACTTTTAAGTGTACAATTTACACTTTAATCTGTAAATCTTACATTTTAATCTGTAAAATGCACACTTCAAGGTGTAAAATTTACACTTTAAAGTGTAAAATTCAGGCTTTAATCTGTAATATTTACACCTTAATCTGTAATATTTACACTTTAATCTGTAAAATTCGCACTTTTAAGTGTAAAATTACCACTTTAATCTGTAAATTTTAATCTGTAAAATTCACGCTTTAATCTGTAAAATTAACACTTTAATCTGTAAAATGCACACTTTTAAGTGCAGAATTTACACTTTAATCTGTAAATCTTACATTTTAATCTGTAAAATGCACACTTTAAGGTGTAAAATTTACACTTTAAAGTGTAAAATTCAGGCTTCAATCTGTAATATTTACACTTTAATCTGTAATATTTACACTTTAATCTGTAAAATTCACACTATATCATTTTGTAGTGGCCACCAAATAAATAAGTGTCGGCCGCCAGATAATAATATTGCTGCCGCCACTTATTTTTCTGGCGGCCGCCACATAGTTATATTGCGGTCGCCAAATAAGCGGCGGCCGCCCCCTAATTATTTGGCAACCGTCAGATAATTAACTTGTGGAGACCGCCATATAATCATATGACGACCGCTAATTATTTATCTGCAAGACAAATAAGTAGCGACCGCTAGTTATTATGTTTCCGTAAAAATGCCTCCATAATTATGAAAGAATCGTCCATTGCGCATGTCCATTGTCTGTCTTACACCCAAATCGAACAAAGTGTCAATATTACAGATTAAAGTGTAAAATTACAGATGAAAGTGTAATTTTTTTCAGATTAATGTGTAAATTTAACAGATTCAAGTGTACATTTTACAAATTCATGTGTAAAATTTACAGATTAAAGTGTAAATCTTACAGATTAAAGTGTAAATTTTGCCGATTGAAGTGTGAATTCTACGCTTCAATCTGCAAAATTTACACTTTAATCTGTAAAATTTACACTTTGAAGTGTAGAATTCACACTTCAATCTGCAAAATTTACTCTTTAATTTGTAAGATTTACACTTTAATCTGTAAATTTTGCACATGAATTTGTAAAATTTACACTTGAATCTGTTAAATTTACACATTAATCTGAAAAAATTACACTTTCATCTGTAATTTTACACTTCAAAGTGTAAATTTTACAGATTAAAGTGTGAAATTTACAGATTAAAGTGTGAATTTTACTGATTACAGTGTAAATTTTACAGATAAAAGTGTGAATTTTACTGATTAATGTGTAAAATTTGCAGATTAATGTGTGAATTTTACAAAGTCTCAATTTTACAGATTAAATTGTAAATTTTACAGATTAAAGTGTGATTTTTACACTTGAAAGTGTGAATTTTAAACCTTCAAGTGTAAATTGTACACTTTAATGTGTAAAGTTAAAGTGTTTATTTAAGTGTGAATTTTACAGATTATTTACCGATTAAAGTGTCAATTTTACTCTTTAAAGTGTAAATATTACAGATGAAAGGGTAAAATTTACAGATTAAAATGTGAATTTTCACATTAAAATGTAAAATATACAGATTAAAGTGTGAATTTTACAGATTAAAGTATAAAATTTAACACTTTAAAGAGTAAATTTTACAGATTTAAGTGTGATTATTACACTTTAAAGTGTAAATTTACAGATTAAAGTGTAAATTCTACAGATTAAAGTGTAAATTTTGCACTTCAAAGTGGAAATTTTGCAGATTAAAGTGTAGAAATAAAAAATGAGAAGTGCATATGTGACACTAATACGCTACCGTAATAAACATTTAATCATTGTCGCAAAACACGGCCGTCTAACATGTACATGTATAATCACCATGTAAAGAGCTGTGTGGATATGGAACACCATAGCTGCCTAATGTGGTCATTTAATGAGAAGATGGTGATTAGATATATTATGCTGTGGTTATTTCATGTAAAGATGGTACTTTATTATATGAAGATGGTGCTTTATTATATGATGATGGTGCCTTATTATGTGAAGATGGTGCTTTATCATGTGAAGATGGTGCTTTATTATGTGAAGCTGGTGCTTTATTTTATGAAGATGGTGCTTTATTATATGAGGATGGTGTTTTATCATATGATGATGGTGCTTTATTATGTGAAAATGGTGCTTTATTATATGAAGATGGTGCTTTATTATATGAAGATGGTGCTTTATTATATGAAGATGGTGTTCTATCATATGAAGATGGTGCTTTATTATGTGAAGATGGTGCTTTATTATGTGAAGATGGTGCTTTATTATGTGAAGATGGTGCTTTATTATATGAAGATGGTGCTTTATTATATGAAGATGGTGCTTTATTATATGGAGATGGTGCTTTATTATATGAATATGGTGCTTTGTTATCTGAAGATGGTGCTTTATTATATGAAGATGGTGCTTTATTATATGAAGATGGTGCTTTATTATATGAAGATAGTGCTTTATTATATGAAGATGGTGCTTTATAATATGAAGATGGTGCTTCATTATTTGAAGGTGGTGCTTTATTATATGAATTATATTTATTATATGAAATATAAAGTACATTTCATTCTTATTAAGTTAAATTCAAATTTAAAAACAAATTAACAATTATATTTGAAACCTTAATGAAAGCATATTTTAAAATAGATATCTTCCAATGTGCTAATAGCCTAAAAAATAAGTTCAGTTTTTTTTCAATTTACAAAATAACAAATGGCCTATTTCAAACTCTATGCTAGAATTGAAACTTGAAGTTTGTTTTTTGTTATTTTTAATAAAATTCGCATCTCATCTCATAATCAAAACAAATTAAGAAAATTTACGTTTTACTATCACCCAAAACAGGATTTAAAATTGTCTGATCTCGCGCATCAACCGAGATTCTTCATAAATAAGCTGCATTGAACCTTTTTGAAAACAAATTAGTGTCAGCGCAGGAATCACGGATATCCATTTTTTTGGACGTTTTAGATGTGCATCAGAGACTGATTGTTGCTTAATTATACGTGCATATAAACTTCTCTAATTAAATGCGAATTGCGTTATCCTTTGATACACATTTCTTGTCATCAAACTAAATAAACAAATATTAAGTACAATTTTGCTTTATTTCTTATATAGCAAATAAGTGACAATATAATTTATTAATTAAAGAATAATTGGACACATCGTGGAACATCTTCATTTCAAGTCGGGTTCACCCTCCCCCTCCCTCTTCATCGATCAAATTCGCTGCCCCAATATAAAATACTAGTACCTTTTGACGCTCCTGTTTCCGTCACCAAGGGAAAAAAATATGCAACGCGGACGAATGATGTAATGATACGAGTCATGATGGTAGCAAGATTGGGCTGATAAACACAAACAGTTGTTGCATAGGCGGAAATTATTTCATTATTGACAATAAGTGTAATGATCTATCATTTATATACATTTTAGAATAAATCATCTGTTATCAAGTTCCAATTCTTTTTCTGAAATAGATATCACAGTTGTAACTATTACTCTGTTTTTCAGTTAAGGTATCTTCAGTAGTGCCGAACATGTACATGAGAATCCTGAAAAATACTACGTTCACGTAAGAATCAGGCAAACAGCAATAAGTCACATATATCAAATTACGATAATAATTTACTTTGAGATCAATATAAACAAGACTTTAGTGTTCTTAAAATATGATAATTTTTTTGCCAAATCCTACAGCATTGCGGGGCTAAGTTACTTAAAATAGATCCACCCTGCCACAGTCATTAAACTGAAGAAAAATAAATAATATAATGATTTGAAAGAATTTCCAGAAATTTTAGCGTCAATTCATTCTTTAAAAATGTTGTTATAGAGTGAAAACAATGCCTTCTTTCTTTTCCTCGTGTTACAAAGGTGATATCATTTTGGTTTCCATGGCAACCATGATCACAAATTAGACATAAAGTTATTGCAAGTAGAAAAGCGATCACTTTTATGTCTATTTTTAATAAAAAAGCAAACTTGTATGTTGATATATTCGGATCAATGAATAACGGTTATTCTGATATGAGTTTTTCCATTGGAAAAAGTTTTGAAAAATTAACAAACAGTGTACATAGTCAAGGCAATCATGTGGGATTCCTACAAAAACAAATCTCCATCTTCATCTAAGAGTAATAACAATTGTATTTTAAAACATAAATTTAAGTTTAAAAATAAGAACTAGATTTTGGTATAATTTATATGTAAATGTTGTTGTTTTAACCATCACCTGTATTTATAAATAGTGAATCTTACATCATTATTGATCGGGATCGGAGTTCCAAATATTGTGCAACAGATTTATACCAAATTTTCGCAGAACTGTGATATATATGTTTATGTTTTTAGAAAGTTATCAAAAGTTTTCAACTATGATATAATAGGAGATTACTTATTTAAAAAGTTAGTCGTTTTTACTCTATGCTTCTTAATCGAGGAAAAAATTACTATCCATGCAATTCTCTATTTACTTTATGATTTTCCCCATTGAGAGCCCCAGTCTTTATCAAATACCTCAGTTTCGATTGACACTTCAGAATTGATGACCCATTGCTAAACTTATCACCAAAAACATGAATTCAAATCATCAGTTATTCCTAAATATATGCTTAAGTCAACTTTTTTCCCTTCAAAACACATCAAGGAACATTTTATATGCATAATATGGTTTATTATAATAAGTTATCATTAAAAAATTATATAATTATCTTCACTGGATTTATTAAAGTTAAAATGTTTTTTTTTTTATAAAACGTACTCTGGGAATTGTCACTTGTCCACCCTGAAGTTTTAAGAATTGTAGTAACAGACATCTTAGATTTTTTGCTGCAACACGAGTTGGCATGTTCGTGTACTTGAAAACATTTCAATGACACGTCTATGTCAGCATATATCATGACTGACTCGATCCAGCGATCAGTGGTATCCACAGACATCTTATTTTGGGGCTGTTGGGTTAGTAACTACTAAAGGGTCAAAGTCATGATTGGAATTGAAATTTTTCAAAAAAAAAGTTTTAATTTATGTTTAGAATTCTTTACTGATGTGTTTCTAATGCTCATTTTAATGTCAGCTGTCGAGTTATAAGCGAGAAACAGAATTCACAATTATATGTAATGTAAAAAAGGTTCATATCACGTTTTTGTTTATATATACATTGGTCATAAATACGTGTGACTGGTATGTTTTTGCATGAATTTTTATATTTGCTTTGTTTGTTCAGCACAATTTTTTTTAATTTTGTATATTCTTATTCAGCACAAAAACAAAAACATGGCCGCCTGAGCTTCATAACTAAAAATCTGAGCTCTGTATCTCGATCAAATCTCTACTAAGGACACTCAAATTTTGGTTTACTATTGGAATTAAGATAAGGTTGAATGACCCTCTGATGGTAGACATAACTTCTATAGAAAATAATCTCACTTTGTTTCTGTTAACTCACAATTATTACAGGTAAGTTGCAACAAGGGGGATGCCGGGCCACAATTTATTTTGGAAAACGACATTTATTCAATTTCACAAGTAGAAAAATGAATTTTGAACGAACTGATCCCCGACTTTTGGCAAGGCGACAAAAATTTTAGTAAACTTTTAAAATTACAGTAAACTACACACATAGATCAAATGTTTAAAAAATGAGCCAATAGCTATGCCCTCCCCTTCCCCCATGAATTAGAAATTTTTTTTTCAAATATAACTACATTCAGGAAACTAATACAGTAAATAATTTTTGATGTCTTAGGCCAGCAAATCTTTGGAAGGAAAAATTTAATATCTCTATTTGAATATTTTATGATAAAGAAAGATAACTCTTAATGATTGAAGCAATTTTTGTTACACATTGTGTTTCTAGATACCTCATTACATTTTAATATCGTTATTTTACCCAAGATTTTTATTCGCGACGACTTTATGTCACTATTTACCTGAGTTAATTTTGATTTGCAGCCTCTTATTTTAGGAATCAATATGTAAATTATCTAGAAAAAAATATACCACATACATTTTATAACTGTTTTGCAGCGATAAATATTCGCCAACTCACAAACTTCGCGAATAAAAGTTGGTTTAATGTATATAATGCCCTCTAGGAAAACAGTACTACAGTACTAAACATTCATTGAAATGATCAATTATACATGGATGTCAGAGTGCTGCATTTCCCAATGAAAAAATTCTTGTTTCAAGGTGATAGTTTTCATTGAACAGAAAATTTGTGAAATGATGACGCAATTACAAATGAATAGGAATTTCAACAACTTGCCGGAAGGGTCGCCTGATTTGAACATTAGTCGTTCATTCATGCAATTAGTCATGACAATATCAGTTTTATGTCCTAAAATTATTTTCAGACCCACAAAATTTAGCTTGAGTTCATATCAGTAGCCTTCCCTGTGGTGCAGACTGTTTCGCATAATCTTGTGGCTGCATTCTGGCTTACCAGTAGAGCTTATTTAAATTTGACATAAGGCTTCCTCAAGTTTCAATATTTAATTATCAATGCTCTCTTTAATCATAATACTCGGAACTGGACTTTGGTGCACAATAAGGTATTACAATATTTTGTGACCTAAATATGTGTATAAATTATCATTAATCATTAAGGTAAACTCATATCTGTAAACGTTTAAATCATACGGTTGATTGATATAGCATATTCGTGTAGATATTGCAAGGTTTTAGTAACTGTTTATGTGAGAGAGATAACTCATAGCTATAAACATCTTGTATTTATTGTGTATTGAGTGTCTACTTCGTTATTCTCCTATGCATATTATAAAGCTTACTCTCATTGTATATTTTAGGGTTCCTTTTCTTTTAATACTCTAAATTGTAAAAACCGAACCATCACTATTGTGTTGTTAGTTGCTACAACGCCCATTTATAACCCTGCTACATGTATTTAAAAGTCACTGCAATCTGAATGTCTCGATCGCAAAGCAACCAACCGTAACAAATCCCGATATGTATAATTATATATTATGTATCATTACAGGAATAGTAATGGAAGTTTCTTGACGGATGGTACCTGTAGCTAAAGCAATATATGGCGTTTTTATGCCTGTTGTATAATCTATGTTGTGTAGGGTCATTTTATAATGAACGTAAGCACATCAAGATATAACATATAAGTACCATAAATAGAAAATGCAGTTAATGTTTACCAAAAGCAGTTTTTGCAAAAGTATCATAATGGTACATCGTGGTGTTTACAATGCAATCTCTCCATATACTTTTTATTCTTAGCCACTTTCTTAACCTGAAAACCTAAATGTGACATTGAATTGTACGTAGGTTTCATCGAATCTTTTGTTTTATCATAAATACGGATATGCTAGCTAAAGGAGGAAATAAGCTTTATTATACCGTTGTATAATTCCAAGATATTTATTAATTAGCATATAACAATTATTCAACAATCATATGCACATACTGAAATTGATAAAAAAAAACCCATCCATGTTACGTCATCAAAATTGTCGAAATCTTACAGAGATTTTTAAAGCTTTTTGCAAATTTTAATTTTCTTGAAAGCGCTCAATACAACCTCTACATACACCAGCAAAGTCATAGCCCAGTATAAATTGGTGTCGTCTTTTGTTAAATAGTCTTGTCATGATTATTCCCAGGGTCGATTGCTCAAACCTGTGACAGACAGAGAGATTCCACTTGTTATAACACTGGATATATTTTTTTGAGTTAGGAAAGTCCATGCATCCATATTCTAGAGCACACGCCACCCAGGGCCGCATGATGTATTTCAGAGTAAAACATGAGCGAGAGACTATTACAACTCCTGTTTGTGTTTCATTGTAATTAAAAAGGCAAGGTTCCTCTTGAAGATGCTCAAAAAGCCGTTTTTGTGTTCGAATAGCGATTGAACCATCGCCATATAGCACTTGGATACCAAGACGCCGGGCTTTTTCAAAATAGGGCTCCATATTTTTCAATCGTATCGACGTATCTAGCCACATAACGAAATCAAATTCTTGTAACATTGTTTGAATGATGACCGGTTTCCAAGTATATCCACGTAAATTTCTGACATGCTCAGGGTACAATTCAAAGGGAAATCTTCGTACACTGCAATTACACATACGCTGTACCTTACTAAACATGTCTTTAGTCAGGCCTATGTCATATACTATCAAAGTTAGTTCTGGGTACTTTGATCTCTTTAATCTCTTCAGGCTGTTAGCAACAGCAATAAATTCGTCGAAGTGATTATCAGAAAAGGCTGTAACGAAAGTAGGTAATTTTGCTTCACTCGACTTCTGTAAGGATAAATTCTTTATTCCTTCTTCGTCTAGATCTAATTGTTTTAAACCTGCGTTAGAAATATTAAATGTGTAATTCTCAATATATTGAATATTTTTCTTTAAACTGTGTTCGAAACTTCCATTGAATCTCTTGCATTCTTCAATCTCATGTTGAGTTTCATTTCTTTTCGTCAAGTTATCGAAGATGAATGTTTCTGAGCACTGTAGATGATATGATGTAGTTTGTTTCTTTTGTTCAGATTGAGTGATTTTAAAAACAGTCCATGATGAAACGTTTATGTACCAAACACACGTAACAAATATGAAGCAAAGAATCACTCCAAGTTTCCAAATTTCCCCAAAATGCCTAAAAGGTTGAAAAAAAGTTTAATCATACAAAAATTGCTTATATGATTTATCTTATGGTATGTTAACTAAATCACCTCATTTAGATATACTATCCTAACTTTCTAAAGCCCTATTTGTAATATTCTAAAATTTAAGACATGTTTTCATCAGTTTTTAAGTTGTTACTACTATCATGTGCTATTTTAATTTGAAACTTAACTGCTTACTCTAAAATAATTGACTGCCGTCACGAGAAAAGGGCCCTTATCTTTTGACCTCACAATGCTCAGAAAACGACGTCAAAGTTGCGGCATTGTAAACGCAGTTTTTTTATTTACTTTATTTAATTTTTTTTTTTGCGTCTGTTGGGTTTTGTTTTTAGAATAATTGGAGTCTGACCTACTTTAAATACTACGATTATTATTTTTTTTTCAGTCAAACATTAGATGTTGATTTTAAAAAAAATTACTAAATGAAATATATAGCTTTTGTCGTCAAAATCTACACCCTCCGAACGTAATTATTGAACATACGTTATTGCTGACATTTCATAAGAATGCTACTTTTGCATCCGCTATAAAACTTAAACAACACATTTTTTATTCTATAGTGTGTTAAAATGTTTTCAAATTTGGAAATCACTATATAAATCATCGTCGGAAACCCACGGCCAGTCTCGCATACGCTTACTTAAAAATGCGTGTAGCTGAATGCGAAACTGGCCGTGGATTTCCGCCGATAATTTATAAAGTATTCTGAGTAAAATTGTACAGCTTTCTTTTGCAAATAATACAGCGATTATATTTTAAAGTTAAAAAAAACCATTCTGCATACTCATTGTTGATTAGAGCGGTTGAAGACTAAGATGTAATATATAGATGCAGAGCAGTAATTTTCATATCTAACAGTTACCTGCGCATATATGTAATAAATGTGAAACAATACAAGTAAAATAATTAAAACTATTTTTTTTTAATCTATAAGTTTGGAAGTTCACCTCACAGGAGAAAACTCCACAGTCACTCTTTACATAAGTCGGTAGAAACACGAGAGAAGCAGTTACATGTATGTATATTTATAGTGCTACTGCCACCATACAAATTAAATTCTCGTATAATTATATTACTAAAGAATTCGCGATCAACTGTTAAAATTATTTAAAATGTTGAATGTATTAAAACACACGTAATGACATTTTCATGTAGAGTGCCTTTAATAAAACTACCTTAATCTATATACCTGTACGAATGAAATAATTGTGATCATTTGAAAGCATCATCTTCTGTTCTTTTGTACAATTTGACAACCCAAATCCACGTGTCATGTGTACTTTTTGAGTTTATTTTTCGTACACAAAAATTGCATGACTTGATTTTCACCGAAGTTTCATAGTTTTAGCATTTTCATATAATTATATTCATCTCAAATTAGTTATATACATGATTCAAAATTCATTAACTAAACTTTTGAAATCAGGTCGATAAAATTGCCGTTTTATCACTAAACAAATTTTCATGTTTATCGATAAATATGTCCGACATTTATAATATAAAACTAGATGATATCCCACGCAAGCGCGGGAATTACCACTTATTCACATTTTAAATATGATACGATGCTTGATATGTTGAACCAGATTTGTTTGTTCATTTTTGTGTGTACTGTGTCCGAAATTTTTCTTAATTGCTTTTCTTAACATATTCTATACAATTGAAATCAAAAAGCAACTGCATGGCTGAATATTTAGAGGAACGGGCAGTGATGAAAATGTATGTAAATTATTTTAAATGTGTACACATATTTATTTGCATAATATGTTAAACCAATTAAAATCGTCATCCAAAGTATCTGCCCGGTTGATTACATGTAACTCGCCCTACAGTTTCGGCCTAATGTTAATTAGTCAACCCGCGGTTTTTTTTTCCGCACCCCACAATCGCATATTATCGGGCTTTTCCGGCAGGCTCGTAAAAAGGTCTTTAGAAGTTGCGATTGCGCACCTCGTTCTCTAAAGTTCTTTCCATCAAAACTAAATTCGCATCAAGTTGGCAAATTTTATTTAATAACTTTCTTTGTATTAACCAAATATGTCAGATCCAAGGTATCTGCCAGCGATTCATGATGAACGTGTCCTACGTACACTTTCCGCCATGACGTTAATTAGTCGACCTGCGTTCTTGGTTACCCTGTTCTGGAAAGTTCTATCCATCAAAACTAAAATTGCGCATTTTATTTATTCAACATTTGTCAAATCTCAATTTCTGTGTATACCCTAAATAAGTTTCCAATAAATATATTCACTCTTTACGTAATCATTCAACATTATTTCTGAATCATTGCAAGTACATGTATATATTTTGATGCGAATTCCAACTGACTTGGATCCGCCAAGGCGTGTCCACCAGCTTACTCTCATTTTTGCTATTTCGGGTTGGTTTATCGAAAATGAAAGTAGGTTTTTAATTTATTTTACAATAATTACTTATCAGGTTAATTTCTATTATAGCTTACGGACATCAACTCACATGTGTTGAAATACCAAAGGTGTAAGCAGTTACTCTGGTACAGGCATTTCGTAGTTTATTGGCAAAATGTCTTATAAGTATAGATAACATGCATGGACGAACAATTTATCTTCATATATGATATTTTCTCATTTTATTGACAGAAAATATTATGTTTGTTACAATGTACAACAATAAAATAAAAAATTCGAGAACTGGAAGATTGCATAAAACATCGGAATACTTTTTGCAACTGCATCCACAATATATACTCTTGCATTTTATAATTTTTCAGATTTTATTAAATTGATAATCACTTGGCCGGCATTTGTATTCAATGAGAGAGAGAGAGAGAGAGAGAGAGAGAGAGAGAGAGAGAGAGAGAGAGAGAGAGAGAGAGAGAGAGAGAGAGAGAGAGAGAGAGTTAAATAGAGATGTATTCATTCGTTCATAGTTTAATATCGATAATAAGAAAATCAGGTTCATGTAAAAATGTAACTATTCACTCAGTATAAGCTACATCTATCGGCACTCGTACTATCGATCAATGCAGAAAATGGATATAGGCCTAATTAGTCGTAAGAGCAGAAATCTTATTGATAGTCATTCTTGCATTTAAAAAAAAAGAATGATGCTTAATTATTTCAATGATTATGGTTTATAAAAATCGCATCAGAAAAATACGATGGTACGTATGAACTAAAAAGCTGGAATAATTCATTTGTTATATGTTAAATAATGAAAAGTAAGCAAATTTTGCAAAAATAGACATCATGTCTTAAAATATCCCTTATTGTAAGAGTCGACATTAATCTTAATTCTGAGAATAGTTAATATATGTCTGCAATCCCTTTGCTTTAATTATGCTGAATAATCCCATAAGTATATTTTGAAAGCAATAATACACTGTACAATCTAATTGAAATTAGACTTGTAAAACCTCTTTTCTATACGATATGCTAGATACAAGATCTAAAAACTCTCCGAGCAGGATTCGACCAACCCTTCTAAGTGTAGATTCAATTATATCGGCGATATGCCGTGTTAAACACGATGGTGAAAAGCGATGTGAATGTTTTTTTAAAAAAACCTCAAAATATAAGACTGTCACAAATTATGTAATACCACCAAACAGTGGTGTGGCAACAGTTTATGAGTGAAATTCAATTCGCCAATCTAAAGAAGGTGTGATTGTCACTTTAACTGTTATGAAAAACTTCCAAGAATATATTTTATAGACAATATGTGCATACAATGGGCGAGCTCGAACAGATATTGTAAAGTCCGTGATTTTTCTTAAGTTGCTGAAGGTTTCGACCGATCGATAAACTACTTAGAACTGGATCGTGTAGATTTCAGTCCTGTCAGTTTCTATACAGCTGTGAATTACAATCAGTTTTCGTAAGAAATAGAGGGAAAAAATAGATGACATTTTTGTTAAAATTGTTTTGGTTTTTTTTATTCAAATCAACTATCCATATTTTTGTTGTTGTGACTTTAAAATGAGACAGTCATGATGTTTTTTTTTTTACGACACCTGACTAAGAGAGAGAAACCAGGAAAACAATTTTAACACCATATTACTAGCGAATTTCAGAAACAGCTATTAATTTTAACTCGCTTTAGAACTATAAAGATACGTAAAAAAAAATATCTGTGAATAGACGCTAAAATATCGGTGCAAAAAGTTGATCAAAAGGAAGAAATACATATATTTTTTTTTTTGGGGGGGGGGGGGGGGAGAATAAAACATTTGTATTGTTAACATGTATTTTAATATTGCCTTAAATTGTAGAAACATAGACATCGAATTTGACCATCTTTATCCATGTGTGTGTGGGGTTTTTTTTTGTTTTTTGTTTGCTTATTAGCTCCACGGCAAATTTGATGTATTTTTAGTTTAGGGGGAGATTTGATAATTGTTTGCTTTAAATATCCTTATTTGTCTATCATATGTTCGGGTTTTTAATCAGATTTGAATTCACCGAAAGTGTATCTGGATTCGCTGCAGAACTGTAGCTCCACGGGAAATTCGGGTTGACCACGGCCCGTCAACCCGAATTTCCCGTAGAGCTACAGTTCTGCAGCTATATCTTGATTCAAAATATTTTGTTCTCTTTTTTTCATAGTGTTAGACATGTACAATTGCATTATTATTAATTAATTTTTCTTTTAACAATTAAAGCCGATTAAAGGAAGTAATGAGGAAATAATTAATGCAAAACAAAATTTGACGTTGTTGACGTCGTGACGTTTTCGACGAGTTACGTCAAATTAGTGTCACTCAACATGTCTTACTAAAATTGTCATTAAAAGCTTAAAACACACAAGATCTTCGATATCTTTATATATTTGTAATCAAAAAGAGTTGACCAATCAGAAATTACAAAAAAGTGAGTTTGTGAAATTTTGACCTTAAGGGCCCTTTTCTCGTGACGGCAGTCAATTGTAAAAGTGTTATAAATACTCGACCATTTGTGTTAGAGAGAATGAAGTTCCCCTCGATATATTTTCAGGTGTTTTTTTTTTTTAATTAATTGATCCCATGCGTTCCTTTCCTTTCTCCGCTTAAACATAAAAACAAATGGCGTAAAAAGCGGGACAAATCTCCCTATGAACTTGCAAAAGTAGTAGTCATGGTTTAAGCAGACCCATTTCAAAAGAGGTTTGTTTCCTTTTATAATAAGTGATTATTTACTTACAACTTTTGAAATTATTCTCCGTGAAAATAAGAGAGGTAACCTAAAGCATTACATATTTTTCAGGCTGTTAAAGTTTTAAAGAGAATGCTTTCTGTACAGTTTTTAAATCAAATGTAAATTTTTAAACATTCAATGGATTTGCTCAGTATGTATATAATGATAGGCATTGCAGTAGTTTTTCCGGCCCCACCGTCACCAACTTTCCTCAAGACGAAGCAGCTTCAATGTATTGGCAATATATTATATACGACTGGGCAAACATATTGCTGGACCATGACTGTTTATTAAGAGTTTAAGTATAAATAAGGTATGTAAAAGAGCATGGTATTGTCCATGTCATCCCATGCAATGTATCGTTTGGAATTCAATAACAACAAGGGAACAAAATATCAATAATACATGGCATTTATATATGTTTGTTCCATTTGAGCCATTTTCTTGTGGAACAAAATGAAATTCACTGGTATGCTACACTACTTACGGTCTGATATTAAACATTCCGAATGATGTTCTGTTCCAGGAGCTTGATCAGTACATGAAGATCCTAATCGAAAAAAAAGTCAGGGCAAATGTTTAGTAGGTCATTCATTCATCTTCATTTGTGATTGAACATAATATTTTCTTCTTGTGTGTGACTTTCTTATAGCGTACAGACCTTATGAAAAAAAAAACAGCTGCGTAAGGATATAAATTCTGTAATCGTTCAGATCTGATGAAAAAAACAGCTGCACTAAAATATATTGAATTCTATGATAGGTCAATCTGTGTCGTATAAGAGGGTTGGTCCAAAAGTGAAAAATATCATTAAATGTTATCAAAATGTATTAAAAATACACAAATTCAAAAAATGTTCAGGTTAAAAGAGTTTTAATTTTCTTACATGACATCATTGAAATCTTCTTATTTTGTTAGGGATGAATGCTATAAAAGATATTTGAGTATTTGAACCACATTTAACCAAAGAAATGCGATTACAATAATTGTATACTGATACTTTATGACACGTTAATATTGAACTCATTTTGGTTTAACGTCGTCTTCAAAAAAAATTAGGCAACTATTCTAATTAGTGATATTTCTAAAAAAAAAAAAAAGTTATGCGTATAAATGTAACCATATATATATATATTGAAAAGACTTTCAATAAATGTGTTGTGAGCATAGACTTGTGGTAACGCATAGGATTTTTCATTTTGCCGTAGCTGGATCGATTCCCCCAAGTTGTAACCTTTTTTTTCCTTTTCTCTTAAAGTATAATAAGAATAATAAGTTCAAACAACATTTCTCTAATCTGCTGGATTTTTTCTTTTGAATGACATTGAATATGAGCATATCCAATATAAACAAATCTCCTCAATAACGCTCATCTTCGTTAGCCAAGGGTTTCTGATCCGCACCGCTCCTTACTAACCTTTGGCATATCGTGCTATCGAATGGTCTGCGAAGATAAATAACACTGCACTTTGTTACATGTAACACTTACATTCATTGCATTGTGGAAGTAATCACGGTTCAGAATATCAACTGACTGTGTACACAGAGTTCTATAAATTCATTTCTCCATGACGATTTCGTGAATTTATGACAAATCAGTGGTTAAAGACACAATTATAAAATCAGTACCAAGGTTTCGAAAATCATACTGCAACAGGTACATGTACCTGATACATCCTGAAATAGCTAGTTGAAAAGCTTGCTTTTTAAAAGAAATATCATTACAACAAATTTACTTTTTTGTATCAATGAAAACAATACGTTCAATAACTTTTCCAACATAATTGAAAAGTATTACGTGTCTAATTCTATCATGTAACGTATATATGATCATTTCCTTGATTTAGGTACCTATTATAAATCACCTTTCTGTATCAGACACCGTATCATAGATCAACACTCTGTATAAGGTACTGTATTATTTATCAATTCCTCGTAATCGTTACCTATTGTAAACCACATACCTGTATCTCGTACCTATTACATGTATAGACAACCTACCTGTATGTCGTACCGTATTATAGATAACCTACCTGCATCTGGTACCGTATGAAAGACTGCCTACCTGTATTAGGTACCCTATTATAGACCATCCACTTGTATCAGGTACTGCATTTTGTTTTCCCTCGGACTTAAATGTCACACCTTCATTGGTTTAAACATGACACGTGACTGCCGGATATATCTCTATGTCCGTCTGGTGGGAATTGATATTCGGCAATATGGCCGAGGCTTTCATCTCGACATTTCATAATGCATGTATTTGATACAAAAACCGTTCTTAAAATCTTTGGAGTAGTTGCCCTTTGAAATTTCTTTTAAATTAGGGTAGTTGCACTTTCACATTTGCTTAAACCTCTGTGGAGGAAAGGGAGAAAACGTTTAAAATTAATCAGCAACAAAACATTATAAAAGAACAAGGGTGCAGCGAAGATTTTTAAAGACAATTTGAAATGTGAAATTGAGATTTTGAAGAGATCTTCTGTGTTAAATATGACGAGATGTAACCATTTTATACATGGACTTTTGAAGATCATCGCTTCTTGTGAAATAAATGTCTCACTTGATAGTCCTCGGGGAAACAAAACACTTATTAGGTTTGCTACTGACTGACTACAGAAATATGTCGGGTTGATCAGTCTAGTCTGGCTTCGCCTCGCTGTCTATGAGACTGATCAACCTGATATATTTTGAGTCAGTCGGTAACAAACCTAATAAGTAATGATAAACAACCTATCTGTATCATGAACCGTATTAAAAACAACTTAACTGTATTAGATACCGTTTTACTGACCACCTGTATCGGGTATCGTATTATATATCATCTACTATATCAGATACCGTATTATAGACCACCTGGTATAGATACCTGTATCAATATAGATGTGATTTAACATCAGTCGTCATGTGTGCGTAGAAAAAGTAGTAACCCAGTTAATCCATCAACTACTATGATCTCTTGACTTACTCGTGTTGTTATGCAGAAACAACAAAGATTAGCTCAAATATTGTTATATAAGGAAAGACATTTGCAAGTGTTAAATATCAAATTATAAAAATACAAAGTTCGGGCTTTATTGGATTTGATCACGCCCCGGTCGAAATTATCACCTCATAATACTCAAAGAATGATTCCTTATTCCTTAAATAAGGAAAGACATTTGTAAGTGTTAAAAATCAAATTATAAAAATACAAACAGTTACCGTTAATACACTATCTAAGACTTACTTCAACAGGTATCCTATTGACAATCATCTTCCTTTATTAGGTTCTAGTCAGATGTATATGTTTTACCTACCTCTATCGGGGCTGCAAAAATAACAACTATCTAGTATATCTGGTACGGTATTACAGAGCTTCTTTCAAGTGTAAAACGTTTAGGAATAAGTTCGATGAATCATTTTAATTCAAACAGTATTTTCTAGCATAAAGACTGAAATCGACAGAGCTTCTTGAGACATTTAATGATGTATTATTGTTCGGTAATTTCACTTTTCAAAACCTTCTAACTAAAGATTCGGAACAGTTCAATGTACCTTCGAGGAGATTCTTACATTATAAATTCTCTTTTATAAACAAAACCTTTGCAGTGCACAGAAGTTATGTTGTTAAAATAGTGTCAAACCTTTATAAAGTCGTGGAATTTGGATTTTTTGAGTAAATACACCCGTGAAATTAGCCTTAATATTGATTTTCTGTTAATAATTTGCTTTAAAAGCATTAATTTGAAATAATGTTCAGTAGCATTGCAATTGATAAAGGATGTTTTATTTTTTTTTAAATCTAGTTTTGGTTCAATGGCTTTACTGGCTTCAAAAATTGACTTCATTGTCAACTTCATAGATGAGTTAGAAACCAATTTCAGATTTCATAGATATCATAAATGAGTTGGAAACCGATTTGGAATTTTACACTTTTTATCTTGAATAAAAATATTTTAAAATTCCACAACTACAGATATAACATCTTTGAACAGTGATTCTTTGACGATCTCTCATCAGTATTAAAATCACAAAATGTCCTATAAAAATGAAAGTCTATCGTTTTAACTATCTTATGTCTATATTTTAAAGGAGGCTGGATAGTCAAAAATTACCCATAAGATCTACTTAAAAAAAATAGAAAAAATATTTTGCATCACAAAAAATCCTTATGTAAAGAAAAATTCAAGATATTCACAATTTAAAGGTTGTTCTAGTATATCTTTATGAAAAGCTTTTTTCATGAAATTAATTAAGTCTTAAAATGGCCACGACCATCGATTTCTAAAAACAATGCATCAGGTATTGCTTGACTACATTAATTGAAATTGTTCTTTACATGAATTGGAAAGACTTTCATGGAAAAGAAGAATGCTAGAGAAGCTATGCCCTGAAGAGCTCGTACCCTGGAGAACTCGTAACCTTGTAATAGGGTACCGGTCTCTAAGAGAAATTCTCTGTGACTGTGATATCGATAAAAAAGCGTATGGCGTTTACCTTGGGTTTTCCCGGTTTTCAAGCCTCATTTTTTCTGTACTGCAAGGTAAGTGAATATACTAAGAGAAATGGCGAAATCAAAATTAACTGCATACATTGAAACATTCAAAAAACAGTTATTTGTTCTTGGTTTCTTTAACTTGATTTCAGACTTTCTCCATATTGTTAAACGTTACATTAAATATCCCCTATTACATGAATCTATGTGTAAAAACCATTTATTGATAAATGCAATCTAGCCTGCATTAAAGCTATTACAATTGTCATTCAAAGTTTGCGAAATTCAAGGAAAAAATAAGCATGTGCTAACACTCATCAATCACACAAAAAAGAATACATATGGATCAACCCAATGTGAAATTGTAAATTAACTCTTTTCATTTACTTTCAAAAAGAAGATCTGAAATTATTTAAATACATTATGATTTATACTGTCCTTTTGATATTATGTTGTTATTTTGTTTTTATTTTGAAACATAAAATATTGGCCAAACTTGTGAAGATATTTGTATTGATCGTACTGATCAAGCGATGGTTAAGTACCGTTGGGAGGGTGTTGAGGTAGACACATGAAAGTGCAAACTGCTGGGTGTTCCAAATAAAAACACTTTCAAACTTGGATGATGCTGTATATTTAGAAACTTTTACAGGCGTTGGTTGCAGTATCAAGTCATATATGCATTTATTTATCATTGTAAAAACATAGTGAAAACAAAACTCAGTGAATGGATTTCTTCTTTTTGGTAAAAAGAAGTGTGATGTCCTTTTTATAACCCAATTCAGGTTGTTCTTTCACTTGGAAACCTTACATTAGACTCAAAGATATGTAGAGACTTGTTTCGAATTCACAGGATGAACCTGACCATTCAGTCAACTAAAAGTCTGCCTGAAATGTAACTGAAAGGTAACTTTAAGGTGACTGAACGGCAGAGCTATGTCATTCAGTCATCTTTCGAGAACTTTCAGTAACCTTTCAGTTGACTAACTTGTTGAGTTTCATCCTGTGATTATTGAAATTGTGAAGAAATAAAAGAAAAACTGCGATTAATATATTTTTTTATCCTTTTCGTACAAAAAAGTACATGACTGTATGATTCAGTGTTGCATTTTGTATATATCAGTATTTAATGTAATTTAATGTAATTTTTTATTTCATCTATAAAGATTTATAATTACGTTAATAAAGGAATTCATATTTATCATTTTGATAATTTTATTATCCCTTCAAAGTTATAAAAGGGAAAGGTCAGTTCTATATTTAAAATTTGCTTTTTGATTGGTTGGCAGAATTTCTAGCCGTGCGTGTCGGTGGTTTTCCTCTTGCCTATTTTTGTCAATGTTAGGTTCAGGAACGACGACATGCACATTATTTTGTCTTTTAATAAGACGACCAATTTGGTTATTCATACGACATCTTACATGCGCACCTGTATATAATTTTACTTTTTAAATTACACTTAACTCTTATTTGATAACGGAATAATTATGCTCGTAATTTTAAATATCTTCTAAATAAACCATATTCAGTGAGAATAAAAAGTATAAAAGCAGATCATGAATAATTATTTATTGGTATTCATTGAACACAGTAAATTTTATACACGTGTATTTGAATTTGACAGGAATATTACCCTTATCCTTAATCTTCTACACCATTAACCATATATATATCACAGGAAAAATGTCCTCATGTGTATGACTCTACACGTGTTTTACACATATAAAGCATGTGTACAACACATGTTTTAAAATGTATATGTTGAACACATATATTATACACGTGTAACATATGCATTTTACATAATCATGTTTAACACATGCGTAATAATATATATGTTCAATGCGTTTTTCAAACAACATATGTTTAACACATACACGTGTAAATAATGTTTTATTTTATTATTCATTTTTATGACTTTAAGCTGTAATTACGCATTTAGTAGTAAATACATGTGAAAATAAAATCTATTTAATAACCATTTGCGAACTAACTTACTGAACATCTATTTGTAACCTATTCCGGATTTAAATCTTGATTGGCTTTAATTTTGTCGTTTGCAATCATACGTCATTTTTTACGTCACAGAAGCAGAAGATGTTGAATTTGCAGATTCGAAATTAAGTTAAAGGTAAGGAGTGTCAATCATTTTTTTTTTATTTATTTGTATTGTAAAATTATATGAATACGGCTGGTAGCAACCTAGTCATTTTACAACGTGTAAAGTAGCTCAGAGCTTGTGTTCTCCAGGATAATTCGTGTTGAGAACAAGAAACGTGTTATGTTATTTCAACGATCGATGGTCATCCACTCTACTTAAGTGAGATTGATGAAAGTTATTAGATAACATATATAAGCAATTACAGTGATTTAATGCATATTAAGCTATACTACAGCAACTATATATAAACGGTAGGTCTGTCGGTTAACATTTTTCTCAAAGCTACAACTCAGCAGATTGCAGCTGTTGCTGGATAAAAGTCGATTTTGAGACAAAACAATGCTTAAAAATTAAGCCAACGTTAAATATATGTTATTAAATATATTTTAATAAAGTGCTTTTTATATAGATCGGACGCATTTCAATCTTGAAAAGTGAAAGTAGAAAAAAAAACAACTCGACTAAAGCTCGTTGCAAAGAAACGAGTAGGTACATGTGTTACATTGTTGGCGACTCTCTCTCTCTCTCTCTCTCTCTCTCTCTCTCTCTCTCTCTCTCTCTCTCTATATATATATATATATATATATATATATGTAATCATTTGAAAAAAGAATAAAATTAATTTTCATTTTAAACACTGTTTTCTTTATTTTTAGATCAACAGGTGATTGGATTTGCAAATGAATAAATCATTTGCACATGTATGCAGTGTATCATTCTCTATTAGCTTAGAAATTAAAAGTATTGTTTGCTTTAAATGAAAATAGGAACAGTGATGACAAGTTACCAAGATAATTTACACACGAGTTTTACATATACATAAAACATATGGAATATACACATTGAACACATGTTTTACACGTATAAAACTGTTGTGTTCAGTTGCACATGTGGTTTACATATGTAAAACACATGTTCAACATATGTGAAAATAAACACTTTTTACACGTGTGCTCTTCATATTTGTTTTACACATGTAAAATATATATGTAAAATATATGTTTAATAGATGCTTTATACATGTGGACATTTTCCTGTGTAGTATTCTGAAATTGTTTCACATTTATTCATCACAATTTAAAAAAAAAATTTTATATTCTGAAATAGGATGTGTGTGAAATAACAAACGTTTTCAGAAAAAGTGATATTAACTATTCATCAGCTTACTTCAAAATTGAAAAAAAAAACCATTTATCTAAAACAAAATCAATTATCCACGGGCATTCTTATACAACCCTGAATGCAAGATGTCTCACTACAATATCACCATTATTTTAACAAAATAAAGTTTTTTACATCTGGTGTCAGCATGCACTTTTACACCATAAAAGTCGATTCCTTTACTGCATGAGAATAGTATTTGTTATGTTATATGATTTTTTTTTTCTAAAATCATTTGAAATTAACGTTTTGAAAAGAAGTTATATTACCTATTCATCTTCCTACTTCAAACATGAAAACCATATCAGACATTTCATCATTGTATTTACTTTTTTTCAACGTGTGTTACTGCTCTTTATGCATTATGTCTTACGACATTTAAATTGTTCTTGCCAATGTGATTATCATTGTAAACATTCTAAATGTTTAAAAAAAAAAAAAAAAAGATGTCTATTAACATATGTAACTTTATAAAATGCAAATCTTACATTAACCCACCAAGGGAGATCAATATTTGATATTATAAAACCAATGTTGACTAGAGACCTGACTCTGTAAAAAAATGTTCATAATTCAACAAATTATCTTTAATTTATAAGCTTTTATAAGCTTTCAAAATATTTTTGTCATACGATGAAAAAAGGTTTCCAAGGTATTCGAACACGAAATTTAGAAAAAAAATATGTGTCGACAATGTGTAGATAATTTACGAATACAATTTAAGGTCGGTCGCGGTCGCATATTTGCATCTCGTCTTTGAACACAGCTAAACTAAATACTGTAAACATGGGGTTTTTTTTTTACAGAATGCTGATTTTGATAAGTACATATTAGACCTGAATTTATCAGCACAAGTGTCTTTAATGTGCCTTACTACACCTTGAAATAGTTTCTCAAATTAGCAGAAAATTACTTGATTATGATTGCCATGTTGTGACATATCATCTTAGAAAGTATGGAGGACCCTTAAAAAATATGACCTTGAGTCACATGTAGAAATCACACTCATATTGAAACTCAAATGAATGTGGATGTCATAATCATTTTAAAACATGTAGAATTCCAACTCACATTACATGTCATGGTCAGTAACATTGTTTTATATTGTTTGTTGTGTTTAACTATAATGATAAACGAGACTTACCTTGTAAGCGATGTTTGAATGTAATTTTTCCTCCAATGAAAGACGTAGTGATCAAATGACAATCAGTTCAAGTTACATTCAAATTATTTAGATGATAGTCATAATGGTTTCCGCTGTAATATATTTTGACGATAAGTGGCACGCGTGTTGTAGAGGGTATAAACAATATGTCGTAACCATGAAAAATGACAATAACAAACTGTCAACCATCTCAAAAATCCATAAAATGAGATACAAATTAAAAGCAGAGCAACACGGACCTCCAAAAAGATAGAGGTAGGATCAGGTGCCTAGGAGAAGTAAGCATTACCTGCCGACCGGTCGCACCCGCCGTGTGCTCATTGTCAACATCATGAAAAACGAAAGAACCCGTAGTCAGTCCGGTGTATAAATAATGGTCTAACAAGTATGAAAAACGTCAGTCAGCATGTGTCTTAATGAAACATTGTACTTGCTAACAAGGTCATTGTCTCGACCATAGAACTTGTGTAAAGATGATTTTAATCTAAGTTTTTGATATTCTTGTTCCAACAACTTGTTTGTTAGTAGTTTGCCTCGTTTAATAAACTGTTCGTATGTCGAGCATGCTCTTGCATAACGACTAAGCTGAGAGATATAAACCCCATAAGCAGGTGATGATGGTGTGTTTGCTACATAACTAAGGGAAGTTGACGATGGAAAAATTAAAATCATCACGCTAATCATATAGTTTTGTAGTTAGGTTATCACTAACGTCTTCTTCTAGTAAAAAATCAAAATATGAAACAGATGTTTCAGAATCTGTGATATCTTTTATTTCAAGCTCACTGGGATATGTAAAGTTAACATAAAAGTGAATGTAACAGCTGTTAATGGATAAAACATCATCAATATATCTACATGTAAATGTCGAGTTGAAGGCAACAGTAAGACCTTCATTCTTTTCTTGCACAAGCTTTTGAATCAATTCTGCTTCATAAGAATATAAAAATAAGTCAGCCAATAGCATATAATACTTCCTTTCGTAACTTTCATCCTCAATGGTGCTGTATTGTTGTGTGTTTGGATGCACGGGATATGGAGGACACATGTTCCCTCCTGACAAAATCATTTCAAATAGTTGAGAATTGCTATCAAATGTACCGATTCAAAAACGAAACATCTTTGGAAACCCGGAGTTTATGATGTTATATGCAAGGCTCACTTTGTTTCGTCGGACTATAAAAGCACACTATTTCATTAGTAATCAAAGAAAAAATTCAACAGTTCAGTTATTAAATTTCGTTCATGCTTAAGATCAGGCAGTATCTTATCTTTTTGACACATGTCAATGCATGTATATAATATTTTAAACATGCATATTTTTCATCCAAACTTCCTCAGAAAAAAACCCTTGCATTAAATTTAATACATTTTAAACATATGATACTGATTTCAATAGTAGAAGCATTGATAGTTATACCACTATTGTATTCCCCATTCTATTGTATAAGGAATGTTTGATTTTATCCATAAAACGAAATACAAATTCAAAGCAGAGCAACATGGACCTCTAAAAAGATAGAGGTAGGATCAGGTGCCTAGGAGGAGTGAGCATCCTCCAATGTTCTCTTCTTGGGCCTTTTTTTTTTATCGAAAGCATCAGAACAAACCCTAAAGCCATTAACTATTGAATATTTTTGTATAAACTGAACATGGTATTCCAATTTAACAACCATCAGATGTTAAAGCCGAATCAATCACTCGATTAATCAAACATCCAAAATACACAATAATCAATTGCACCCCTAAAGCTGCAGTATTTTTTATTAGTGAGTCTTTTGGTGGGTCAGCATCAGACGGACAAGTAATAGGGTGTTCCAATATGATCAAACCTGAATAAAACATGTCTGTGTCAAAAGATAGTATAATGGCTGACTGTTGAATCATGGTACAATATTTATCTCCACTGATGGATGTACAAATTAATACTCCTACCATGCCTACCATGATCAAAGGTAAATTTCAATTCTAAGACATATACACATTTATGACATCCACTACTATCCTGCAATCTTGGATCAAGAATAGCATACATGTATGTGTTTGCTTTTCATTGTCAACTTCAGAAAACCTATTGTATAAAGTTATGTTTAAAATTTCCAACCCTCGACTTTGTTGCAAGAACTAGTATCTATTCTGAAAATGGTACACTTTTAGCCACTAACTAAGGGTTTTGTTCATAGCATAGTTTACAATGAATATTTTTTTCACAATGTCAATAATGGTAATTAAACTCTGCTGTTTGCTGAGGATTGGACAACAATTAGTCAGTTAAATTATCCTAAAGATTTCAAATTTGTACATTTTTTATATTTTGATATTTTTTAGAATGAGGTCCTTACCAGTATAAATTTATGTGTACTTTAGTTAATATGTTATATTAAAAGTTTAAAATCGAAGATTTCTAAACTTATCTATAACAATATACAGAATCTATCTTTCGGATAAGAAATTCACAATCTATACTGATCACAAAGCTCTAAAATATATCATGGATCAAAAGCGTTCCACCGGGCGTCTAGCACGCTGGGTTTTGGAAATTCAAGGTTATCAATTTGAAATTATCCATAGACCAGGTAAAAACAATGAAGTGGCAGATGCCCTTAGTAGAAGAGAGTACGACACACATAAATCTGAGTCAGAAATACCCTGTATTGCTACCATAGCTTTTGATTCTAGTTCAATCACTTCAGCTGATGATCAAAGTTTAACTTGTAGTTCACAAATTATGGGTAAGGAGTCAGCAAAATCTAAAAACAATGGTCAAAATTCTGGATCTCCATTCCCCCTTACAGAGGTTACCTTATTCTATACTGAAGTTCCATCTGTTCTTTCTATAGACCCTGAAATAGAGGTCAGTTTGCAAAATCCATCTTTTTCTGATTTGTCCAAAATTGCACAGTTACAACAAAATTGCCCTGACTTTAAGCTCATATATGACTACTTACAAAACGACAACCTCCCAGATGATCAGAAACTTCAAAACAAAATTATTCAAAACTCAAAGTATGATGAACTCTGTAATGGTGTCTTATATCATTGGTTTCAAAGACGGGTAAAATGTAAAGAAGCAAGTGATGTTAAGTTTATCCTTCAACTTGCCTTGCCAAGAGTTCTCAGACTTGATGCCCTTAAAGCATATCATGACAACAATGCAGGTGGAGCTCATTTGGGTATCGAAAAAGTGATGGCTGCAATGAAGTCAAAATATCATTGGCCATGCATGCACCAAGAAATTTATGACTACATCCATTCTTGCAATTCATGCCAGCTAAACAAACGTGACACTCATGCACGTCCACCCCCTCTAACGTCTCTTCCAGTTGTTGGTCGCTTCGAACGTTGGCACATGGACTTCTTAAAACTACATAAAACTACTCAAGGAAATCAGTACGTTTTATTGGTGGTTGATTCTTTTACAAAGTGGGTAGAAGCATTCCCTATGAAGACTCAAGAGGCAACTGAGGTTGCTAGATGCCTGTTTGAAAACATATTCACTCGGTTTGGTTGTCCTAAGTCTCTTGTTTCTGACCGAGGAAAGTCATTCATGAATAATCTTGTGTCATCTCTTTGTGATATCTTTGATATCAAGCATTTCTTGACATCTAGTTACCATCCACAAACAAACAGTCAAGTTGAACGTACGAATAGTACCTTGATTCAGTGCCTTAGAGCTTACGCAGACAAACAACAAAACAATTGGCCTTCTCAATTACCAGATGTTCTTATGGCTTTAAGAAACTCACCCTCTACTCAATCAACTGATTACTCGCCTTTTTACATGGTGTTTGGAGTAGAAATGAACCTGCCTTTTGATATTAACAACATCCCCAAAGATAAGCATCTCAGTCAAGGTTCCAAACAACAACTTCAAGAAATTTTTCAAAATTTGAAAACTGCACATGAAATTGCTACCAAAAACATCAAAACGAGCCAAGAAAAGTAAAAAGAACGGTTTGACAAGCATTCCAAAATCCCTTCCTTTAGACTTTTTCATAAAGTTCTTATCAAGAAGAACAAAACCTTGTTAGGTCTTTCTCCAAAACTATCTGAAAAGTATCAAGGACCTTACTTTATTTCGGAAATAGGGCCAAATTACACATACAAAATCAGGAAATGTTCAAATCGGAAAGAAGTCAAGTCATTCCTCAATGCCTCTCAACTCAAACCTTATTTTGATCCTGATGTAGAAAGACCAAATATAGCTCAGCCTGAATCTCTTCAAACTCAAGTTCCAGAACCTTCAACTGACAACACTCAAACTGATACACAAACTGCAGACACCAACAATCGGAATGAGGTCCAAACCCAAAATACACAATCATTGAACTCTGACACTGTAAATGCTAATCAAAGCAATGGCAATACACAGCAACAGGATGTCACAAACGAAGCATTGCAATACCCTTATGACATTCGCAAATTGTTGAAGTACAGACACAAAGATCAACATTTTCGCATTGAATGGACAGATGGAACTAGAACTTGGGAACCCCAGGAAAATGTACGCCCAGATTTAGTTGAACAATATTTCCAGAAGTACACAAAGAAAAATAGTTTGAGAAAGAAATAAATATAACCCCCCCCCCCCCCCCCCAAAAAAAAAAATATTAATGAGTTTTGGCATTTTAGGCTTTTAGCAGAGAAAGCGTTTTGCATTAACAGATAATTGTATTGGTTACTTTTGCTTTCCATGGAATTGACCTAGACTTATAGGGTTCTTAGGAACAAAACTTTGCACTTGGTATTTGATAGTCATTACTTGGTTCAAGATTATTTCCTGTTGCCTAGTGTTTTTAGTGCTATAATGTGTCTGATCAACACATCCTCAGACTGTCACCATCTCAATGTTTTCCTTGATGTCTTTTTAGGTTTTGGTCAATGGCATTGGTATCCTTTCTATATCTGCACTCTGGTCTGCCTATTCCAAACAACAAATGCCCTCTCTACATCAGCTAAGCATGTACACACAGAGATCGACAATGCCATCCATCGCCTTAATTACGGAACCATTTTCAAGTCAATGGGTAATCATCACTTCTCAAGAGAATACTGGTTACAGACCTTCCAAATTCCCATCCCAGAGCGTATAACATCTCCAAAAGGTTTTTCAGTAAACAAACAAGCTTGTACTAAACTCAATTGTCAATTTTTCCAGTCATTGTTAAATCAAATTCATGGTATCCAGGTTGAGACATACAATCATGTTAACAGAACCCTTCATTTTCTTAAATCTGTCATTCCCTATCATAAGATTGAACCCCGAAGAAAGACTCGATCCTTACTACCATTTGTTGGATCTCTTTCTAAAAGTCTCTTTGGTACTGCTACAATGGACGACGTAAATATTTTAGCCTCTCATATCAATGCTCTAACCAAAACTTCAAATAACATTGTAAATGCTCTTCAAAAACACAATGAACATATGACTTCATTTATGTCAGCAGCAAACAAGAGAATGGATAATCTACATTTTGGTATTTCAAATAACTTTAAAGCTATTAATCAACTTTCAAAAACATTTTTCTTCAATTTGCAACATCTCGAACTTGTCATTGAAAACACTACAGGCATATTAATCAATCAATTGGACACTGCAAGTCAATTGCGAGCAGAATTTGACAACCTGCATTCATCACTTTTAGCCTTAATTCAAGGTAAACTCACTCCACATCTCATCTCAAAACTATACATGCAACACTCTATTTCAGAAATTCAAAAATTGTTGTCGCACAAAGAACCACATTTCTATCTTTCTCAAAAACAGGTCAATTGGTATTACCAAAAAGCAAATTTTTTCTATGTAAGACACAAAAGTTCCTTATACATCACAGTGAAATTCCCACTCACATCTCAAAGACTCCCACTCTCATTATACAAAGTCATATCATACCCTGTATCAATCAACTCTACATCATCACATGCAACTAGTTTATTGAACCTCCCAACCTACTTTGCAACAATTTTACACAACATTTACAGTTGCAGAAATTGCCACATGTCAAAATGATGATGATATTCACTGTACATTCAATAAGGCTCTAACCCCTGTTACTTCACCTTCTTGTATCATTGGCCTATTTGCAAACAACAAAAAGTGGATCAAAGATTTTTGTAATTTTAGATTTCTACAAAATGCCATAAAGTCTGATATTATTGAGCTTTCCAGTACTTCTGTTTTAGCCTACAATACATGGAATATTGATATGAATTGTCCAAACAAAGAACAAATTTTGAAAGGTTGCAAGTTTTGTATATTGCACATTCCTTGTAGGTGCACATTGACCACAAATTCTTTGTTTTATTCTCCAAAACTTGTTGATTGTCATAAAACTTTAGAAAATTTAACCATTTTACATCCTGTTAATTTGGCACTTCTTCATGAATTTTTCAGTGATTCATCATTGAAATCCATTTTAGGTGACACTACATTTTTAGACCCCATTCAAGTTAATCTTCCAGACTTCAAAATTTACACACATGATTATAATCAATTTTTGGCTGCAGATCAAAAAGCACACTTAAATTTAACAAAAATGGTTAATGTTGCAAAGAAAGATCAAATTATATTCAAATCTTTGGCAGAACCCTTACTTGAAGGAAACATAGCAATTGATTCATCATGGCCTACTGTTAGTGATATTGTAGACTTTGTAGCTCTTGGAATAGCCATTCTTGCTATTTTAGGATTCATCTTCATGTTTTTCAAAGTTCGGAAAATATTAGCAATTATTTCATTTCTTCAACAAGTTAAGCAAGTAAAATCAGAATCAGAATTACCCTCTTTTGTATATAAACCTTTTCAACCTGCTACTTCATCACCAACAGAGTTTGAGTCTTTATTACAAGAATTTTCATGGAACTATGCATCAGTTTTGTTATCATCTATTGTCATCTCCATTTTATTTGTATTTTCTGTGTATCTTTGGTTTTCAAAAAGAAACTTGAAATGTACCCAAATTATTTTAGAACTCACAACAGGTGGTGAATGTGTACTTGTACCTGTTTTAACATTACCATTGTGTCCATCATTTTGGCAAATAGACCCCCCATCACAAATTCATCAAATTTCTGTCAACCTTTCTTTATTTTCATCAACAATGTTCATTAACTGGTCTGATTTTAGTGTAACAAATATAAAAGGTACCAGATCAATCAATGTCACATTTCAAATAAAACTTGATCTTTACACTGCAAATAAAGCAAAGAGAATTACTGAACAGCCTTTTGATGTCCATATTTTGATCTCTCATCATGGTTTATACCAACCACTGCCTCATTTTGGTACTTTTATTGTAAATGCGATGAATCTAAAAGAACATTCCCCTTGATACTTTTGTACATTGTTGTATTTCACTTGGACCAATTTACTTTGCAAGATTTGTACAACATATGTCTACTTGATGGATAATTTTCATCGGCATTATGATCTCATTACAAAAATAACTCAAATTATCACGGTTGACTATCTTAGTTCATTGACATGAAAACTTACATATGATGTTAGTTACATCATGTTTGTGCACATTGTATATATGTTTCCTAGATTTAGTTGAACCCCACCTTTTTGTCTTACTTTCACAATGTTTTGCTTAATCCCAATATCTGTATATAGATATATATTTTTTTTTTACTCAGGGATTATCTCATTGTGATTATAATTTTTTTTTTCTTTTTATATGATGACCTTCCATGAGAATTTTTATTTCATGCCATATGATTGTAATTTTACTTTGTATACATTATATACTCCTTTGTTTACAAACATATTTTTTTTAATGTACGACTTACTCTATATGATATTGTATATAAACTAGTTTGGTGTTATTTGCTTTGGAGGACCAAAGCTTCTTTTGGCTTGAGGGGAGATTGTTATAGATAGTTTTGAATTCTTTGAATTACAAAACTTTAATGTAACAGGTTATATTATTTGAATTTTATCAAATGGTCACAATGCATATAATCATATTTTTATACTGATCATTTATTAATTTTTCTATACAAAGTTTTCCTTTAAATACTCAGGAAAATGCTAAGAATTAGTGGTAAAATAGACAACATTTTTATCAATTTGTGCTCAATTTCATTTGCTTTATTTTCTTCTTATTTCTCCTTTAAAGTGTTTTTGTTAAGATTTCTTCACAACTAAAATGTCAATTACCCCTTTATTTGTCACCAATTAACTGTCACTAGAAATTAATCCGCTCTGGCATCCGTTGGACAAATAAGTAAAATTCTTTCTACATTCGGTTCATTTGAAATTACATCTTTTGGCAATTAGAATGACACCTCAAAATTCCTCATAGATAAACTTATTTATTTTGTTTCTGCTGAACTTAATCCGTTCTTTGTTACATAAACTTTCTGCGGAAATACGCGTAATTAAGTTATCACCTTTGGACCCTTGAATGAATTGTGTCACACTTCAAAGGGAACCCGAAAAGGTAAATAATAATAATTTTGTAACGCGCAGCCTGATTGGTCAAATCGTGAGGGTCCGACATTGCACCGGACAGAGAGTGAATTTAGCAAATTCACTTTCTGTCCTGGTTTCATTGAATAAACATCAATTCTAAATTTAGTAATACGGACTTTTGATTTGTTCCAATCAGGTAAGCAAAATTGTTTTTCTTTTTAATTTTACCATTAGACTTTATTTGTTTCTCTTATAGAAATTGATTCTACAAAATGATTTAATTTTTCAATTTATTTAAGATGTAGAGATAGCGTCTTTTTGCCTAATTTGTTTATAGGCCTTTGTAGTAAACAATGCTTTTATGTCTCACAGATAAGAACAGTTTTTCCTTACTGTTTTTTTTTTAAGAGTACAAAAAAAAAACCCTGATGTGTTCTAATTTAATTTTTATATTTTTGGTGTTTAATGAGAATTTGTTAATTGCAATTTATTTTTATTTTTTTTCTTTGTCTCAAACGAATGTTTTTACGAACAGTCTGTTTGTTAATTTGAATTTACCGCTTCGGAACTCTCCAGTCTAAAGAGAAAAAAATAATTGTTTACAAGATGAAAATGAAAGTAAAAAGTTCTGTAGAGCTCAACGAGAAAATGAATAGATTTATCTGCTATTTATTGTTTTCATTCGGCACGATTACATAAACAACATGTTAGATTTGGTAAGCGTTTAATTCTTTCTATCACTTGATCGATTATTTGAATTACTTATAGAATAGTAACTTTGTTCCGAAAACGGAGATTTCCGGAGTGGTGAATTTAAGATCTATTTTATTGTTGTAAATTTAATATTGATTTCGTAACACTTTCTGTCCTGGTTTCATTGAATAAACATCAATTCTAAATTTAGTAATACGGACTTTTGATTTGTTCCAATCAGATTCCCTGTGAAAGCGAGTAGCTCAGCAGCCACAGTGCTGATTCCCCCGTTTCACATATAGTGTAAATTACACGGTGAAAAAGTGGTGGAGAGAGTTTGTTATAGATAAGTTTAGAAATCTTCGATTTTAAACTTTTAATATAACAGGTTATAGATTTAAAATTTACAAGCTGCTATGAGAACTTAAGTTTAAGAATTTTCTCTCAGTTAGATTAATTACGCAATATAGTTTGTAGAAAAAAAAATAACCAAACAAACAAATGGAGATGCTTTCATGTGACAAAAATGTTAATCCTCTTGACACTAGCCTTTGATATCTACTTTGCTTAATTTCCAGGCAAATTAAATAATTGTTGGACAATAGAAGTGCGAAATTTTCTTAACAGCTATATGTGTGAATGTTTATTTTGCTGGCATGTCATTACCATCTCTTTGTAATCGAAAAAGAGCAATGCCTTTCAAAAAAAAAAAATGTAAGAGGGAGAATGGTTTAAGATCTGGAAGAGTACGGTTGGGCTAACTGTGCTGGAACCCCGCACGTTAGCATAGAGTGTTATGTTGGGCTAACTGTGCTGGAACCCCGCACGTTAGCATAGAGAGTTTTATGTTGGACTAACTGTGCTTGAACCCCGCACGTTAGTGGAATGTGTATGAAATCGGACCGTGCTGGATTTCCGCACGTTAGTGTCGATTTTGTGTACAGAATTTTATCGGACTGTCCGTGCTGGAATCTCCGCACGTTATTAAGTTGTTATCTCGGAACTCCGAGAATCGGTTTTTAAGGCGTCGAGCTAATGCTCGGCAGCCTTCTAGCGATCGTCTGGATTGGCAATCGTCCAAAATTCACGCGCTGCACCGCCTTTTAAATGCGCATTATTAAGAAATAAGTTCCTAAAAGTATTAAACGTATTACAAGATTTTTTTCCATTTATTCAACTAAATTGTGTACAAAAAACCCAACTTTGCCTCCCTGGTGATTGACAACTCATTGCATAAGAATAAATTTGCTTAATCAAGAAATGGCGGATGAATACAATCAGGCCTAAGTGTAAAGATTCACTAGATATTATTTTAGTTTATCGCTTACATTTTAATTGGAGACAGTGCCCGATAGAAATAACATTTTAGATGTAAATTTATTTGTTATCGGGCACGGTCTCCAAAATAAATGTAAGCGATAAACATATCTAGTAATTTCGTTGCAAGAAATAAACTCGATAATGCAGTTAGTTTGGTCGAGCATTTTAGATAGCACGTGTTGTGGATTTGTTTGTAAACAACCATACCATAGGAAATCTTGTTTCAAACGGGAATTGAAATTAATAAATGTATGTTTTATTATTATAATTAGGGACACACTGTTAATGTATTCAAATTAGGGACACACTGTTAATGTATTCAAATTATGAACCTGTGAAAGTTGTTCAAAGACTGTTTGAAGCAGAAAGAAACAAATTATTTTTGAACTTTGGAATTTCTTCGATTTTTGCAATTATGATGAGTTATTGTAATAAAAAAGCACCACAACCTATTTTATAAGAAAATATACTGATTTTTGTTTTTAAAGCAGCAGAAAACATAATTCATATACTTTCTATTCTAAGTCTAATATCATTTGATATGACTATTAGTACAGAAATTCAAATTATTGGTATCATTCTATATAAAAGAAAAAAATGTCAGCTCGACGCCTTTGTGGCCGTTCCGGCCTTTGATTTATTGGAATACCATGTAACGTTATTTCAACTTAAATACAACTTGTTGAACTTTTGTTTCGTGTTGAAGTTTTTATTCAGCGTATACTTGAGCGAGTGTAACGAACTGAGCTTTCCCCTGAATTCACCATATGGATTTTAAGAACTTTTACATTACAATTAACAGTTACAATACAAATCAAATACAATATACGTTCGTGAAAGTTGGGTAGTATTTTAGTAGAAAGCCGTGTTGCAGCCTACCGAGCTAACCACAACTTCACGTAAAACTTCACGTAAAAACTTTACGAATAAAAACTTTGTGCTTAAAATTTTATTGGTGAAAATTATAGCCAATATATTAATAGTGTGTGCTTAAAATGTGTTTCAAATACTTGTATAATTAAGATTAAGAAATTAACACCATCGCACTATCCTTTTTGCTTTTTAAGAAAAGTTGCTGTTAAACATTGGGTAAACAGTGAAATACATACAAAAATAGAAACAAAAGCGGAACCTCTTTGATAACGTCATATTTCTACGCGGGTAGATTTCGGGAGTATATAGACAAATTAGCGTCTTATTTTGACTAATATACAAATTCATACGAGTAAATTCCTATTTTGAATCAGGTCAAAAACTTAGTATTTTCTGTTTAAATATATGGCAATGCAATAAAATCGGGTAGTACATAACGACCACCTCGGTGCATTAGATCACGTGATAAATGCCAACCCGCGGTTATATAAAAAAGAACACAAGATAAATAAGTACATATTTTATTTCTTTTATTTCTGTCATTTCTTAGCTTTAAAAAATAGAAAATGTTTTGGTCTTATATATTCATCCAGGTAATTATACACTCATTAGATGAAAGTGATAAGACATAAACTTTCCTTTTAATCTTTTAAAATGTTTGCATGAGCAAAATATATAATGATTAAAGCATTATTTGTAAATTGTTTAATCTTAAGCTTTATGTTTATTTTTTTCTTTTGAGAGTATTCTGTGCTATCTTTGTACGATTTGATAGCATTCAAATTCATTTTTGTTTGTAGAATAAATAAATCTGTACTATCTGAAAATATATATGTTTTTATTCTTTTTAGAGGATTACGAGCTATATTGCTGCATCGATTTATTTACATTCAGTTGCACTTTCCATGTTAGAATTATCGGTATTATCTTCAGCTTTCTTATCATGGAGTTTCACGTGGTCGTCTCCCGTCTTCTTGACCCTGAATGACCCCGCAGGATTACTACGCCGACTTTTTACTGAGCCGGCGGCACCACTACGCGCGCTTCGAATCGACATCTGTGTTTTTCTTTTGAATGCATTAAGTTCTTTTCTTTTCTTCCTTTCGAAAAATCCACACTGGTTAAAATAAAAGGCAAAATGTCAGTTATCAGATATCACTGAAATAAATTAAAATGTAACTGTAGCTTTTCTTTTATTTTCTGAGTATGTAGAATATGAATTACTTTTTTATCAGACATAATTAATGTACAAAATACATCTAATCTTTTCTGTAAAGAACAAAATTAAATATTCGATCATGAGAATCCTATAAGTACTGTGGTTTTATTAATATGCAGAGCCATTAGTTTTCGTAGATAGTAAAATTCACAGTTTCAAGGATACGTGGCCAATAACCTTATTGATACAACATGACCTTCAATGAACATTTGCTTTCATGACTCGATTTAGCAACAACAACCACGAAAATTGGTATTAAACGAATAAAGATGAATGTCAGTCTTTCCTGTAAAAGTTCCAAAGATACCAATTCTCAGTGTGTATAGTCACAATTTAAAATACTGTGGAATTATTAGATTTCGTGGTGGCTCAGTTTTCGTGGAATTCGTGGTTACCTCTCAACCACGAATTAACATCTTCCACGAATAAATAAATTAGGGTTATAAGGTCATATTTCCTTTTATAGGTATTATAAGATAATGTGCGGAATTACGTTCCCTCGAACCTTTTAAAAATGTAAGCCATCAACGAAAATTGGCCTCCACGAATTTTAATGATTCCACAGTAGATAGCAAAGATATATTGGGGTTTCATTAATATTCAAGGGCATCAATTTTCGTGGATAAACTGAAAATCACACTTTCAAGGATACTTAAATTCGTGGCCAATGATCCTATTAATACAAAATATTAATAGAAGTTTGCTTTTTAATGAACATTTAATTTCGTGCATCAACTTTACAACGAAATCCACGAAAATTGGTGAAACCACAGTATGTACCTTCCACAACACAACGATGACCACAATGAAGAGGAGTATACTGAGAAGACAGGCGATTATGATGATCCAGACCTCTACCTCCTCGGCTGGCTGGGTAAACAGCTCGGATAATAAGATATCTACAGACACCTTTATACAGGTAATAGAAAGCATACAACAAGATAAACATCATTGGATATTATTATAAACACACATGCTCAGGTAAGCCAGGCTACATAGGTGGTGGGCGGTGTTATTTTTTTTTAACTTTCTCTAATGTTCATGTTTATTAAGAACAAGTTGAAGAACAACCAAGTCCGCACATTTTACTAACTAGTTTATTCCCGTAAGTCCCATTGTACAGATTTCCAAAATGTAAATAAATGAAAACCGGAAAAAAACGGAATTTACAAATAACATTTCACTTTCCTTTCTTTATCGGTGTAGTTTTTAGAACACAAGTAAATTAATCTGTCAAGGTATTACGTGTGTCATTTGTATAAGTTTCGTGTAGAAGCATCATCTTTTAAATTAAAGGATATTTTCCCTTCGTTGAATTTTACAAGAATAAACTACAAAATAGTTATGTTTAAGGTAAACACAAAATACATTTTTGTCACTGTTAATGAAATGAATATGAAACAAAATACATTTTTTATCACTGTTAATAATGAAATAAAAATGAACAGAGGAATTTCTAGCAAAGGCTTGAAAAATTAATCATTTAAAAGTAAAGTCCATTTACCTCGCCGGTAACGTTCTTTATAAAATATAGTGGAATTCTACTACTGGACGATGGGTAAACTGTTGCTTGAGTCACAAACGTCAAAAAGGCTTTCCCCTGTCAACAAACTGAACGTTTTATTAAAAATTCTCAAATTTTAAAAGTTTGAGAAAGTTACGTAACTATATTTTTTTTATGTTTTAATTTATGTCTTGGATGATTTTTAATAAAGATCATATTTTAGATTTGTTACAGTCAAACGCTTTTGGAAATGAATATGACGGTTTTGGGCAAAACATTGTCCTTGGTCTATGTTTTTTTATTTGTCATCTTAATAATTAAATTAATAGATATCCGTTATAGTCCTTTAAAATGCATTATTATTTTGCTTTTATTAACAAGACAAACAAATATTTTTTTGTCATATTGGCATCTCGTCTTTGAACACAGCTAAACTAAATACTGTAAACATGGTTGGTTTTTTTTTTACAGAATGCTGATTTTGATAAGTACATATTATACCTGAATTTATAAGCACAAGTGTCTTTAATGTGCCTTACTACACCTTGAAATAGTTTCTCAAATTAGCAGAAAATTACTTGTTATGATAGAGAACATGATGGATAAGATATATACGTCAAATAGGTGAAAAATGTGCAATTTTGGATGAAAAATTTTATTTAGTAAACATGAACAAAAGCCCGAGGTGGATTCAAACTCTGATGTTTTTTTTCCTAATGAAAGTTTAGATATAAGTAAACTCTTAATATTTTTGACAAATAGATATAAAAAAAAGTAATCACCTTTTGTAAGGGTGGAAGCAGGTCTGTTTCCAGTTCAAATGCCATTGAAAAAGTTCTCTTGTCAGTTTCGGTAGGTTTAACATTATACACAGTGCATTCCACTACTGCACAGTCATACCCACTACCAAGATCATCACAAAACTAAAAAAAAAACCATTGACGGTGATCTTTGAAAAAAAACATAGATGATTCACATTTCTTAGATATAAAATTACAGAATGATAAAAAATATATATTATTTTCAATTTAGAGAAGGGCAAATGTTTCATTTACCATTGTTTGCGATGTTTCCGGTTTCTGCGCAACCGGCTGCTGTACGAACTTCCGGCCGACGGAGAAACTAACAGAAGCCGGGGAATTTCCGGAAGCCACGTTGACTTGTTCTGGGTGATATTTCAAGATGCATTTGTCACCTGTATTTGATGGCGTAGGCTACGAAATATAAGCAGATAAAAATTTTCAGGCGTCCAGTTTCATTTCCAAATAAAAATTCAAGCAGAAATAGAACCTTCTTACAATGCAAAAATGGATAAAAAAAAAAAGAAACATGTTAATTCGACAGTCTGATACTTCAAACTTCCAACGTCAGCTCGCTACTTTTTTTCTTACATATGTAAAGCTAAAAAAAAATGCTCAAATAAAGATTCTCTTGCACATAAGACAATTGAAATTTTTGATGAAGCAAAAATGGTTGATGTAAAAGACAAGCTAACACTATGTATCAAACTAAGGCTACAAAAAGTACAAAATACTGTAAACCAACTTTAATTCGCGACAACTTTATTTTGCGATTTACCAAATATAAACTGGTTGACGGCGACTCGTTTTCGCGAACATGCCTTATCAATACCAATGTTGTTACAACATTCTACAACCATAAGGCAAGGACTGAGTCGCGTTAAGAAATTTTCTCGGAAATGTTCGCGAAAATTTCTCGCACGCGAATAAAATGTGTTTGCAGCAGTCTCATGCAGAAGTACCATTGAGCTGTCCTCGTCTATCCAAGCTTTCTCTTCGTATAGAACCGGAAAAGAGAAGTAGATCCACGCTGCCTCGATTTGACATGGACCATCGTTGTATAGGGTGTAGCTGGTTGTGAACGAAACAGAGTTGTTTGATGCTAGAATTTGTTCCGCTGATGAGGCTCTGAAATAAAACAGTTAATATTAAGTTGATGAGCAAAATGCGCACAGAAACTAACTTATTTCTGACTTCGTTTTTACACGTGTTTTCGACAGCATATGGTTGATATACTTGACTTAAAGGCCATCATATTTACATTTTTAATGAAACATCCGTAAGCATTGCAAGCTGTACAATCTTGGTTTCTGCATTATCTTTTGGTTCCGTGTCGTGATTTGTAGATACACTGCTGCTAAAAGTCAAACCGGAGGAGGTAAAAATATCCGGATTAATGATGATAGCGTCGGTCAGATAAAAATATATTGTAACATTAACAACCATGTGGGCGTAAAACGGAGTGTCCACGCGGCATGTCAAAATAGAAGTGTTCCCGGAAGTCGATGCAGAGATGCACGTTATTTTTTCTGAAAACAGTTCTGTCCTAACACCCGAGTATGAAAATATGGAAGGGTATATTATTTTTAATTCGGTCTTAAAGGAAGGTTCGCCAAAGTTCTTCACTACGACGTTTAAGCTTAGATCTTTGTCTTGACCAATCATGAACGTAGTCTTATCCACAAGCGAGAAGAGCTGAAGGTTTGAAAAACAAGTCGAAGTTTTGCACCCAGTATCAAAAGAAACCTGTATAAAAAAAAAAGGACGACTTGCTTCATATTTATTTGAAATAGAATAGAATTGTTACTAGATCTATAAAGAACAGGATAGGAAGAGGAAGAGGAAAAGTTATGATGAGAGTTTCATTTTACACTAGGATATATTTCTGTTTACCATTTGGATTAAAGAAAAATAGGATTGTACCTCTAATTATTAACTTACTTATATGATGACCGGTCAATGTTTTACAACTTTTATGATTAAATACCAATAACAAGTACTTTTGTACCTGGCTCTTAAGCATGGTCGGTACGTTCCTCTTCAATATGGCTCTAACTGTTGACGGCACAGATTCAGTACTTAGACGGAAAGTCGTCTTTAAAACCACTGGTTTCTCAATAAGCTCAAAGAATTGGCGATCCACAACCTATAGGATGGACATCTTGTTGTTTTATTGTTTTATTTGAATAAAAGAAACACATTCTTCTGCAGTTGTCAAGCGGTTGGGCACATCTATGTTTTAAAATGTTCTTTATGTTGAGGGAAAACAAAATGACATTGACCCGACCTATACAACAAATATAGGAAAACTTCTTCGAGGGGCTGGGTGGCCAACAAACTACATGTACCCATCAGGTCTACCTTTAAATTTTAGATATCATTTCTTTAGTCGAAAACTATTATTTAGAAACAAAAAATCAAAATAATTAGCTTTAAAATTAAAGCATTTTCCTTTATCTTTACATAGAGCTCTTCTTCCAAAGGAGATTATATAAGTCTTAAAATGGCCACGACCATCCAGTCCTCTTATTGAAGCAATACTGCAGTTATGTTACCGACATAAATTCGCGTATGTGAAAACTTTGCGAGGTTCATTAAATCCTCAAAGTTAAAAATATTTCCCGCCCAGAAACAGTCAATTAAAGATTAAATTTTAAAAAAAAAAGATTTTAAACAATGACTTGATATTGCGATTTGTCATCGTGAATCATTTTGTCACTTATTAAGGAGGCTGGGTTGTCAACAAATTAACCATCGGATTATAAGATATGATTTATTTAGCTATAAACTATCATTTTCTAAGGAAAAAATCTATATATTTTACCTTTTAAATTTGGGTATTTTCTTATATTTCTATATAGAGCACTTCTTCCAAAGGAGATCAAAACAGTCTAAAAATGACCACGACCATCGAGCCCTCTTAATCACTAACTAAAAACGTTGCACATAAGTTTGTTGAGCAGTGTTCTGTACAATTTATAGAGTTTACAAGATAGATGTTACCTACCAGAGTTTGTAGTGTGACATTCAAACACCTGATTTTGTAGCTGTATATCTCAATCAGGGAGACATTAAAGCTATCTTGCTGACTAGCGCCTTCAAACGAAACTCTAGGTCGACCTCTTTCGGCATCGGCAAAGATTTCTACATCAATATCTACAAATACAAAAGCAAATCAGTTCTTCCCTTCGTCGGCGTATTTGCTTCCGATGGTTGGACGGTCGTGGGCATTTGTATACTATAACATTCTTCTTTAGGAAAGTCTTGTATAAAGATAAAGGAAAATATTTAAATTTTAAAACTAAAATATTTTGATTTTTTGTTCTTTGCTAAATTATAGTTTAAGCTTTAAAAAAAATAATATCTCAAACTTGAATGTAAATCTGATGGTTAATTAGTTGACCATCCAGCTTCCTTAAGGGTTTAATCTGGTTTTGGAGTTAATAGTATTTTCTATATTTGAACAATGAAGAATTTGGTAAATTTAACTATAAATGATATACTAGTATGATAAACAATAATTCAATAAAATGTAAGTGAATATTATTATTATAATATCTCATTCATAAATACTTCAATAAAATTAGATTGTAGATGAATCACTTTTTTTGTCTAAAAGAAGACTAATATCTCCTTTTCATACATACATGTTTTATTTGTGCCTTCCCCTGTGAAATCGAAACAGAGGCTCGCGGTAAAACACGGATTCGTCGATCCCCGAGACCCACAGGTTGTTCCGGTTGAGGTGAGAGGGATGGGGTCCGGATCTATCCGGGAATTAACTCGGACCTCTACTATAGGACGGGCTCTTAGGAGAACAACCTCGTCTGATTTATAGGCACCAACTGCAAAGTCTAAAAATAAATGTCTCTTAGATAAGAAAAAAGAGGTACTAATTTGGATTTGAATTGTCTTTTAATTTGAAATGATTTTAAAGCTACAAATACTAGTATACAACCGGAATTGGGCGAAAGTTCAACAAATTAGACTTGTTTTTTTTTGGGGGGGGGGGGGGAGGGTTGGGGGGGAAGGGGGGGGGGGGGTTATTGGCATTTATGAAATTGAATACTTTGAGTTTAGTGTCTAACGAAGATAAATATACAAGAAAACTGCCCAACTGTTTTGCTACATGTAAAAAAAAAAACAACTATTTTTTCTCGTTTCATCAATTTCTTTAAAGGTGTTGAAAAAAAAATTAAAAAATTGAAATCAGGTACCATTGTATTTGTTGGCGTCGAGGTCCTCTCCAAACTTTGATATGTAATAACCAAAACCAGAAAGCCCTACTCGTATATCGCTCCCAAGGATTCTCTGAGAGTACTTGTTGTCCATTGTAGGTGTATTACCGTTGTAAATGTAAACAGCACCCGTACCTTCTTCATATGGAGCACCCACAGCTATATCTAAATGATACAAAATAAATTAAATAAAAAAAGGGCCCTTACATGTACTAATTCTTGTCTTTTTTCAAGTTCCCAAATGTTCAATTCATGACCAGCTTTTACGACTGTCAAACGTATATTCAAATTGCCAAATTGGATTTTTCTTATTATGTCACTGACTAAGATGACGTCATCAAATCATGATGGATTTTAAGCAATGTTGTTGAAATGCATGACAGTCAATATATATTTTTTTATCGATGCATTCATATATAACACTGCGATAAAGTCATTAAGTCATGGCAAAATTATTGCAATGCTTCCATAAATAATCATTATATGCATTTATATACATACATATCTACATGTTATTAAGTAACCCGGATCATACCGTTTATGCCGTCTTTGTTCAAGTCACCAACATTAGATATAGCTGTTCCAAACCGCGACCCGATTTTCCGTGTACCCATGACTGTTTGTTGGACTTGGTCAATTAATGTCTGTAAATTCATACAGAACTATCTTGATTTAAAACTAACACCAATAGAGCTTACGACTTTGAATCAATGTGATTTTTTAAGTTGATAGTCATATAACATTTTTTAAACTGTTTTAACATAGATTAACTGATATTTCTTTTCAATTAGCATTTATTTCAGTGATGTACATATTTTAAATGACGAACAAGAGAGCAAATATTTTTTTCCACGATATAATTAATATGAAGAATGTACCTTCAACTGAAATTAGATGATTTCAAATTCTACTGCGAACATTCATATTTATTTATGCAGGACCAAACAAATCCATAATATAAAACTATACTATTCAAGCTTTTAATTCAAATAATTCTCAGATTTTATAACAATCTAACCGCAGGATTCCCGTTTCCATAGAATACGTGTATGGCTCCGACATCGTAAATAACTCTGTTTATGTTGACGTCATCAAGGTACGTGTTTGGTGCCCCGACCAGGATATCGTCATGTCCGTCAGCGTTCACGTCTGCTATTACTAATGTCTGTCCGAAACCGCCACCTATCTAACAATAGTCTAGCATTTATCATCAACGTCTACGAACATATAATCAACTGTATTTAAGGGGGAGGGGTATTTCTGTAAATATGTCAACGTCTTTTCATCCTTAATATTCAGGAAGGGGGTAGTGTTATATTTTACGGATTTGTACATCAATGTCAACTGATCCCGTGAAATTAAAGAAGAAATAGTAGTAGAATGTTTCGTGCAATATCATGTTCCTAACAATTTTCGCCACACACTATTTTTCAATGATTTCGATGGAAAGTTGATCTTCTAAATTATTTTTCCCCATGAAAGTAGGAAACTGAACAATAATTTTCACGGACTTTTGAATCCTCCAACCTTTTGATATTGTCCAAACATGATAACGGGCTAGCTTGATTGCGTGAAGTAGGTTTCTTATTAAAGAGCCCGGGTGGCCATCAAAATACCCATTCAATCTACCTTACATTTTTTGTTATGATTTTTTGTTTGTTATAAACTATTGTTTAGTGAACGAAAATCCAAAATATAAATTAAATTTAATGAATATTTTCCTCTATCTTTACAGATAGTACTTTTTCTTGAAGAGATACTATAAAAGTGGTTATTTACGCGAGGGGGAAAATTTAAACTATTTACTCTGTAAGCTTAAAATCGCGGAAAATACCCGCGCGCGTATGGTTAAAAAATTAAAACTTTAGAATGGTAAATCACGCATCCGCGTATTTAATGCTCACGCGTTTTTTTTGACTATAGAAATGGCGTACTAAACCCCAACGTAAATAACCACTTTTACAGTAATGGCCACGACCATCTAGCCCTCTTAATTGGCAATTATAAAATTCACAGTATTTTCAAACTCACATTATGAAAACAAGATTAGCCTATCATTATACTGGTTTTACCTGAAGTCCTTCAATTAATTTAACTTGCCGCTCGGAAACTCCATTTACTTCTAGAATTGAAAACTGAAAAAAAAACAACATATAATATGACAAACATAAAAAATGACTTTTACTAAAAGCTATTACAAAGGAATATTTAAATTTTCATCTTTACATTTTCGAATCATACACTTCAACAAATCTAACATTGCACTTTGGAGAAACAAAATCAAAGATTATTATAGTTTTAAGACTTTTACACAGACAACATGTGTTTCACGTAACTAAAATCACGTGATTTCACTTTAAGCTTCGCGTGATTTTCACGTAAGCTCTTTTAGTGTAAAATTCACGTGATGCACAATTGGCTGTGCACCGATTCAACAACTGATACATATAATGATTGATTTACTCTTTTGACGAAACAACTAATAAAGATAATGATTCAAATACTCTTACCGACCCTACGACGCCATTTTGATTGCTGAACCCCGGCGCTCCAGCGACATAGTAGTACCCACTGCCACCAAATTTTCCTGTCGCCAAACTATATGCTGGGGGAATAGAAAACAATCCTCTGGTAGAATCGTGTCTTAATGTATTTGAATAATATCCATTTGTTATGGGGAGGAGGGGGGAGGTGAAAGTTGGAAAACATCGAGATATAAATTGACCATTGGCTAACTTGAAACGGAAACTCACAACATTTCAAAGAATAGACAGGGGGGGGGATTATCTTAATGTAGAAATTTTCTTTTCATCGTTTACGGCTGTTCAGCTACAAACCAAAATAAGATCCTGCTATATAGGTAGTAATGAGGTCAGAGTTCTCAATGATGAATTGTTGTGTACGTGTTGGGCTGTGCGCCTGCGAAAAAGTTCCTCCTAAGAAGAAAATGAGATGGAATTTTTTTTAAAACTAAATTAAAGCTTACTATATTCAATATTTTTTTGTATGACACGAACTTAAAGACGTAGTTTTTATTTTCGATTGTGAAGTGAGATATGAACAAAAATAATTTCTAAAATAATACAGCTATCCTCTAAATTCTAAATATTCAAAAAAAAAATCGAATTTGAAAAAAAGAGCACAATTGTTCTCTTTGTAGAATTAAAATTTCACAGAACAAACATTTTTTTCGTCAATACAGTTTTCAAAATATGGAGGGTAAGAGAAAAAAAAATCCTGACCCGTGGCTGCTAACCCAGCGTTCGGTGTACTAAATATGACATCATAGGATGGGTGCTGAAAATAAAATAATTATCCAACCAAATAACAGATTTTCCGTATACGTTATACATACAAAATATAACTTGTAGAGAGCGGTAAGATAGAATGTTTACTCTTTGAGTTGTTTTTTACTAAATTGATGTGAAAAAATTCTTAATTATTTACATAAGTCATGTAACAAATAATCTTTGCACCGAATTCTAAAATAAAAAAGCACGCACGCAGTTTCAGATAATATCATTTTGCAAAAGTAGACACAAAAAAAAGTTTAAAACTTAACCATTTTGATTAGAAAAGATATCATTACCATTAATCCCCGACTGTTATTTCTTTTACAAGAAAAATTAATGGAATCGATGGAATTAAACTTTCGCTAATTAAGATAAGTTGACAAGTAGATTGGATTTTTTTTTCAAGCGCCCATGCAACATACCGGGGAATCAGTCAGAGAGAATCCGAACATAGGATCCCTGTAGTAGTCCCTTATCATAGTCATGTTCATTCGGAACATGTTAAGGGTGGTCTGGTTCAAATCGTTTCGATTGGGAAGTTGGAAACAATTGCCGGCGACGAGGTACGAATCTGGCTGGCTATTTGACGAGGAAAAGAAGCGCAAATTCCGCCATTTTGGTGCGCAAATCTTAAAGGAAAAAAGTTATGAAATGAAGTACTGTAGATTCCTTGTTTTACGCGAGTACTTACTTCCGTGATTCCACAGTTTTGCGTCAAATCGCGAGAATATAAAATATACGCCGAATCTTTATCATATTTTCATTCAGTTAACATATGTCCCAAAAATAAAAGTGAGATTTCAAAATTCGCGAGATGTGCTTCTCGCGATTTTACGCGGATATTAATTCCTTGCGTATAATTAGGAATCTACAGTAATGACATGATTTTTTATTCACTCAGAGAACTATTTAAAAAACTGGTAAAGGTTAAAAAAAATTACAAATGAGTGATTTTTTTTATAATAATACATTAGATAGATATACTCTGATAAATAAATGATTATCTTTCACAACAACATTGGTTACAACGTTTACCAGAATTGGACTATCCTGACTTTTCGGAACATGAATTGTGGCCCCTAGAAGTTGCTCTCTCTGCTCAAACACACCGCTAGGTGTCACGGTTGACGTGGATTCTTTGAAAAATATCAAAACATCCTTAATATTATATGAGATTATTGGAAATTTGCATGTTCACAAAGTTATTTTAATTTTAAAAAATAATAATCGAAGTTTACAAACTTTTATGGTTCAAATTTGCGTGAAAAACAGTTACCAATAAAACCATTTGACCGAAACAGCAAACAAAGATCAATTTCATCTTGCCACAAAACCATGCACATGTATTATATATCTCCTAATTATAATAGAATTCATATAAACTTTTTAAAAAAAACCGGAATAATAATAAAAGCAAACTTTGGCCGCAAAATAGAATTCTTTTAGATACAGTTTATATAAAAGAAACTTTATGAGACGTTGTGAGAGAGGCGGACTGTTTTCTAAACCAAAAATTTATCTCATTATAGTTAAATTATTGCTTGAGTATATTAACCGTTAACAATTTGTGAAATTGTTAGTACCGATCAATTGTAAAATATCCCCATTATCAATAAATGTATTTGTAAAGTATCTTGCTTAATTGTGAACTGCAGATCTCAAGTTCAAATCCGCCATGTATTTCTGTTTAATAATATTTGAGCGAGTCAGATATTGCATATTTTTAGCTTAAATTATATACTTCTTATGCATTATGCTATCTTTCATAATTAACCCTTTTCTGCTGATTTGAGAAACTTTTTCAAGGTAGAGTGAGCCAGAATGCTATCAGTATATAGACACGGGATGCACAAATGAGCCCAAGAGATCAACATTTTTTCCAAGTCTCTGCAGTTTTATCAAAATATGAAGACTTTATTTAGCATATTTTCAATCACTCGTTAATTAAGGTGGAATGTCCTTCTGATAGTAAAGAAAATAATCTCACTCTGTTTCTGTTAACTTACAATTATTAAGGCATGTAGCAACAAGGAAGGCAGTGCTTGACCCCAATTTATGTTGGAAAGCGATATTTAATTAAATTCAAATATAGAAAAGAAAATTAAAAGGAAAATTTGAACGGAACGAACTGAACCCTAACTTCTCGCAGGTTGCAAAAAAGTAAAGAAAACTTTTACAAAAAATTACAAGAAGCGAATTATATATTGATCAAATTTTTATGAGGCAATATCTACGTGTATATCCCTCCCCCTCCCCCTCCCCCGATGGATTAATTCTTTTAAAAATATAACTAAATTTTATGTACTAGTTCAGTACATGAATAGTTCGTGTTTGATATTTTAAGCAAAAGAATTTTTGGATGGAAAAATTTTATTTCTCTATTTATAGCTCGTTCACAGGTGAATGAATTATAATTGGGAAAAACTTGACCAAGACAAAAACTCTAGACTTAGTTATCATTGTTTGAAACTTATAACATTTCAAATGTTTAAAATTGAATAAGGGTTTTCTATTCTGAGAAGGGAAAATATGGAAATACAAAATTTGAAAAAAACCAATATCACATTTTATTCAAGACAATATATCCCGATATTGAGGTCATACCAATTACTGGAATATCATTCATTTGATCCCCTTTTTGTGTTATAACAAAATGCTCTGGTTTACATTTTTAGCATTTCTAAAACATATGGATCCATTTACTACTATCTTATCAAATTTAAAAACAAAACCTTTTCTAAAAAATAAGAAACTGTGGCAATTTATCATGTACAGTATGTAAAACATGTATGTAAAACCTTTAACAATCTATGATAAAGAAAGATAACTCTTGCTGATTGAAGCAATTTTTGTTACAAATTAATCTATACAACAAAGTGCTATTCTGAACTAAAAGGCAGCGCTTCATTATGTTTTGTAATATGAATTGACAATGTATATAACTATATATTATTTTCATATACATTTAATATTTTCAATTTTATGCTGCGATGGTAAAATTCTGCTTTTTCTAATCAATATGTCTAATTTTCTTCATATCATGATTAGACACATTAATTTTTGAAAAATCTAGCAGCGCTTCATCACTTCAACTTTGTTTCATTTGAATCTATTGATATTGACTTTGATGAAAATCAATATGAAAATTTTTTTTAAAAATATATGGTAAAATTAATAGCAGAGGGCTATTACACCTTATTACCAGCTGTTCGCAAATTTGGTAAAATGGAACATTTGGCATCGCCATTGAAGTTGACTGGGCATGCGTACACGTTTCCAGGTTCTGGTATTTCCGGTCTATCAGTGAAGTTATCATGTGTAGCTCCTACAAGAATCCTACAAAGGAAAAAAAATGTGTCTTAAATTATTACAATACGTTTTAACAGAGGGTGAAAGCTCATTAGATAGTTGTGAATTTATTTGGCATATGACACCGCTAACCCCTCTTTTTTGCCAAAAAAAAAAAAAAAATGAACCTTCGAAATGCATGTGATCTAAGAATTGATGTGATTGAAAATGTAACACAAAATTGTTATAAGATCGTTGTGAGACACATGTTTTTTGGGGTTTTTTTTTTATATTTTATATGATTTAGATATATATATAAACTACATGTACGAAACTGAATAAAATGATTAAAAAAAAAAAAAAAAAAAAAAGAACCTTTCTGAAAGTAAGGAGAGGTATTTTTTTCTTATTCAATGGAATCTTATTAAAAGCTTGCAATATGTTTTTTTTTTATGAGAGAAATATTCTGTGAAATTATGACTTTTTTATTGGTTATACATGTACAAAATGTACATACATGTACATGCACATGTACATGCATTTGAAAACACCAAAATCAAAAATGAAAGATTTTCATATCTAAAAAAAACATGAACTTATATTTGCAAAGTTTTCACTATTTGCAGTCTATCCATGTGTTTGTATACAGAGTGAAAGATTGCAAAATTGAAATAATCGTTTTAGAACTTAACCGTATTGAAAGATGGGAAAGTAGAATAGTCCGCAATCCTCCCCCACCCCCCCCCCCCCACCCCCCCATGACAAACAAAATTTTCCCTCTGGTCCGCTCACCACTTTTGGAAGATTTTCCAGATTTGCGCATGTAATAATTACAATTGGAAGTATTTTATTATTCATAGCAAAAATAAAGTCATATTTAGCTTGTATATGCTAGTGCACTCGTAAAAAGCATTTAGCAGCTTAACCACAACAATGTGAGTTTGTGAAGATAATTGTGTTTGTTAGAGATTTTATCGGACATTGCCACTCTAATTTCACTCCCTTATCATATATGACCTTCTATAATTAATTCTGGTAAAATTTAATCTTCCACTAAAAAGATTTGAATCGTATTTGGAGGTTAGATGTTATTTTCATCTTAAACCGAATTAGTTAATAAAATGTTTTTTTTCTTGTTTTGTTTTTTGTTTTTGCTTTGTTTGTTTTTTGTTTTTTGTTTTTTGTTTTTTTTTTTTGGGGGGGGGGGGTTGTTGTTGTCGGATGGGATCGCGGTTTGTTTTTTTCTTATTTTCCTGAGGGGGAGTATAGGGTTATTGCTTTTATGCCTTTTTTTGGAAATGAGAGGGTAAATTTATTCATTTAACATAGTATATGTTACCAGGTTTCCGCTGCAAAAAACACCATCTCAGTACATCCTAGTGCATCCCAAAAGTCGAATGCTGCTGTTTCAATTTTTTATTATTTATGGCACAGTAAAATAACATATTTATAAATTATCTAATTTCAGAGAATTTTATATATGAAATCAATACATTGCAATACATGTTGCTTTCCTTGCTTCAACTAATGAGTAAAAACATGCACAGATCAAAAATAATAATTACAAAAAAATTGGGGGGGGGGGGGGGGGGGTTTCCGAGGTATATTTATGTTTTCCGGGGAGGGGGGGGGGGGGGCTGCGGCAATTTTCGGTATTTTGGCTATGTGATTTTTAAAATTTTCAACTTTCCAGATCCTCTCCTTCCCCAAATAGATCCGCGCATGAAAAACATACACTGTTAACACTAATAAAGATAGACCTACCAAGAATTGGACACAGTTTTGACTATCTCAGCAGTAACACCGAATCTCGAACCACTCGGCCCTCGGAATATCTGAGGAAATTCGGTATCAACATTGTATCCCAGCCCGACATGGCAACACAATTTCACTAAAAGTAGGATCGACCCAAACCACCGAAAAAACATCGATACTGTCCTCTGCAATTTCCACAGTAAGTTCAAGTCGTACGTTTAAAATAAATCACCTTCGCCGTTACATTACGGCGGAAATTCCTTTCTTATGTTTCACCCGAGAGCTCTTTTTTCTTCTCCCTGTGAGTAGGATAGTTGTCCATTACATATTTCCTGCCCGGGGAAAGAGTCAATGTTACGAACTGTTTTGGAATTTTTTTATGTTCGTTAACTTTTGTTTTCTGTTTATTAATATTATGAACAGTCAGTGAACTGAAATTTAAAGATGCAATATAGACAATGCGTTCATTATATTTGATGTGCGTTAACTTTAGTTTTCTGTTTATTAATTGTGAACAGTGAACTGAAGTTTAAAGAACCAATATTGACAATGCGTTCATTATATTTGACACAGTCGATGAATGTTATCAAGATTATGATAACACGCCGCAATCCTTTGAGTGTGCTCGTGTCATTAAGTTTAGATGTTAACTTTTTAAGAATGGGGTTTGTTGTTAATATGACATAAACTTTGTATTTAAAATAAAGTCAACTACCCCGGAGGTCAATTTGGGTTGGGGGGGGGGGGGGGGGGGAGGGGGTCGAGGTATGTAGGTCCTGTACACATACATCCGGCCAGGCAACGTCAGAAACTGTTTTCTTTTACATGTTGGTCAATGTATGATTGATATTTAAATAAATATGAATCTATTACTAAAACTCAATCACGATTTTTTTTTGGTTATACATGTATTAAATTAGGATCTTTGTATTTTTTACAATATTTCTAAAAGTATTCAAACATATGTCGTCCTATGAAGGTATTGACATTGTTAAATGGAAAATAATAAAACAAAACAATGATAATTTGTTTAATTTAATTAAAAATATGAAATATCTACGAATACAAAAATATCCTTCGGATGAACTACGATGGTATTAAGTTTCATCCAACTACGGTATTCTGTAAAATAAAAAGAAATAAGATTTTTAGAATGATATGATGTAACATACAGGGTTACTTTCGCCCTGTGTAATTTTTGCCCTTCTACACTTGCAAACGGTTTCGCCCCGTCTTGAATTCGCCCTGACGCAATTGATATATTGAGACTATGGAATTCGCCCAGGTTTAAATTCGCCCGCTGACAACAAGGGCGAAAGGGACGAAAATAAAACGGGGGTGAATATTTCCCTGTATACACTATACAGTATTATCCGCTAAATTGAATAATCAGGCATTTTCATTTATCGTTTGTAAGCATAGTATTACGATCGGAAGACCATGTACTTGGAGTTAAGCGTATGCTTCGGATCATCCGTTTTATTACCACATTTGCAACTTACATAATACTTAAACAGTAAAACACAGTTATAGCGAGGCACTAAAGAAGGAAAATATTTATTCCAAATAAAAGTTGCCAATTATTTCCGATAAGCTAAAGGCTGGAAAACAATCTTAGCTAATGTTATGCGAATCACAGGAACTCGGCTCTAGCAATAGGCCATTACATCATGCATGAACATGTAAGCATGTTTGTTAAAACCGTGATTCAGCGACTAAAAACAGATTTAATCATGAACTATCACCGTTTTCTGATGAAAATGTATAATACGCAGAAGGATAATTTGTACTCTTAAGTATGATCTCAGGAATTCTAGCTGCAAGTAGTTCTTACCAGAATCAATTAAACAAGTGGTAACCTACCGCCACCCAAACCTCGAAAATTAAGCCATCACGAATGTTAATGCCTCCATTATGAAATAATATTATTTGATTACGTGGTGGCTGACCGCAATCCACACCACGAAAATTAAGCCATCGCGAATTCTAAAGATTCCTATATACACTAAACTATAAAAGTATACAATTGAGGGAGTCAGCAAGATTCCAGTTCCCCGAGAGCAAACCCTTTTCCTTTGCCGCGGGAAATAGGCTTGCTGGGGAGGGGGGGATGGGAATTAGAATCTTCCTGACTCCCTCAATTGTATACGTTAATTGTTTTAATATTCCGATACAAACAATCAATTTGAAAAAAGTTAACATTATCATGATTTTCATTCTTCTTGTTGTACGTTACTACTGTAAACTGGTCCCAGGACTAGTTAACGGAATATTTTGGAACTTTTCCTTCGATTAAAAGATATTGCTAAGTGTTCGGAATAGGTGTGTATCAGTTCATCAACTGAAGCATCTTTTTGCAGGGAATCAGTCTGTTTGATGTGATTTTCATGATATTAGCAACACATATGGATTTACAGTACTCTTATATAGTGAAAAATATTAAGTAGAGGCATGATAATATTAATCACACGAGAACTTACCGCCATTGGGGCCGCAATACACATAGCAGGGATAGAAAAGACAGCGTTGTTTGAGATTCCGGGGGTGATGCTACTGAACCCGATAGAGCCGATAACGTTATCTACAATGGAAGGGAAAAAAACATAGAGCTGTAAAAAATAATATACATTTGTCTTCTACATCTTCTGATGAAAGGAATCTTTTTTCAAAAAAAAAAAATATTCATGACAAAAAGAACTTATGACGTACTTCCGGATTCATCTGTTCCGTGGAAAGAGACTCCCACGGGGATACATCCCTCAGCCACGGACAATGTGGTGGGGTAACCATTCATGTGGCTATGGTACACGGAGATTGGCATTTTCTGACTTCCTGCCCCAAGGTACGTGTTGACTATCAGGGTGGAGTTATCTCCGTTTGATCCTTAGATGTATACATATTATGTATAGAACAATCAACAAAGACAATGAAACTGAGCTATTATAACAATTGTGAGTTATTCTTATAGATAGAGAATTATCGTAAGATTTATTTTGGGGATATTTCAGTAACATTGAAGAAGATGGGTGGATAAGGCGTGTAAAATGCCTACATATGGACGGATAAGATACTGAAAAGTTAAAATATCAACAAATCTGATTTTTTTTTAAAATCATTCAAAACAATGTATATTTTATATAACATCGATTTGTAACGCTTTGATATGTTTAATACTTGGAATATGTTGATTTAAACTGGCGGATGTGTATCAAAACCTCCAAATAGTGTCATTTTCAGAACTTCAAGGCATTTTTTTGCAGAGTGGGTCTGTGCTTCATAATTTTGTCATAGTTTAAATAAGGTCTAATATGGAAAACAAACTGATTTTAATCAACAAAAACGTGGAGAGATAGATGACCCACTTTACATTAAAAATGTGATTTTGTATCCCAACAATTGAACGTTTTAGAAAAATAATACAAGTCCGTAAATTCGTGGCCAAAGTCTCATATAGCATTTAAACATTGCACTTTGTTTTGATTAAAATGGCTCAGTGGTTAGAGCACCAGGAAAAAAAGAGCGCCGGACATACGGCAACCTTAGATAACAAGGCTTTTTAGGTTGTGGGTTCAATTCCACCCGAACTTAAGGCGATATTGTTTTTTCTTATCGTTTGTTAAAATGTATTCAAAACTGAATATATGGTTAGAAAATGTGCTTTTGCAAACTTGCTTTATAACAATATCTAATAGATCTAATTGGAAAATATTAAATATCAAATTGTATTTTTCGACTGCACCAAATGGCATTTGCGCTATCTTATCTCCCCTCCCCCCACCCCACCTCTTTCTTAAAGATTTTCATTACATGTGTTTCAAAGAGAAAAAAAATCTGTAATTTTTTCTTATTTATCATAAATTATATTTTAGGATCTGCACTTTTTCATCGGTTATTTTCATCAACTCCAATATTTGTGTCATTTTTTAAAATGAAAATGATACAATGAATTTTTGCAAGCATTTATAAAGCAAAAGCGAAACATCAAACCATAAACTTGAACGCTTTTGACAAAAAAGTTCAATCAAGATCAATAAAAATACTTTTTTGATAATAAGGTTTGGAAAATTAAATAAATACCTAAACACGAAACTTCCTGTTCTCTAAGTAACGACTTGGTACAGGTGTTTGAGTCCATTTGCATGGTATATTGAACTTTCTGAAAGGAAATATTGTTAGATAAATACATAGATTTTTTGGTAATTGTTCCTGAAAATATTAAATGATTGGGAACGAGAGGCAGAGAGAGAGAGAGAGAGAGAGAGAGAGAGAGAGAGAGAGAGAGAGAGAGAGAGAGAGAAGTGCATGGGATGGGGTTGAAAAAATCTATTTGTAGTGCGTAAATAGATAATTATATTTACAGTATTACATGTAGTATGTTTCGCTGTCACTTCTCCCTCATCGTTGGTAAATTAACAGAACATAGAAAACTTCATGTAAATGAAACTAAACCTCTGAGGTTAATAACCTGACAATGTATGGTGCTTGCGCAAATCTAGAGTAGGAAAGAAGGTGTTCGACACCCCCCCCCCCCCCTGGGAAAATTCACCCTCCTTGAATTTACATATAGTCTAATTTCTGCAAACAGACTTCGGATCCACCCAAGCTCCCTCCCTATCCCCAGGCAAACAAAAATAATATCATCCCTCAGACCACCACCCCCCCCCCCCTCCCCATCCCCATCTCCACACTCTGGGGGGAAATTCTGGATCTACGCGTGAGGTGCTCTATTTACCGCGGTGTAATCCCTGATGACCCTGATCTGTGAGGTCTTTTCGGCAGTGACAACAGTCCCGGATAATGCTAACAGGTGCTTGGTGTAGTCCACGGATACAACGTATTGAAACTACAAAACAAGAACATATAATAGTTTGGCTTATATATATATGTATTCGCTTTGTGTCAAATATACACTTTGTCAATTAGTTCCTTAATAAACAGCTGACACATGTGTTGTGTTAGAACCATTTTAATAAGGCCTTGGACTTTCAGTAGGACCTAACTATCTATTTCTTGCGTCAAAACAAGTTAAAATGACGCTGGTTTCAAGCGAAATATACACCGATTGCGTAGTCTTAGCTACAAAGCCAGACAAATCTTGTTGATTTCAAGAAGCCATGGCTGAATGTCCAGCAATGAAGCAGGCCTACGTCACAATGCTGTTTGACACAACTATCCAAAGTCCAAGCTCTTGTTAAAATGGTTCTAAGAGGGCTGGATGGTCATGACCATTTTTAGGCTATTTACGGGGGGCGTTCAATAAATAATGTCAAAATCAGATTCCATAAAATACAGGGTTCAATTGACCTTTGAATTTCTTTCCACGCATGGTTTGGTTCATATTCTATTTATAGCCGTTTTTCTGACCACATTTCATCATCGAATACTCCTTTAATAAGCTGTTATATAACCCTTTCTCGAGACACTATGAAAATATGACTGGTAAGTCATCATCCAATAAGGCTGAAATTAGAGGCTGCATAAAAGCATGTGTCAGACTAGGAAAAGACTGGAAAGAAATTTTCAAAGAACTGTGTGATGTGTATGGAAACAAGCTTAAGAGTATGTCATTGAGAAGTTTACAGGTGGGTCAGCAAATTCAAAAACGGTCAAACAGACCTTAAGGATAAGCAAAGTCCTGGAGCACCTCGTACGGCTTCAACGGGTGCAATACTTGTAAAAAATAACCGATAACATTACTAATGATGGTCGATTAACCATTAAACAAATAGCAAATTTAGTAGTCATTTCATCGGGGACAGTACATATATTTACAGTTTTAAAGAAACACCTCAGCCTCCGAAAGATTAGTGCTAGATGGATACCTCATCTTTTAAGAGAAAAACAAACACGATTGCGAGTTGAAATGTGTAGAAAACCACTTATAATCTACAAAAATTGCAATGGACGACGTTTATTGGAAATTATTATTTGAAACGCGGATACATTATAATGAACCTCAAAGGAAAATTGTTTACAAAATGTGGTTGACTACAAAGGCAAAACGCCCTGTTATAGCAAACGATGTCAAAGTACAAAGAAAGTATGATACTAAGTACGCAATTTTTAATAGGTCCTGTAGTTCAAGTTGCTATTCCAAAAGGCCAATCAATCACCGGACATGTATACATTATGTGCTGAAGAAAGTTAAGAAACATTACGAAAGGAAGAGACCAAAGTCTGGAATTCGCAACATTCGACTTGTGAGATCATTTTTGGAAAAAGGAAGGGTTCATGTTTTGCCCCATCCTCCCTATTTACCCGACTTGTCTCCCTGTGATTTTTTTTCCTTAATTATTAAAGCACTTGTCAGGAAGAAGATATGCTGCAAGGAATACTTTGGACTCTGCCATTTATCAATACATGAATACCATTCCCAAAAAAACATTATACGAATGCATTCAAAGCTTGGATAAATCGGTTAAAATTATGTGTGTGTGAGTATTTTGAAGGTAACCATTAAAAGACTAACAAAAAAATATATTTTTGTGTTATTTTTGTAACAACAATGACATTATCTAATGAACGCCATCGTATATGTCTCCTTAAAGCTGCTTGGTCCGATTTTATATCAAATTTTGTGAACGCTTTTAAACGATGGTAATGCTAAGTATGTGTATAATAAAAGACATTGCAGTAGTTTTCCCGGTCAATTAAGCCATATTTCAATAATAAAAAAAAATGATGTACAAAATTTGTTTAAAAAACAAACGACACAAAAGGGTACCGCGTTATTTCGCCTCATATCAAAATTCGACCCTGACGTCGAGGCAGCTATGATCGTATTACAACTTTGAAATCGGTAAAAATAAAGGTCATAATGTTTTGGCAAATCAAAAATAAACCTGTGTACGTTTTGTTCCCTAGTATTTCTGAAGTTTGTTTTAATTACAATCGATGCATAACATGCGGGTTGAAGAAATTTAATCATTCCGGGGACGAAACCAAACGGTTCCCTATTCTAAACATTCCCATGATGCAGTTTGGTTTGTTTTTTGTTTGCCCATAAAGAAATTATTTTATTTACTTTGAATATTTCCGACTTTGAAAGGAGACCGATTCAGCTGGTGTAAATAGGCAACAACATATAACTTTTAAGATAATTGGTTTGTATGGAAAATTATTCGATACTGTAATAGTGAAAAAATCGGACCATGCAGCTTTAAGACGAAGAGCTCTGTATAAAGATATACATGTATACGATTATGTTCAAATTTTAAAGCTAAATATTTGGATTTTTTTCTTACTAAATGATATTGTGTAGCCCAAATATTATATTTGCAAGTTTAAGGCAGATCCTGATGGTTAATGTGTTGGCCGCTCAGCCTCCTTAATGTTGGAAGAGGTAAATTGCCAAAAAGAGAATTACCCAAATCCGTTGTCAATAAAGTAAGTTCTAATGAAAATTGCAAATATGATTGAAACACAAACGATTAAAAAAATGTTGATAAATATTTGAGATGTCTCTTTCGAATGTTATGGAATGCCAGGCGTTATCTTTTCTCCTTAGCAAAATTAGGTGATAAGAAAAATCCAACTTTTATGTTAATACTGTATACAGGGTTATTTTCGCCCTGCGTTATTTTCGCCCTTCTACACTTGTAAACGGTTTCGCCCCGTCTTGAATTCGCCCAGACAAAGTCGTGTTAAAAGAGTTAACTCTGTTTCATTACAATTCACCCAGTCTTAAATTTGCCCGCTGACAACGTGGTTGAAAAAAGCGAAAATAAAACGGGGACTCAAAAAAAAAAGAACCCGGGGAGAAAATAATCATGTGTAAATTACTCATGAATGTCCATGAGAATCTTATGTTTTATAACTTTTTTCCAAATTCACAATAACAAAGAATATGATAAGGGCCTAAAATGGCCCTCTAAAATATAAATGCTAATATTATTTTTGTCTTCTTTATTCAGAGATACCGGTACATGTATATGTTTATGCATGTGAAGTTTTTTTTTAATTTTTATACTAAATTGGTTTTCTTAAGAGGAAAAAAATTGATATAAAAGATATAGGAAACCGTTCAAATTTTAAAGTTAAAATATATGGCATTTTCTTTACTGATAGTTACTTTGTTGACCACCCAACCTCATTTATAACCCGATATATTTTCGTAGACGGTCAGTAACATACCTCATAGGTAAAAATAACAATAAACAACATTAAAAATGAAACTTTCCTCGCCCACTAACTTACCTTGGTGCTGACGGGAACTTTTGCTGCCGGCGGCACGGACTCCATGACACCCGCCTCAATACCCTCCCACTGGGACGGAAAGCAGCATTGCTGATGAGAGGATCCAAAAACGGACAAAAACAAGACCAGGAGACAGAGCATGGTGGGTTACAGGTGAGAAGTACTAACAACAAATGACCCGGCCGGTAAAGTACTAACGTTGTGGAATGAGATAGTGTCAAGAGCTTTGGCTTACTACTGCTGGACGTATATGCTGGTACTTGGTGATAAGTCACGTTTGGGATCTGGATTATTAACCTACCGTAGAACTTGTGTACGTTTTGTTACAAGGCGTTTAATCTTCCATATAGTCTCAACACTCTCTGTGCTGCTACAGTATGACTGTGTATTCCAGGTCCCACTATTGCCCACTTTCCATTTTTATTGTATTGCAGGTTCAATTTTATTTAAGAAATTGCAAAACATAACTGGAGTGTGTGAGATTGTGGATATTGTGATATCATGGTCTGTAATTAAACGCTTAAAGCGTTTCTTCTAATTTTGCAATAGGTTAATGAAGCATCATTTTCACAAATTTTAAGGAGACAACAATAAATCAAACAACTTGTTTTAAGCTTCATGTACTGTGTTTCAATAGAATAGAAAATAGCGTGCTTTATATTTAAATTATATCCGACACAGTCAAAATGATGGGTTCTTGTTCAATCCAATTTTCTTTTTAAATTTGTTTATGTTAAAACCCTTTTTTAACTGATCAAGGCAACATTGAAGCTCTTTGTTTAAAAGTTCTCGGTTCCGCAATGAAGACAGTGAGTGTAAAATTATTTATTATAAAATGACACAAAAATATATAGAAAATTATGAAATACATCAAAAGTGGCTGGAAGAACTACAAACAGTTGACTAGAATAAAAAAAAAACAAGATACAGAAGTATAGAACAAAAGGAGTCTCCCAGCCACAAAAATACTATAACTAGTTCACATGATAAAAAAAAAAACTACAAAAACGAAATACAATGGACTATTTTAATCTTAAATACCACATGATTTACAGTTATAAAGTTTAAAAGCTACATCAAAGTTTTTACCTATGGTGCCTTCCTACCGCCCACGAATGGTTATTCATCAACTTTTAACTTTATAGCGGTCGGTTAAATGATATGAAAGTAAAACTAAAGTAGTTGTGCGTTTCTTCGGTGATATTATGAACGTCTAGTTCAACCAGACGTATTTGTTTAAGCATTTTTTTTTTCAGAGATAGCCTGGGGTTGAAGGAAACCAATTAGGAAAATAATGTTTTTCAAAAATTAAGAAAAAAGTTTAAAAAGTGAAATATATTCAACTAAGAATACTAAGAAAACTTTTTTTTTTTTTTTTTTTTGCTATGCGTATTAAGTCTACATACATGTTAGTATTTAGAATAATATGACTAAAAACAAATTTTTATTAAGGAAGGAGTCTTCTCTGGTTTTCGACTTGTCAAAAGTAAATTTGATTTAATGTTTATAAAATCATGATTAAAGGAAATTAAAAGATCATATTTTTCTTTAATTTTTACTAAAAGAAGCACTTAGTCTATATTTTTGGCGGAACATTGGCGTAGGAAAATATCACATGTTTTTGCAATTCAGAATTGCTGTAGATTCATGAGTTTATTTAGCATTTTTAAAACAATAACATTCATAAAGGATTTTTTTTCAACTAATGTGAATTAATGATAAGGTAATTTGGTTTCAGAATATGTTTTTAAAATATGATTTGCCTATCAAATTACATTTTTATTAGCTTATTTGAGCGATCATTCTTTAATTAGATTTGATATAGACTATAAAATATAAAGCATTATCGAAAGAATTCATTTTTCAAATTTCATAAACTTGTAGGTTCCTTTTATTAAATAGATTTTGTTCTTAATTTTGATTATTGAACAATATTGAGCTGACCTTTGTACTTCTTAAGTACGGAATATCAATGTCAATATATGCAAGTTTATTTTTTATTGTATATCTTCGTTATTAATAATGAGAAAAATGATCAAACGATATCAAATCAGTATATCCTGCATTTAGTCAGAGTCCTCTCTCTCTCTCTCTCTCTCTCTCTCTCTCTCTCTCTCTCTCTCTCTCTCTCTCTCTCTCTCTCTCATGAAGTACACGTACATGTATACGGGGTTTTTTTTAAAAAATAATATCGATTAATTATGTGAGAATGTTTTGTATGAAAAAAATAAAAGCAATATTCATATGTAAAAGCTTTGAAACATTCTTAAAAACGTCAATGGTTGATTTTAAACACCGAAAACTTGCAAGGAACAAGAGTTACCCCGCCTTTTACATATGAAATATCTTAAGGTAAAGTATTACATTCCTACATAATCTACTAATCTAGACCGGACGATTTCGGGGCGAACCTGTAACTGAGCATACCTGCATGTTCTGCAACTTGGCCGAAATAGAGGACGAATTCCACTTTCTTTCTTAAATGTATTTTTTATTATATAAATTATCGATAATTACAGAGATTATCTTTATCACAGTGTAGGGCAAAGACATTTTCTGAATTTAACTAGAGACAGCCTTTTTTCAAACTCTTATTTGTAATTTTTTCAAGTCAACCTGAGAATTTTGTATTTTACTTGTACTTTTCAAAATTTCGACAAAGAAAATTCTCTAGCATGTGAATTGAATATAATCACAGGATATCTTATATTTTCAGAGAAAACGAGTCTGTGCTTATACAAGTAAGTTGAAGTTTATAACCGAACAAAGCAAATAACTCAAATGTTTGGAAAATTTTCTCCATACAGTTTTCGTCAAACAATAATACGATTTTAATTGAAACGGAGGCTTAAAACTAATTCCATAGTGACGGATTAAATGTCATTTTTTTTATTGTAAGCTAAGACAATCTTTACATACCACTAAGCATGCACCCCAGATAAATGCTTTTACGATGTATAATTGGTCATGGAATTTTTTTTTCTTTTAGAAAAGGCTTAAAGTATTTTTTAATCGGTCAATGGACGCTAAAATTAGCATCTGGTTCCTCTTGTGACCTTGATTTAAGAATTCATAAAAAAAAATGTAAGCTGAAATGGATTCAGATAAAAGTGACAAATTGATATCCAGTATAAACTAAATTTAGTTTTAAAAAAAAATTGTTGGCGACTTAACAAAAACAGTGTACAATGTCTAAATAATTGCATAATATGGAAGTCGAATTGCGAAATCCGGTCAGATTGTAGATGACTGACGCTTTTATCACAGCTATCAATATTTAATAAGCCTTTACCTTTGGTTGTATCATCTTGTAAACACTGCTATCACCATGTGACGTTTGGAATTGAGGTCTTGTTTTATCAGCCAGCTACATGTTCATGCAGTAAATCATCTAAGATCTTTTGAGACGAATTGACTTATGCGTATTTTTAATATATGAATATATATTATAACTTACTGGTCAAGAAAAAAATTTTTTTTTTGGGGGGGGGGGGGGGGATGTGACGGGTGACATTACGCAAATTTGCACTCGCGCACTAGCGTTATATCTACATGAATTTTTTTCTCGAATCCCATGTGTAGAGAATTTTCATTCTTCTTGCTTGGAATTAAATTTTGTAAAATACTGGGGGGTTTTTTATACATAAAAAAAACTCTACATTCCGTTCTTTGCGATTTAGGTTGTGCTAGACGGACTTGGTCTTTCAAGACCATTTAAACCTCATAAAGAAAAGAGTTCGTCTTGTATAAAAACAAAGTGTGGGTAAATATTTAGATGTAATTAAGGTTGAAGTTTAAAGATAAAACTTTACTAAATATCAATAATACCTTTTTTAGCTGAGTCTAATTTTTTGACTACCTAGAATCTCTAAAATCATGCAAGACACAATTGTACATGCATGCACGTGCATATTGCATGTTTACCAGAGACAATTCAAATTTCGCACAAACGAGCAAACTACCTAACTTTTAAAAACTGTCGTTTCGGCCCAAAATAAAACAATGACCTAGCTTTTAATTTTTTTTTTTTAAATGCCTTCATTCGATAAGTCGTTCCCCTCATTTAAGAAATACAATTCAAGAGGTATAATGTGAAAGGAGTACTTTTAAATGTATGCTTTTGACTGACCAGTTCGCTGGTATTTTAAATAGTAATTTAATTTCCATAATTTAAATGTCAAGTCAGTTCACTGACCTCAATTCTTTGCATTCATTATTAACAAATTGATTTTTTTTTCTTAAGGACTTTCGAGGTCAGAGTCCATTTAAATTCAATCTAAATTCTATGTAAACAAGAAATTCAGGTCACGACGTCCTTAATATGTGAAACTCCGAGTATTTGATTTTAAACTTATTGAAAAGTACACACTCACATGTAAAACCCTTTAAACTTCATTAAGAAAAATAACTTGTATTTGTAAAATGCCTCATTTGTGCGCTGTCCATAAAGGTAGAGTTCCGCTCTTTCCGCCTCCGGCTATATTTTTATACACCGAATAGAGATTTCCGGCATTATGCAAGATAATAATTCTTCATAGAGTTTTTATTTTAATAATCTAGACTAGAATTTAACATTGATTTTCGTAATAAGAAATCTGTCGGTTCTATTCCAAATTTTGACTTCATAAGATATGAACTGCATATATATATATATATATATGTGTGTGTGTGTGTGTGTGTGTGTGTGTGTGTGTGTGTGTGTGTGTGTGTGTGTGTGTGTGTGACACTGTCAGATAACAATAATCTTATTTTGCCTCAGCCAGAGCCCAAAAAATAGTTCCCCATATACACAAACGACACAAACTAATCTGAACTATAGAACTTTATTGTTATCAATTACAATTTTTAAAATGTGGAAACCGGAAGTTTTAAAGACTAAACAAATATTATTTATAGAATAAAACCATCTAGTAGAGTTATCACCGGAACAATTACAGAACTGATATTCTGTAAAACAAACTAAACTAATCGCAAATGATACAAGGATATTCGTCTTATTTTGCTTTACAAATTACTGTTATCTAAACTCATCATTATTCAGGTGCATCAAAAGCAAGGTTTTTTTTAAGGTTATTTTAAGCGACAATTTGAAAGCGAAATTCTTCCTTAACTACATGCAATTTTAATGTGTTTGGATTTGTAATGTACAGAATTACACATTTATTTCTTCAAGGACCTTTTGTATTTTAAAATAGTTTACTACCTAATGTCACGAAAGATTTTAAAATCCCAAATCACCAGACTATAACCATTACACGCCATGACTGGCAATACGTAATTTCATCGTTTTGCTTCCACGCCATTTATTCACGACTGAGTCGCGAGTTTAGAATATCGATAATCAAGAGATGCGTAAAATTATCAGCATTATTTTAAAACAAATTGTGAAGTTTTGGTGGTTTTATAAATATTTTATTAGTTTCATGAATTCAGTTGTTTGTTGAATAAACCTAGCTTTATTTATGCCAGTTTGTTTTCTGATAACTCAATACCTTTATATGTGACCAAGCTCTCAAACAATCGATTAATCTTTGTATGTTTTAGTCTGGTTTATTTAAATTTTTCATTGTCGTGTGTCTGTGATAACACTACAAATCAATCTGTAGTCCAACACAGCTCATCAGTGGCGCAAGTGAGATATCGTGGGGCGCAAACGGGGTTTGCGAAATGACGAAAATTGTCAACAATTTATTATTTAGTCGTACCATTGCTGAGAAATATATAAATATAAGTAATAAGGAATCATTCTTTGAATATTATGAGGTGATCATTATGGTCGGGGCTTGATCAAATCGAATTTGTATGATAGTTTCACCATACTTACAACTAATAATAACCCCCTCGTAATCTCTCAAAAATGATTCCTTATTCCTTAATTAAAACACTTCTATGTAACCCCTCTGAGAGGTTTGTGACAGTCAAAACTTTTGACCTGAAATACATGTACAAGCTGAGAGGATTTTCCCCCTAGAATTAAAGAAATGAGAAGAGATTTATTAATGAACTTTAATTCATTGATGATATTGTTGATGTAAATTATTCTTTATTCTCGGTATTAAGGCATTTTATATCATTTATCGGTAGTCTTTGAGAATTATTGATTTATAAATTTTGTTTCCACAAAGATAACTATAGCAGACGCGCAGAAAGGAAGTGTGATTTACCAGACAGTGCAACCTTACACAATCCAACAAAGGCGATCTTCAGATTAAACATAAGAATCGAAGACGATTCGATGTATATATATTTGAATTATACCGAAATTTATATATTGATTGGTTACCATGAATTAAGCAGACGATCTAAAAGGAAGTGTGGTTTTCAATCGAACTTACATGAATCTTACTCTCGGATAAGTGGTTTCAAATTCTTTTTTTCTTATCTACATAATTAATGTCAAGGATTTTTTTTAGTCTTTAGAAATATTATCTTCGTCAAAGCAGAGCAATATTGGAAGGTATTTCTAAATGTCTTGTGCTTGTCGATGCCTTTCTTCAATAGAGAAATAGGAAAGAAATAAAGAAAGAATAAAAAAGAGGATATAAACGAAAGATAAAAAAGAGAAAGAATATATAAATAAAAGAAAGAAAGAATATATAAAAGAAAGAATTTATAAATGAATGAATAAATTAATATAAGAGAAAGAAAGAAAAAAAGAAAGAAAGGAATAATGTGTCCCACTTTCTTGTCAACCATACATGGTGTTGGACAATGTGCATCTTGATTGTAGTCTAGCAACAAGAAAACCGATTCCACACAGACATGGGCAAGATAGAAAATGGAAAAAAATCGTTTGTTGTTTTGTTGGGTCATTGCCCAACGTCGTCTTTCCATTAGATCAAATGTCCTTTCTTGAAGAGAACATAAATTCACTCCTGTATACATACAGTACTTATCTTCCTCTAGTATGTGGATTCACGGCCGTTCCTTCGCAATATCGGGGTGTGCATATCAATTACATTTTCTTTAAATAATTCTTGTGCATTCGATACGTAGATTGTAACTCTCCGTTTGAGATAATTTTGTGAAGTCTTTCAACGCAGTATCGATTTCCCTAGTTACACTGTTGGTTCGCATTTTCCAGATGATGAACATCAATGAATGATATTTCTAATTCAATCTCAGATTTAAAATTGCTTATCTTGTTATATGAACGTCTTTAGGAGAGGGGAAGCAAGGTTAATCATGCACCCGGTTTTGTTTTGTTTTGGGGGTTATTTTGTAGTTGTTTTTGCTGGGGGGGGGGGGGGGGGTGCGTGTCTGTTATTTCCAATATATATTTCGTTTGTTAATGTTTTTCTATTCGTCATTTTGCGACTATTAAATATATGTACATGCAAAATCAAATAAACGGAAAGAAGCCTTTGCAAAGCACAATTATTAAACAAAAGCTATATACATGTATAAATGTAGCCGCTAACGCTTTTCGGTATAGTAATAACAATTGATCATGGTTAGAAATATTTTTCCATGACAAAATGACTAGAATAGACACAATTCTTTTTTTCTCCTCTTTTTTTTTGTATTGAGGAAAATAATATGAGTAAATATTTGGGTTCAATTTCGTCATGGATGCCAATTCAACCCGGTATTGAAGAAATCAACGTTATTTAGTACGCGAAAGAACAAAAATGGTTTCAGAGAAGAAATTAAAGGAAGTGTTTATGAGGGCAATTGTTAGACAATATCGATCTCTTAAAGAGGAAGAGCTCTATATAAGGATATAAGAAAATATTCAAATTTAAAAGCTAATAAATATGAATTTTTTCTTTACTAATTGAAAATCTATAGTTTAAAACTTCATTTCTAAAAATTTAAGGTTGATGGTTTACTTGTTGACCACCCAGCCCCCTGTAGGCAATAGGCTCTGCATTGTTTGTATCGGAATTTTTTACCGTGCATTTGTTATTCACTGCAAAGATTATGGTTAATGAAAAAAAAAATTAAATATTTCTTCTTTTAAAATTAAATAAATTGCTAGTATTTTAATCTTATTAGTCATAAGATATTTAGTTAAGATGCATAATTATCATAATAAATTTCAATTCAAATAATATTTTATTATGTACAAACATGATTAAAGCATAATAGGATTGGGATTGGGAAACGGGCAATTTGCCTATCTAAGCCCTCTTCCAAATAATTATCATAACAATAGGCATTTATAGCAATAAAATAAAGTTCCAAAAATACAGCTCATACTGTGGTCAAGTTTCTATACCACTGCATTGCTGAAAAAAGAAAGTTGTAAAAACCCAAGGACATTCATGTAGACTTAAACACTTCTGACATTGACACTGGCATCAACTGGCCCTTGTGGGCTATTTTCCAACTTGTCAGTGTGCAAGAACACAAAGGAAGATAATATTAAAATCATTGCAAAACTCCATCGTTAGGAAAACACAGTCCAGTATTTTGACGACAGGGGACACCTACAATGATAGTACCCGGGTCGGTCCTAACCACTTCAAAATCTCTGGTGGCACCGAGCCATCAAATACCGCTTAGCACACTAAGAATGAGATTATATACACATTGAAAATATAGGAAAAAAGAATAAAAGACTAAGGTCTTAGTATTGATTTCTGCGACCCCATTGTTGATGTGGAGCTGAAATCAGTTCATAAAAATCGATAATTATATATAGATATGTGCAACACTTGTATTACTTTGTGTGGTACGAATTCACCAGCTGATAAGCTGAAGGAATTTTACATTCAGGTTTTCTTGTACGTATTCATGGTCTCTTGCTGTTTTTGCGATTAAGTCCGACAAAAACATCCGGAAATAAAATATCATACTTTACCTAGAGTTAAATTCTTTAAAATCAATATGTGTATATAATATTTGTTATGCTAATGCTACGCTAATTTTCCCTTCAAAAGATCAGTGCCTTAGTAATCGTGAATAGGCAATGTTGGTGTACAAAGGAATATAATAAAATTATCGGTACACATTTAAAATGACGTGAAAATTAAAATTTACTCAAGTGTTGATTTTTTGTTGGGATTTTTTTTGTGACAGATGATTACAAGCAAAGCAGAAAATTATCACTTTGAGGCACAATATCGATTGATTTGTAAACCGAAACTTACGAGAAAAAAATATGGTACAAAATGAAGAAGAGTCTGCGAAAATTTTTCGCTTATTTCACTTTCAATATTACATGAAATAAAGAAGTACATGTACATGTGTCTATATAAAGCGGGAAGTTCGTATTTCCTACGTAAAGACTGGCAGAATGGCATTATGGCGAAATTTACATTCTCTCTTTAATTACAGATTTCATAACGTTTTGAATAATAAAAGTAAATGAAAATGAGGTCAAGCACATTTAACGGAGATATTGATAAGAGGTGCACCAAAAGATATCGTTTCTATCAACAAACCAGTAAGTTTATAGGTAACCAGCAATCAGAAATGACGTCAACGCTAACTTGGGGTTATTCTCTTGTGTCGCGTTACATCAATAAAATATTCCCTTTTATTTTTTAAGCTGACGCAATGGATCGGCATCCAAGGAAAATTCAGACTTTGTAGTAAAGATACAAAAATACTTTGGACCCCCCCCCCCCCCCCCTCCCCTCCCCCGAAAAAAAAAAAAAACAAACAAACCAAAAAACACCTATTCAATCAAATTACGTCCCTGCATCCTCCCTCCCCCTTAAAAATATTTCTGGATCAGTGCCTGGGTATGAATATAGATTCTTTCGAAATCAAAATCAAAAGGTAAAAAAGGGGGTCCTTGTTTTAGACGTTCTTGCTCATCAAAAAAGCGCCTATCTATAAGCAGCCAATATTTATCATGGATTTTTTTTTAAGGTAATCAAATGTGTATTCGAAGATTATATAGATAGGTATACCCGTAAAGCAAAGTAGAGAAACTTCTACTTCAAACTCACCCCCCCCCCCCCCCCCCCCCGGTCCAGTTCGCCACGGTCAAGTGACCTTGAAGTATATTTACATGTAAGTCATTTAAAGAATGTACAGTGTGACGTCGCTGGTCGTAAAGCTGTATTAGAAACTCGGTTAAATCTTTCGGGCCTAGGATTAGTGCTTTGATATCGGATTGACACCCCAATAACGGATCAGAAAGTGTGAATTGTTTACTAAATGAACTCGTTAGTATGTCTACGGTCGAATGAGTGGACACTGGGCAATAATATTAACTTACTGGGGCTTCCTAATCGTAAGATCAACGAGACGTTTTTAGGTCACTTCAAAAGCCATGAGAGAATTTAAATCCCTCTTCTTACCTACATTGTCGAAGAACGTATAGCTGAAAAAACATTTATTCTCTTTAAACTTTTATTTGTGTAAAAGATGCATGTACGTTTTAAAGTTTTTTTTATTCATTACTTATGTATAAACTTGTCAAAAAAAATTGTTATTTTTACCGATTGATGTTAAACAAGTTGGCCATGCAGATCTTAAGAAATCCTGATCCTCTTTGAATGCATATGGCTTTTTTTTTTTTTTTAAATGCCATGTACTTATCTGAACACACAATATATTATTTCGATTTGAGAGACGGAAATGACGCTAAAATTTAGGATTTCGGTGGACTATATTTCACGGCGGAAGGTTCGCATAGTACAATCACATCACTCCTTTATAATTAGTAAATACCCTCTTCAAATATTTACGGACTTACAAGTACACATAGTTTTGATCATATTATACTCAAAGCGTTTGTGCTTATTGATGGAGAGGAGGAGGGGGGGGGGGGGATTTGTTGACTGTTGTATAATTTATTATTGATAAAAAATAATTGAGGTATATGAGTACGTACGTAATTCATCGATGTGTTTTTAATCATTACTCAGTCAATCGATATACTAGTACCTTTCAATCCCTAATAATATTTATTTCTGATACCTGAAGTCGATGAATAAAGAAAAGATATTTTTCAGTGGACATAAAAGCTTTAAATTTTTTTTTTACTCAAATTATGATTTTTCATGCCATTGTTATATGTAATTTGTAGTTAATTTTCACATCTTTTGATATCGAAGAATACTGATAAATGGAGTTACGTGTGTATCTGGTTTGTAAAATTTGGTTTTTAAAGTATTTCATTTACGGGTCCATTGTTTTTTCCTGCAAAGTAGTCGGATAAGAGATTATCCCAGATAAGTGGGTGGAAAACCGGTTCGTGTAGATGTGAATTATATCTGGGTCAAGTCCGCGATGAACAAAAATAAATCGTGCAAGCCTCTTCAGTCTTGACCACATGGTTCTTTGTAAAGAAAACAATGCATACCGGGGATAAATAATGCACTTCATTGACCGTCAAAAGTTCAAACAAACGCCGAATTAAGTTCAAAGCAAACTTCGACCTCAAACAAAATTATTTCATGAAGAAAAGGGGGGTGGGGGGTATCGCTAAATTTTGGATTGTACAAATACATACATGTACAAATCCGGGCATGGCCGCCTACTCACGGTAATTGTGTCCGGTTGTAAAGGATGTGTATCTGAGGCACCTAAAGGGGAATTTCGTTCTTCGTTTATATTAAAAAAAAAATTAATAAACCGGTAACATTCTCACATTAATTATAAATTAATGCTTCTATTTTTTAAATTAGATATCTGTAAAGAGCCATGCCATAAGCGTGCAGAGTTTAAGGAAGAATGAAAGATATATATGCAAAGGGAAGTTATTTTCCGTGCGAGTCGTGAATTATTTGGGTTTCGACTTTGTAAGATTAGTATATTAAATACGTGTACACATGTATTATTTATTTTCAACATCGAATCCTGTCATTTAAATAGGATGTGTGGTCATGCAACAAATTAATCATCAGATCTGCCTTATTGAACTTCAAAATATGACATTTTTGGCAATAAACTAGCTCTTTGACTAAAAGAGGTAAATATAGCCTAAGAATGGCCTTCTTAATTGAAGGACGTCCAATAGAGATCCGATACATGGTAAATATTTCTGCTGGGGTCAGTTTTAATTGTGGACATTATATAAAAACGGAAAAAACAAATGATTTGAAATAAATAAATTCCTCATTTGTTCGGTCGCTTCTAGAGGCGATTTAATGAATCATTGTTGCTATAGATATATTGTGTGATGAACCTATACCTAAATGCATATTTATTTTATCTATTATATCCATTGCACCTTTGTTGATTTTGAATGCTAAATCCTCGGTAACAGAGAGCAAAATTAGCCCCCTTTGCCCCGAATACAGCAAAACATGTCCTATATCCACGTATTTAATTCTTAGCGCAAACACGCCGTGTCAACACAAAGCAGCTTGGCCGATTTATTTGAACTAATCCTTTGCCATATCCTTGGCCGCTATTACAGTGTGTAATGGGCGAATGAATTATTGACTATAAATATACTGTCACATGTAACTTGGGGTTGTGGATTGTATACCTTTTTTATAAATGGGGGTAGGGGGGGGGGGGGGCAACATGACCATGGGTGAAGAGATATGGTGCACTATGCTCGAGTCCTTTAGAAATTCCAAAATATAATTTTCAGCTAACACAACTGATTAAAAAGGAAGACAATTCAAAATTTAACACTCACGTGTTCCCTAAATAACTGAATTCTGTATTATAATAGTATCATCTACTACGAAAAATAATGAACGCACTCGCGTATACTTGTAGCACTTTTAAAACGATTTCGCAAGAGACAAGTACAATGTAACATCAAATTGAGAGACGGTTAAGTGGCTTTTTTACACATCCAAAATATACTACTTATACATATACAGCTGTAAATAAGTTTTACAAAGGTTCTTGACGTATACATCCGTCACAATTAAGTACTTTATACGATTACTCAGTTTGGGATCACCACACAAGTTGCAATGTCAACGATTTGATTCATAGAAATAAAGGTTAATTCAAAATGAATAAAGACCTCGTTATTTTCTGGATGTTGGCGGATATAACACAATTGTATTACTTACATTATCTTTATCATTATTATCAAATATGATTATACCCTTTATCATTGATCAGCTCAATGCCTGATTCTATTATAGACCTGATGATCGCATACCGACCGAGGACGAAGTCCGAGGTTGATATGCTATCATAAGATTTTTTTAAAAAAAAAACCCCAAAAAACACGTATGACCGATATCTAAAGCCAACAACTGTTTTGTTATAATAATTGTTTGAAATTATATTTGGCATTGCATAATACTGGTTTTAAATGCAATTGCAAACTACGATACATAGCCAAGCAGGAAATTGTTAGTTTTCGGAACCCTTAACTAAAAATTTTCTCTCCCATTATACAGCAGTTGTCAGAAACCAACCGATCTATAAACTACTATTTCATATCCACACGCTATTCATGTTATTTTATTATTTTACGTTCCATCTGTAAAACTTGCATTTTGACTGTGTAAAGCAAACCTACATAGTCTTAGTAGCCTAAGGGAAAGGAAACTATACATATGTTGTACAATAAAGCAATTGATTAACATCTACTACGATTGAAGATCGAATTTATTTTCATTAAAAACATCGGTACATGGAATAAATTTATTTAAGAAATATCGATTGCTTAATCTAAATTTCCCGCCGCTATGAGAGCTGCCATGATCTCTGACGTCACACCATCCATTCCGGTTTGTTTTATCAACATAGCATCAGTATTAGCAAATCATGATATTCGCTCAAAATGACAACTTCTGGAAAATATGAAACAATATCGATTGAAGACCGTTATTTTACCTTTGACTTTCCGCTAAATTACACACCATTATTAAGAGGGCTCGATGGTCGTGGCCATTTTTAGACTGTACTGCTATCCTTTTAAAGAAGAGTTCTATATAAAAATATGGGAAAATATCCATATTTCAAAGGAAAAATATATTGATTTTTTTTCTTTACTCAATGATAGTTTATAGCAAAACAAATCATGCCTAACAATTTTAGGGAAATCTTATGGTTAATTTGTCGACCATCCAGCCCCCTTAACATTGACAAACGGAGCATGCTCCTTGAAATCTAAAAGTGGATGGTTAGTGCCGAAAGAATCTCGGCGAAGTTGTGGGAAGTGTCAACAGATGCCAAGTATCGTAGAAAGCTACATATCGACATGGTAGTTCCGAAGTTAGTGAATGTACAATGTACTTTAAAACATCCTGGTTATAATTAACATCCTTATTTAGTTATAGCGAAGAACTCAACTTGGAATAAAAATATACTCGGGGTTTTTTTTAATGTGCCGAAATAAGATGCTTAAAATGTTACTTGTAAAGTTTGCAGCATCGTGAAATTGTTCCCTTTTAATACAAATCGCTAAGCTCACTGGTAGGGTTTTGTCTGTTTCTCATTTATTTACAACAAATACTGATACAATTGCCGGCATCCATGACTAATAGCAGATTAACAGTTGTAATGTATTCAATAAAAATGCATATGTTTATGCATATATGTACATGTATATTTATTCTTTCGATCGACGTGTGAACATAAACATTATCAATTTTGTTCAGTTTATTACTTATGAAACAGAAAGGCATGAACCAGCGTCTTATCCAGAGCATTGTGCACATTGTATTTGTAAACCAAACCGGAATAGATGATGCGACGTCAAAATAATTTATTTTTGGGGTTTCTAATACAAAAGAGTGGCGATTTATCTATCTTCAAACGTGTTTTAAAGCTTAATTATGTACATGTAATTTATTTTCAAAACAGCATGACCAAATGAAATAATTTAAACCACTTTATTAGTATAAATATTTATTTTTTATGCTTTCCTTCCCCCTTTAAGTTTTGAATCTTACTTATGATGTCCATCGAACGTAACATAAAGGCATGAATATAATGCATACCAATTTCAAATTGAGAATTCCATGTAAGTAGTGGTTATCAATAAAAATCAATTCAGAAATTAGCAGCACACACATACATGTACCTTAAAAACAACAAATCTCAGGTTTATTAAAAAAAAAACTGCTATGCTACATATACCCTAGCAAGATGTCAAAGAATTTTAGCATCACCAACTAACCTTAAGAACAGCAACTCTCAAGTGTATATAAAAAATTGAAACTGCTATTTGCTACATATATATACCCTGGCTAGATATATCAAAGAATTTTAGCAGCACACACAAACCTTAAAAGCAGCAACTCTCAAGTTTATTAAAAAATTGAAACTGCTATTTGCTACATGTATATACCCTGGCTAGATATATCAAAGAATTTTAGGGGCACACACAAACCTTAAAAACAGCAACTCTCAAGTTAATTAAAAAATTGAAACTGCTCTTTGCTACATGTATATACCCTGGCTAGATATATCAAAGAATTTTAGCAGCACACACAAACCTTAAAACAGCAACTCTCAAGTTAATTAAAAAAATGAAACTGCTATTTGCTACATGTATATACCCTGGCTAGATATATCAAGAAATTTTAGCAGCACACACAAACCTTAAAAACAACTCAAGTTTATTAAAAACTGAAACTGCTATTTGCTACACGTCTATACCCTGGCAATATATATTAAGGAATCTTAAAATAAAGCTACCCACTTGCACTGGGCTGATATGAAATTTGATTAGTTTGTTTGTCGACCCCAGATTTAAAACCAGACATTTCTTATATTGTTGATAACAACTAATCGATAAGGAGTTATATTGTTTTGTTGACTTAGGCCTTATAGTTTTTGTATTTCAAAATGTTTTTGAAGTGACGCAAAACGACAGTTGGCCAATGCAACAAGCAACACCCACACGCCCCCTCTCCTCTCCCAAAAATGAAAGTGAGGTAATATACACATGACGTGGAAAGGACCGATATACATTCTTTTAAATCTAAATATAAAAGAATTTGATTGCTCCATACATAAGAATTTCATTACCAAAGATTGGGAATGTCTAGAATGTATGTTGGATATGTATTTGATTTTAAAGAAAATAAATATTTAAAAGCGGTTTTGACATCTTGGAAAAGAAGAGTTCGACAGAATGATTTAAGAAGTTGGTTTAATTGGTTAAAATTTTCTAGTAATATTAGAACTTGTGGATTTTTACTACTCAGTATAAAACAAAAATAGATTATCGCTAGAAAACCAATTTACAGACTCTAGCACTCAAAAGATAAACACTGTGAGATATTTAGAAATACATAAATCTTCAGGAGGCTGGCTGGTCAACAAATAACCATCAGATCTTTGACAAATGATCTATTGCCGTAAACTCACATAAAGTATAGAAAAAACCAAAATATTTCAGCTTTAGAATTTGATCATTTTCTATATATTTATACAGAGCTCTTCTTCTTAAGGAGATTGAAATAGTCTAGAAATGGCCACGACCATCGAACCCTCTTAAGGTTGTAAAGTTACAGCTTCTCCATCTTTGCCAGCCAAGGGTTTGCGACCATAAATATATCTACACAACTACTGAAGGTTATATGACGAACGTTGTGTATCGGAAACCCCTGGCTAGCGAAGGTGGAGCTCCTATAAACAATATCTGCATGTGAACGGAAACAAGCATTTATAAAAATGTAGATTCATATCTCTTTTCCTTTCAAACTTAGAGAACTAATTCTTCTAATAGTTGTGTTACTATGCACTATATACAAAATATGCTTCCTTGTGTAGTATCGTTATCACGGAATGACTAGTACTGTACCATGGTTGATTAATGCAAACAATGTCAAAGGCTTTTGATATACATACTTAAGAATGTCATCACTGGGAAGAAATGTTATTGATTTTTAAAACAGGGGTTTGTAAATATTCATTCTACGCGAAGTATTTGATTTTGAAATCAACTGGGACAGTTACAGTGGGTCAAAATTAACCATCAGATCGACCTAATATTTTCAGATATTATTTGTTTAGCTATAAATAATCATTTAGTAAAGGAACAATCCATGAATTTTACCTTTTAAATTTGGACATTTTCCTTTATCTTTTTTTTTTTATAGAGATCTTCTTCTAAAGGAGATCAATACAGTCTAAAATTGACCACGACTCTCGAGCCCTCTTAACCCGTTCATTAATGCTTTTAACATTTTTAGCTGTTTTGAAATAGATTTAGTACGTACCTATACGTGTTTCGATTTTCAATATTCTTTTATTTAATGCTTTGGAAAATAATTTGAAGGAACAGAAGAACTACTTATAATTTTACAACAAAAAAAAATGATTTTTGCATTTTTCTAGACATACTCATATCAAACACAGTGAAATTCGATCTTCTTTGTGTCACATTAAAAGTTTTAAATATATCAATTTAAACTTTATACAAGACGATCAATAACAGTTGAAAACGATAACTTTCAAATTTTCTATATTTGATAAAGAGCTCATTTTTTTCCGGAAGGTTCAATTAGTGTAAAAATAAATATACAGTATGTATAGAGCTTCTAGGTAAACGTGGTGTTGCATCGCATGCGCGCGAATAAATATTACCAGTTTTCCAATAACCACTTTTCCAACCAGTTACAACCATTTCTGATTCAGTTCACAATTGTATTTCGTAAAGCCGCCTGAGGTAGCGTAGTTATTTTCAAACAAAGTTTGGGGGTTTTTTTGTCGGGGTTGAGGTTTTGTAAGCTAACAAGTAAAATCTAGAAAATATTATTGACAAAACCAATTCAACTGTAAAAAGTGTTAAGTATCAAAACGTTAACTAGTGTTTTCCTCACGGGTTTTAACCCCACGCGCAATATTGATTTGCAAAGTAATTTTATATGTGTCATGAATATCATGGTTCCATTTTCTCCTATTGACTAATGTTTAAAATAGTATTTCATTTTTCTGAATTGCACCTAGTTGAAGACTTGCTAAAGTCTTTATTTGCGCCAAAGTCTGTTGAACTTCTTAAAATTAAAAAAGGCGCAGCGCTTATGATATATGATATGGCCAAAAAAGGCAATTTCACGAAGATCTTCAAATTTTACAATACTTAGCGAGTAATGATATGCTTGGTCTGCAATTCAATGTGGGATTTGATCAATAGCGAGCGCAACTTTAATGAAATATTCATGAAAAAAAAAAGCGCCAAGTTAATTTAAAGCTTGTAAAAAGGTAATGTTTAAGACGAAATTCCCATAATAAAAATCGCCAAAATTAATGTTAAATAATGTGTGAATTCAAATCTACGTTATTCTACTAATAATGAACACATTCTACAATGGTTCTCACAGTTTATAATTCCACAACAAAGTTTCGATTTTTGTGTTTTTAAACTTAATGTTTTAAACAGCGTCGTATATTGCAGTCTGTCAGAAAGGGAAACGACAGAACTTTTACGATTTAAACATTCGTTTCTTTCTTCTTGTGTCGACTTTATGGGTTTTTTTTTTTTTTTAATGATCTCGCATTTCACGCTTGCATGACTTCACTTTGATATGTAAAAATATATAGGATCAAAAATAGAACTGAACAAGACAATCTTTTGATGTTCTTGTTGAACTGATTAGTAGTAGTAATACTCTTCCAAACGTATTCCCTAAGACCATTTTTTTGGTCTGTTGTATAAGATTATAAACCCGATTGTAAGCGGTTTGGGTTTTAAAATCTTTGACATTCAATCTTTCGCAAATATGGTTGCAAAAACTGAAATGATCCTCAGCGACGCATTGGAAGAAGACCAAAGACACGAAATAACATTTTTGGTTTTGTGTAATTTTGAGTAATTTACAAACAGAAGAACGGTATAACTAAAGGTAAAACAAACATAATCCTAACAATACGTTGGTCGATTTGTTCCTTTGATAAACCATACAATGCTTTAATGCATTAAGGGGAAAATCCTTGAATTCAATCGCCTAAATCCGACTTTAAAACGCAACAAAATATGTATTTTTTTTCCAGCTGCAGGCTTGATTAGTAACTATATAGATCCATATCAATGCAGAGATCTCTATTTTTTTTTTTCAAATTTAAACGTTGATACCTGGTAGCTAGTTTCAGCATTCTTGATCTGAACAGTGAAGCATGAATTATTAACAATAATGAAACAAATCGACATCAACAATCAACAGATCATTTAATTGCTTTCAATCCGAATTTATCTTGATAGATTCATCATATTTACACAAGAAATAGAAAAAATATACAATATAAAACAGAAAAATAATTTCGCAATGATAAACACAAAAATATATATCAATGCATTTTGAGCCTGCGGTGACAAAAGTATAGCTAAAATTGGTCTTTTACACAAACATATATATATGAATATATATGTACATAAATAGAATGAGGATTGATTCTTGTTTATAGATAAATTAAAGATAAATACAAAAAGGCAGTCTTGTAACTTTCAAATCAGATGATCGCAAAACAGCAGGTGCTTAGAAACAGATTGTTTTAATTTTGTTTCTATGTCAATTGAGCACAGATTCAATGGATGGAATATTTAACGAGTTCTTTGAAAAAAAAAATGTCACCGTTAATCTTAAAACACACAGGAGCTCTCATTCCCTGGCCATTGATTCTGCCTGAGCCGCTGGCTGGATTTCCTACAATTGAACAAAAGAACCAAGGTTTAGAATAGAATGTGAATACAACGGTACACATGTATCATGTGTATGGAGCGCTGCTTTTATATTTTGTAATAAACTATGAGCTTATTTTGACAATGCGACATGCCTGAGTGGTTACCAGATCTTTGTATATGAACACTGCTTCAGGAAAAGTGCTAGATTTCACTAATAAGTATTAACGAAGACACGTTTCATTTTGCATAACTCTGAACCATCAGAGCTTTCAACCACCGATAATTCAGCACGCCCTATTAAACAGGGATCTCTCAGTTGAGACGGTTTCCAAGTCTTCGCACGTCTATTGTTATTTTTTCTGTATGTGTGCGTGTCTTCCTTTAGATCGACGAACAGTCGGAGTAACAGCAGTTGACAGCGTTTGTCACACCCCAGTTACTGTTGCCATGGTTATAGAACAGGTGACACCCACACCAGACCCTAATTACTATCCCATTTTCATTATTGCTTCTCGTCGTCTGCTACCGGTATATTGCTAACATTTTCACCGATAGAAGGCTAGATGGTGTAACTTTTAATTTTATGTGTTTTTTTTAGCCATACATGGAAACTTATTTCATTCATTGAAGTAAAATGTCATCCATGCTATCTTTGAAGTTTTCTTTCTCTTTATACATAACTCTTCTTCCCAAGAAGGTTAATGGAGTCTAAAAATGGCCACAGCCATCCAGGTACTCTTAAGGCACATTGTAAAAATTAAACTATTAAGATCTCGTTGTGTGTAAATGAGGTGTTCGAATGCGATACCATTTAGCCTTAATATATACCAACATATTTGCGGGGGTTTTCCTATTCAAGAACTTCATGGTTCAATGCAAACGATCAAATTGTAATTAGTAATATCTGAAATGTGAGAACGTCGTCTCAAATTCGCCTGAGATTCAGAACAAAGCATAAAACTGTTCGAGTTGGCATTCGCCCCGTCTGTTTATATTTTATTTTGACTACAGCCATGGTGAGCCCTGATTGTGTTTACTCGTCACCACAGCAAATCGTGTATCAGATCCTAGCGTTCACTCCCAACACCACCGAGTGTCATTTCTTAATTCAATCGATCGGTGCCTCTATATGTCGTTTTCCCTTATACATAAAATCAAAACTGCGAAGTTGCCATTGTACATAATGTTCAGCATCAGTAGCGAATTATCTGTTTGAACTTTTAAATCTGAGGTTTATTTGATTATGACTGTATATCCTTCTCAGTAAAGCAAATATTGGTTCGGTTCGATCACGTAGTCTGCTTCATTTTAGTACAACAAAGTCAGATTTCTCTGAAATTGAAGTTCGATTAACAAAAGGGAAAGGGAAGAATTTTTTTCTTCTTTGCTGTTTTTTTTTTTTATTGTAAAAAATAGGGCGGGGGTGCTCACTCTATATCACATTTTCATATTGCTTTAACAAAAAGGGGAAAGGAAGAATTTTTTCTCTGCTTTTTCTTTTTTGTTGAAAAAAGGCGCTCAAATTATCATATTAACATATAAATAGTGTGAAGTCTTAAATATCATTGCTCTACAATAATATGATATTTTCTTCCCAAAATAAATCATTTTCTTGCTCGAAAAAAAAAATTCCTAACGTGTTTCAGCTTGTTAAAATCTGGTCCATACACAATCTCCACACTTCAATTTATTGGTCCCACTTCAACACCATTATATTAACCTGTAACGCCTACCTTAAAGTTTAAATATGTTTATATCAATGTGGGTGAGAATTTCAATGAGATTCTCCGAGTTTTGCCTTTTGTATCTTTAAGGTCATGATAAGGTCAAAGTTTGACGAATTTCAAAACTCAACCAACATTGAAATGATTATGAATTGTGTTTCGGAGTGGGCTTTGCAATATTCATCTAGAGACCCAAGACCATGCAAAGAGAACATGTATACTTCTGCCTGATTTTAAATAGGTATAACTCGCAACATGAATCTAAAACATAACGATTTTATAATCAAGTATTTGCTGTCAATCTTGACAGATACACAATCTTGTAATTTTAAAGTTTGCTCTTTATTTATGGTACTGGGGCCAGGTTTTTGGTAAATTGTTTTCTTTACTGTGATTTAGGGGGCTAAGACATACGTTACATGGCCTTTTTCGGGAATATTTTTATACATGTACAAAACACTTATGTATACATCGATATAGGGAGGGGGTGGGGCTAATGTATGTTTTCATTCTAGCTTACAAAAAATGACCTATTATTTCAGCTGAACAAAATAAAATCCTTAATCCGTTTCAAATAGGATTACGGGTACTTTTGAAATGTTTTAAACGTAATTATGGGGAAAACAATACGTTCCGTATTTCCAAGGTTATAAGCCTAATATAAACTTCCACGTTCAAAATCATTTAATTTTCTGGCATTTATTTAACTTCAACAAACTTCCAATAATCTCTTTATGTTTATACAGCTTTGATGATAATTTTACGTATATATATAAACAGTAATGTTATTGCTGTCATATCTCGACTCGTCGGGGATCTGCTAGCCCCACTTGAACTTCGGTCACTATCTTTGTTGTTTGAAATTGCATTATCTCCAATTTATTACATTTCTAGGTCGATAGGGTTTTGACTTTTAACCTTCAGTGGGGGGGGGGGGGGGGGGGGGGGGGGGGGGGGTTGTAGAAGCTAAGATGGGTAGTCAAGGGAACTGTACATTATTCAAGGATCTATTGGGGAGAAATATACTTGTAATACGGTTACTGTTCGCATTGCGGATATTAAGTACTTGATCCGTTTCCGACTCTGGGTTTTATATACTAACCTGTGCATCCTGTACAAGGGCGCAGAGTGGACAGAATAGATGAACCAAGCAGTCACTGCCGAATGAGCCCTGCAAAGGAAAGACAACTCTTTAAAATTTAGATTTAAATAAAACTTTAATAACATGACTAAGTATGTGGACACACATTCATTGTATGTATATACACATTCGAGAACAAAAACAGCGTTTGTTGGTAAATATTGTAAAATTTTCTACCAACCACTGTCCAGATTTGTGTTAAGGGTGTAAGAAGGGAAATTTCATTTCATCAAATTCTGCATAGATTTGCAAAACATGTTAGGAAAGAAAGAGAGAGAAAGAAAGAGAGAGAGAGTTCCGTGTGAGATTATAAATAAGTTGCGTCAATTTCTGCAATAAATCTTTCCTTTTATGATACACTTATTATCAATTTGTGAAAAAAAGTTTCTTTGTAGTAAGGCATTTATTTACGTAATCAATAAAGCCGATTGACACATACCGAAGGGCGTCGAATCATAAATGATTTCGCGATTAAAAAAAAGTCGCTTGCATTGGATCTACATGTGGTCGTACATGAATTGAATTATTCGGCCACTCCTGTGTTCACACACATTACAAAACCTATGAATGTTGGAGCGCCATATATTTCATTCAACAGTAACCTGTAGAGTTGAAAAAAAAAATAACGCCATCAATGGATGGAGGAAATTATATAATATACAACTTCCTTCTTTCTCTCCCTCTCTCTAGTATATACAATTGTAAAGATACCATAACACCAGATACTAATAAGTGGTGATACATGGTAAGGTTGTCGTCAACATTTACATCAAATATACCCCGTGAAATTTTTTTTTACCGCCATTCCTCATATTAAGAGAACCGTGACAATATAAGGCTGACGACCCTTGCTTGTACCCCACTGAGCCAGTAGAGCCACTGACGTGAAAATCCTTAAGGCAAACGAGAATATTTCGCCCATCAAAATTATACTGGCGCAGCTCTTAAGTATAGATAGTTTGTCACTTTTTATCAGCATCTACATACTTTAGTTTATTAAGTGCAGTATAATTCAAAGTTTGAAAAAAAAAATATTATGCCCGATGTGGACATCGAAAATGTCACTCTGACATTGCCAACGCCCATTATTTCATTCTTTTTTAAACAGATGACAAAATTAATAATCGTTAAAATTATCAGTTTAACTGTCTCCCTATTAAATATAATAAATCAAAATATGGTGCTGTACTTGCGTAGCTTAATTGCAACTTACATCGATTCCTTTCTGCTCCCGGATTTTTTCGCGTGTCTTAGCGACAAAGTAGATACCAACTATGGGGAAGATGGCATATAATGCCCCGACCATGATGCACGAATCTCCGACCGCTTCAGCATTTTTCCCGGCCGTGTAACAGGGGGCGATATAAGTAATAAGGCACAGTGTGCAGTTGTTAAAGCAGCCGAACAAACCGTTAGAGAATTCTCCCATCTTTTGCTATTCACTGTTTATCACGTGTGTGAATATATAAAGTCCGTATAAGTCAGTGCTACCCGGCCGAGTGAATGTCACAAGCGATTCTCTATAAACACTTTTCGCACGCTCTGTCTTAGTCTACAGCGGCGGAGGGATACATAGTAAGCTGTTGATTGGCTAGCTGTTATCGGTGAGAGAGAGAGAGAGAGAGAGAGAGAGAGAGAGAGAGAGAGAGAGATTAGTTCCTCGGTTTTCCCCGTTTAATACTCATACACATTTAAAATGGAACGGGTAATCAAAAGTGCAAAGTATTTATATATATACGCATACAACTAGTATTCGTATAAAACATCTTACGGAATCAAGTAATACTTGATAGCTTTTTGGCTTTGAGATCATAAATTTAATATTTTCTCGTACACATTCTGTTTCTGTATTTAATAAAAAGAGAAGCATTTCATTCTTTAATACGGTTGGAACACGTTCGTTTTTCTGAGAAGAAAAAAAAATTAATTTGAGGTTTAGAATTTAGAGGGGTTCTGTATAAACTTGCTATTTTTTTTTTTTTTTTTTTTATTTTTAACTTATTTTTTTCTTTTTTGCTTCGAAATCCAAAAGCTTGAGGTGTTGTTGATTTAATTTCAACATAATATATTTTTTTTAATTTTGAAGATTTTTTTTTGGCCTTGTTTTTATTTTTTTTTTTTGGGGGGGGGGGATTTTTTTTCATTTTTTGTTTGTTTCACAAAAATAACTAAACAAATAATAGGGTGACCGACAACTTACTTCGATTCCTTTCTGCTCCCTAATCTTTTCACGTGCTTTAGCGGCGAAATACACACCGGCGGGTTGGAAAATTGCGTACACAGCCCCCACCATCATACAACTCTCCCCCACGGCCTCAGCGTTCTTACCGGCCGTGTAACAGGGGGCAACATATGTGATGAGGCAAAGGGTACAGTTGTTAAAACAACCACACAGTGCGTTGGACCACTCTCCCATTTTTGATGGATTTTATAAAAAAAATAATATCACAGACAAGAATCAAGGAATCACAGAACGAAGAGTTTGACTTCACCCCCTCTGTTGGATTGATGGCCCGACCGGAAAACGTATGCTTTATAGCCTACCCTTCATTGGAAACCATATCACGTGACTAAATTATCCAGTGGAAAAAATGAAAAAAAAATTGAAGTTTAAAAATAATTGCTTGCCTAACTAACCAACCGTAATAAAGCTTGAGAATCAATCGATCTTTGGAAAGTAAATACTTGAATGTACGCGAGACGTCTTTTTTTTAGAAAAAAAGAAGAAGAAAAATATCCGTTGAAGCATCCCAGCATTAAATGCTTCATTGGTCGTTGAAAATGTATCTAACCTAATCATTTGGATGCAAAATATTCAGAGCGTGGCGCTATTGATTTTATTGGAGCCGCCCTCCAGTGACCTCAGTGAAATCGATCCCTCAGTATTTGCTTTAATAAGAATTATGAAGTACGTGTATCTTTAAAGAAAATCTCGTGTAATCGAATATGTTCGAATTTGATCTCAACTGCGACAGAGCAGTAGATTTCTGATCCGTTGACTACCTTAGAACTCGCTCGCAGGTCAGACTGTCAAATAATTCATGGGGTTTTTGTTGGGCTTTATTTGTGGTGTTTTTTTTGTTTTTACAAATATAACTGTATTTCCATACAATTGATTTGATTTTTTTTTCTCCACGTGATCATCAGTTCCCAGGCTGGGTGAAGAAGAATACTGCACAAAAGACATGATCTTGATCAAGACACAAACCGACTTTGAACTACTTTGGAACAACAAGTTACATTACGTAATTTGTGACAGCTTTTGTATCTTCTGTGTTATTGTTGAACTATTTCATTCAGATTGGGTAATGCTGCAACCAACTCTTTACTGATAGAATTTGTTTTTTGGACAATACGCTGTGGTTCCTTAACAAGAGGAATATGTTTTGCGACAAGTTATGAATATACTAGTACTTTGAAAAGACGTGGTGATTTTATATCATATAGAGATCTTTTTTCTTTTTTTTTTTTTTTTTATATACGATGACTTTATATCATATGTTAACGGTTGTGTTTAATTATCAGTTTTAGTTCTTAAAGTACTTTTGCATTTTGATATATGGTTGCTTTCCTATAAAATACTTTTGTGTACTACTAGTATATATCCTAGTGTCCTTTACAAAAATTTAGATTATTGGGAATCAAAATTTGTACATGACAATTGTCATATACAAATTTTGATTCCCAACAATCTAAATTTTTGTAAAGGACACTAGGCATGTACTTATTTCTTGAAAAGGGTAATTTTGCTTTGTTTGCTATGGTAATTTCATTATAAAATGGAGCTTTTGCATTATATGATGTGGCTACCCCCAGTGGTTAGAGCACCAGACATACAATAAAAGATGGGCGAAAAAAGAGCACCGGCCATGAGACAGCCTTATAGATTAGAACTAGGCTAGGTGCTTGATATTTATTGATATGATTCCCACGGTGATTTTGCAGTTTAATATTGCTGAGGCCATTTAAAAAAAACCAAGAGATATTTGTAAAACACGTATGCCCCCCCCCCCCCCTCCCTTGAAGACCTCTGTGAAGAAAATGAACGGAAACAGCAAATAATTGGAATTTTTCGAAGTCCAAGGGGTATAACTCTGTCAAAAATTGCTCGATCGTACCCAAAATTACAATTGACCTAGATATTTTTATGATAATTCTGTATACCGTATTTCATTTCAATAGGTGCAACCTCTGCAAAGAAAATGAACGGAAACTGCAAATAATTTGAATTTTTCGAAGTCCAAGGGACATACCTCTAAAAATTGCTCGATCGTACCCGAAATTGAAATTGACCTAGATATTTTTATGATAATTCTGTATCCTACATTTCATCTCAGTAGATGCAACCTCTGCGAAGAAAACGAACGGAATCTGATGATGGACCGACCGAACGACAGACCGACAACAGCAAAGCAATATGTCCTCCCTTCTTCGAAGGGGGGAATACAAATAATTTTAAATTCTGATTTTATCTAAGGTGGCAGTATCAATATTCAGTCACTATTTTACTGCTTAATTTCAAATGCATTCTATGTTGTCATTTCTCTCAATATTATATAAGATGGTTTTGTATTACTACATATATAAAGTACATGCTTTCGAAATATGCCATTGTTAAGGTTGTCAACGTGACTATCGCTCGGTCACACCAATCATCGAATAAAATTTTGCCTATTCGGTTAAATTGTTTTGAAGTTGAAGAAACGGAACCATTTGATTTGATACTTCGTGTACAAGTATTAAGACTGCAAATTCCTTTTCACAGATAGTCATTTAAACAGTTCTAGACACCAGTTAGTAAATTGATGTCCAAGATCTCATCTGACTTCGTAGATCAAATAATATTTTTTTTACAACGACAGTGATATTACGACAGACAACGGACAGGCTTTTGGTCAGAAAAGATCGCTTGAGCCTTTAACTGGAGTGAGCTGTAAATGGTTCTGATGAATTTGTACATATATATAAGTACACGACATTTTACACTCCCCCCTTCCCCCCCCCCCCCCCCCCCCCCCACCCCTGTAAACATCCTCCATGGTTAGGTTATGATTGCATGAACAAAACCGGACAAGGAAGCTGACAAATATGTCAGGTCGGAATGTAAAGGATCTTGTGAGGGCTTGAAATCATTCTCATTTGATCAGATTTGATACAGTTCCGGTCGGATATTTGATACAGTTCCGGCCCTTCCTTCCAGTAAACGTATTCTAGATATCAGTCAGATAAATCATTCAAATTGATAAACTGATACAAGTCCCATCCTTCCTTCCTTCTGGACAAAGTTTTCTTGGTTTTCTAGATCAAAGATTTAATAAATACTGTATGCACAAGTATTTCACCCCTTCCCCCCCCCCCCCCCCCCCCCACCACCACCACCTCCTTTTATGGAGTTACTGCAGCTGGGAAGAGCTAATTTGGTTAAATGTTGACCAAGCACGGAATGAATGACCACGTAATGAACAAATCCAGTTCGATAGATTACATGTACAAGGTTTTGTGCGTCGTTCGAACAAACCTATTTTTCCCTAAATAACGACTCTGGGTTTGTGGGGGTTTTTTTTGGTTTTTTTTTTTTTACTTCAAATTTTAGACGGTATCCCGTATGTTAATAAACAAGATTTTTAACCGAGAATACTGTAATAATTTACAGAAATTGTTACTAAGTAACCAAGGGTGGTCAACAATTGAACCATCAGATCTACTTTAAACCTCTTAATAGGAATTTTAGCCATAAAGTACACCATTTCGAAAGGGAATAAAACCCGAATATTTTAGGTTTAAAAGAAAGTTCCTTTATCTTTACACAGAACTCTTTTTTCAGGGAGATTAATATAGTCTTAAAATGACCACGACCATCCAGCCCTCTTAATATGAATTTTGATAAGACCCACACGTGGTCTTCACGTGAATGATGTCAGCCAATCAGAATTTATAATTACATTGTATCTACCAACAAAGACAAGAATACGGAGCTGAAAGGCTTTTAACATTCGGATAATTTTAATGTAGATCACAACTTCAAATACCGGTTAAATCAAGGGAGGTAATTTTTAGATGATTTGATTGCTAAAGCCTTATAAATAGTCCAATCCACACTGCAAACGTTGTTATCCTTTGCGGGGTCAAACCAAAGGGGAAAAAACCAACTTTACCCATCTTTATGCAACCAAATACTGGTATTGGGCGTCTATGTCCTGTGATGAAATCTCTTTGAATTTAATTTATTCCTTCGGTGTGTGTGGGTTGTCCCTTCCTGGGGCAATCAAAAATACACAACGGAAACGGGGGGGGGGGGGGGGGGGGGTAAAATTTCAAAATTACAAACCTCTGAACTACAAAGGCTACTGTGAGAAAATCTGTGGGTTTTCCCCAAAGATGGCGGCCAAGGGACATTATATCTATTAACAATTTCTATTTTATTCTGAAAACTCTTTTCTATGAAAACAAACAACTGAAATAAATTCAATTATGAAATTTACATTTTCAATTTGTTTTCTACAGTAACTATAAAAAAAAATTTACGTATTTTTATATATTCATTCTGAATCTATAATTTATTGAAATATTTACGAATCTAAACATCGTTTTTTTAAGCATAATTTATTCATTGCAATTAACAATGCAAGACCTATACTTGTAGGTCGTAAAACCGTTTTTTTACAATTAGTAGATTATTAAGATCAATTCTATGTAAGAGACAAAATTCGGTGGCCACGCATAGTCACGGATTTTCTTCATACTTTACAATTTGATAGACTTTGATGAGTAAAAAAGGCTAACACCATTTATTTGTTGCTATGTGGTCCCGTTGCCATGGTAACAGAGGGTCAATATGTAAAAATGGCATTTTAATGCTTATTTGAGAACATACTGTGAGTAATGAGCACAAGTTGGGGTTTTCAGGGTAGAATATATTATTAAAAAAGTTTTCATTTTTCAAAAGAAAGAAAAATATTCATGGAGAAATGCATATTTTTAGAGCGTTTCCATGGTTACTAAACAGAAATTTAAAAATATTTTTTCTTCATTTAATTTGAATAAAAAGAGCAAATCTTGGATTTTTTGGTAAAAGCTATTATGATTGTGCAATTAAAAATCTAAATATGAAAATTGAGATCCGTTGCTATGGTAACAAGCTGAAAAATAAGGTAAATTATAATATTTTTAGGCATATTTGAATGGATATTAGTCACATCTAATGAATAAATATATAAAATCAGTTGGTGAGAAAAAATCAAGTATGTCCTTAACTTTATTGACGCTTGAAAAAAAATCTGACATTTTCTAAAAATAACTGCCGTTGCTATGGACTTTTCAAAAAGAAAGAATTTCTGTGTTATTTTCTAGGAAACTTAATTTTCCATAGCAACAACACTTCTCTGTTCCATAACAAAGCTTTTTGTGGTATATAATAACAATTAAGCTATATTTTTACAAGTTCCAATTAAAACAATTGCTAAAAATTTCTTAAATCAGGAACTAAAGCATGTCAAAATCATCTTCAATTTCTCAGTTTTTCCTATTTCTTGGCCTTGTTACCATAGCAACGAATGTCAATTTTCATAATAAAATATTGCATGGACATTGATAATGATGTAAAAATTTAATACTTTCCCATTTCGGTTTATTAAAAAACCGCAAAAACCTGATTTCAAAAATTTGTAACGTTTCCATGGTAACATTTTAAAAGTATTGGTTTCTCCATCAATCTTCTTATATAATATAAGAATTGAAAATAGGACAAAGGCTGTTTTATGTCTTTGATAGTTTACATTAGTGGGCAAAACCTTCTAATATAGCTTCAAGGTAAGTTTTGCTATTTTTCCATCTTTAGCCTCGGTTCCCATGCCAACGGTTACCCCCAGCGACCAACTTTTAGTGTTTTTTTGCGTTTTACACCAAGGTGTGTCCATGTATGAAATATAAGAAAAATTGGTGACTATGCGTGGCCAGACCCTTTTATAAATCATTGATTCTTACATAGAATTGATCTTAAAATAAATACATGCATAGAAATACACAACTTTTCATTGTTATAATGTCTTTAGCAGTATTAAGTACAGTTTTATCACGATTTTGATCACGTGATTGACATCAGCCAATCAGAGTTTGTAACTACGTACCTTTTACCAAGAAAGACCGGAATACAGACTATGCAATTTCTTTCTTTTTAATTGATAGAAAATGCATTCCTTGACAACTTAATACATTTCAATACTTAAAAATTCTCGGTTAAAATTTCAAGAAGACTATCAAAAATATAGAAATGCGCGCTGACATTTTAATTTTTATGAAATCTTTAGCATTATTAAGATTAAAAACTGTTCTTTTAGGTTAAAGTGATTTTTCTCATAAAAAGTCGATGGATAAAACTTACTTCAATTCCTTTTTGCTCTCTGATCCGTTCACGTGTTTTAGCGGCGAAATATACACCGACTGGCCGGAAAAGTATGTACAGAGCCCCCGTCATCATACAACTCTCCCCCACGGCCTCGGCGTTCTTACCGGCCGTGTAACAAGGGGCAACAGCGCTGATGAGGCAAAGGGTACAGTTGTTGAAACAACCACACAGTGCGTTGGACCATTCTCCCATTTTGACTGATACGCAATAAGATTAGTTGGATAGAAACGTAATCACAGACTCGCAGATGAACACATCCGACCCAGTCTAACGATCAACTGAATTGAGGAGTAAGCAGAAATCTATACTTTATAAACATTTTATATTTAACTACCGGGTATGTCACGTGACTGTAATAACCAGTAAAAAACGCCTGTTTGTTTAAAAAAAAAAAGCCATACTGAATGAAAAATTTGGTTCAGAAATTTAGAGGATTTGGATTACAGGTTCATTTAAAAATCCATTAAAATCCAATTCTCGGTCATCTTTCCGTGCTGTGGCTGCATCAAATTTCCTCAGATTTGGATATTAATATCAAGCCATTGTTTCTTTCAAGCTTAACAGACTCAGACAACTATGTGTGTTTATACTTATGTACCTAATTTTTATTTTTTAATTATTATTTTCTATAGTTTATGCTGAACATCTGATAATTTATCAACAACTGTAAATCTAGTATATTATGTACCCAAATTTACTGATATATTAATGGTGGGAGTGAAATAAATCGAGTTGAATTGATCTGAGTTGAATTTACAATCGTTTTATTTATTTAAAAAGAGGTGGTGTGCTTCATCAATGTTTCATGACCATCGCATCAATGTTTTCGCTGTGACGTTCGATAGAAACAAATGGCGGACATAGGAACTATATCCGAACAAAAATCACTATAATTATGATGTATGTATTATCAAGAAATGGCTATATTGTCGGAGGAAAATTAACTGTTTACAGTTTATAGTAGTTATTATTTGTGGAATTTTAAATTGTACATCACTGGTTCTTAGGTTATAAGTGTGAACTGGTGGACGATATGGTTCTTATAATCTATACAAATACTGGGGGTGAAAAACCATTAATAATCTTAAAAAATAAGATGAACTTATGAATTTTCCTCCTAGTTTGTAAAAGGTCCCACCCTAATTCATCATATAGCTTTGTACGAGAGGAATTGCACCTTAATCCTGTGATTATTCTGGCTGCTTCAACTTGAATATCTTCTAAAAGTTTAGCATTCTTTTCTGAACAGTTATCCCAAACAACATCAGAGTATTCAAGAACAGGTCTAATAAAAGCAATGTATATCTTGAGAAGAGTTTTGCGATTAACTTTATATTTAACCATTCTAAGAATATTTAATCTTTTTGTGGCTTTATCATGGATAGTATGTATATGTGATGTACATAGAGTATCACCTTGAAAACAAAGGCCTAAATGAGTATGAGATTTATCCTGAACAATACTTGTCCCATGTTTTCCAAAATTAACATTAGGATATACAATATTTTCCCTAGAAAAATAATATTAACAGTTTTGTAGGCATTGACTTCAACAAGCCCTTTTTTGGACCACTGAACATTATGCTCTAAATCACTGGTAAGTGAGTTTGTTACATTAGTTATATCATTGTCTATAATAGCATATAAAGATGTATCATCAGCAAAAAGTCGTATATGATTAACAAGATCATCACAAATATCATTGATATACAATAAAAATAGGAATGGTCCCAAAACATAGCCTTGGGGGACACCCGCATTTATAGTTTCAGTATCAAATGTAAAACCATCTATTACGACTTTTTGTTGTCTATCGAACAAATAGTTCTCAATCCACCCCAAGACATTACCACGTATACCATAGTTTTGTAGCTTAACTAAAAGGCCATATGCCAAACTTTGTCAAACGCCTTTGAGATGTCACAAAAAATAAATCAAATATCTTTTCCTTCGCCTAGACTAGAAAAAGTAGTGTTATATATTTCAACAAGCTGACTTACAGTTGAGTCACCACGCTGGAAACCAGATTGATATTTATAAATTATATTATTGTCAATTATATAAATATGTAAATGTTTAAATAGTATTTTTTCCCCCATTAATTTACACAAGGCACTTGTCAAGGATATTGGTCTATAATTGGCTGCTTCTTGGGCACTACCTTTATTTTTTAAAATGGGTGTGATCTGAGCTATTTTCCACAAGTCTGAAAGTTTTCTTAGTCTTAGTGATGTGTTAAAAAGTTTAGTTAGTGGTATCTTTATAGAAGTAGATATTCCCTTCAAAATCCTTGGAGATATACCATCAGGATTAGGTGGCTTATTACTATTAATTATACATAATTGGTCACCTACTCCTCTTCAGTAATGAAGAGTTCCAGTAAATTTTCATTAAAAAAAGATGGAGGACCAGGTCCATGAAGAGGAATATCGATCTGGTTCATTAGTAATTGACGAAACTAGAGCAAAATATTTAACACTGTAGCTTTCTCAATTGGATGAAAAATAAGATTACCATCTGATCTTTAAGGTTGCATTGCTTCAAAATTTTTGTTGGGTTTTGATATTGATTTAACAATCCTCCACCATTTCCCTGGTGGTATGGATTTATCAATCAAGGATGATATTTTTTTTGTTATAGTTTTCACGTGCTTTTCTAATTTCATCAATAACTCTATTTCTAAGTTGTCTATATGAATGCCAGTGTTGAGGATTATTTGTAATTTTAGCTTTATAATGTGTTCTATTTATATCACTATATTATGGAATTAGGCACAAGCAAAAATGGACTTAGAGTAAAACGGAGGAAATTCGGACTAAATTTTTCAGATTTTGTTTTTCGCTGAAATATTTTTGGCAGTGTCATAATATTCAAAGTTAAGATTTTATTTGTTAGTCATCATAAGTTTGCATATTTTCTGTTGGTTTTATCTCACTTATCAATTATGGTAATCGTATGGTACGCAAAACAAAAATATTGAAAAATGCCAAAAAACGATAAAAGACACCGTATCTCAAAATTCTGATCATTGACCTGATATAAATTTTATGTCTACAGAATAAGGTCAATATAATTAGTTTTATTCTATAAATCTTTCAGTATTATCATCATTCAATGTTTTGTTAAATTGGATCAAAAATGGGTAAAATTTGAAAACTGATAGAGGAAATTCGGACTGGAATATTTTTGAAAATTGTCAATGAAAACTTAATGCTTTGTATCTATTTAGTGCCACTGCGATTTATAAACTGTATTAAGTTTTTAAAAGAGTTTAACAATTTGTATAATTTTCACAATTAAGAAAATCTCAACCATACTGTAAAATTGTCAGAGATTTTTCTTAAAATTTCAAAAAATATTCAATGGCCATTAGCTCAAAAAGTAGGTGAAAAATTACTCTACAATCAAAGATCTATTTCACACAATAGATGTTTTTTCATTCTCATCAGTGGATTTTTTTTTTTATTTTGAGTAAACGTAATCCTTAATGTATTCAAATCATTAAGCGCATAATTATTTATTTATTTGTTTATTGTTAAATGTCAATTTAATATAATCTCTTTACATCACATCAATAATTTGATACCCATCGACAAAAATTTCATCTCAAATAAACAGAATAACACTGTTTTATTAGTATCAATTATTTAATATTAGCTGTCGACATGCATGCATGCAGGAATGGGTATTGATTTATCCAACAGGACGCATGCATGTACATGTATATCGTCACAAATAAAATTTAACCTTAATGTAAAAAGAAGGGGGTGGGGGGGAAGGCTCGCAACTATACAGTCAATTTGAAATATTAGTATTTACTGATAACCAAAGCAATGCGAGTCATTTATACGGAGAAAGTGTGTTATGAAAACGCTTTTACAAATTTATTTCAAGATAGGCAAATTCTTAAAGGTATCTGCCTTCCTTACTCTCGGGCAAATAAAATAGATAGCTATATTCAAACTCGGGGGGAGGCATTCTGACTGAGCCCTTTTATTATATAACTGAAAATGCACTCCGAAGTACTCGCAACTCTACTATTTTAATGGTTTCAGAACTATATATATATATATATATATAGTCTACACGTAATAATAAACGGACATATAATCTATAGCTTACAGGATCGTCCACGTTTATGGCTTTTCTCTCCCGGATCCGCCTTCTTGTTTCCGCGGCGATGTACACACCGTACGGCCAAAACAGGAAGTACAGAAACCCCACGGACACACCGTGGTCTCCTACCGCGCGGGCGTTCCTAGCCGCAGTGTAACAGGGAAGTAAGCACGTGAGCAAGGAAAGTCCAGGGTTCCCCAAACATCCAAACAAGGACACTTTCCATTTACAGCGAAATTCTGAGGACAACTTCCGGTCGGGGAAGTCTATAAAATTCCTTGAAGCCATTATTGTTGTTATCGTTCCGAATGACTCGGTACACTGTTTTTGACTGTGCTGCAGCGTATACAATTTTTTTCTAATAATATGGTTTTTCCAAATATAATGCCATCATATTTCGGTAGTGTCAATTTTAGAGCAGTTTCGTCGGATAATCTCTGCACTAGTTCCTCTTGTTGAATTTGTTGAACCTCGATTTATTCATTTTGCCATTTTAGTCTCCATGATAGCATAACGTTAGCACTTTTAAGAGAGAAATATAACCTGATATCTTATTCATATTGTCTTTTCTACTTCTATTGTTTTTGCATGTTCATGTTCCACTGCTTTCTTTTATTAAAGTGAAATAGAAAGAAAAATGTCACAGAGAGAGAGAGAGAGAGAGAGAGAGAGAGAGAGAGAGAGAGAGAGAGAGAGAGAGAGGGAGAGAGAGAATCTTCACAATCCTCAGAATCCTTGAGTTTTCATCAGCCATATACAGTAAAGTATAAATGGGCCATGCGGAATAATTCTGATAAGATTATGGCATCGTTTAGTATCAGTTACAAAGTAAATATTGGAGAGTTATTTTTCTTGGGGTGAGCTGATTGAAATCTCCAAACTTTACATAGTACACGATCTTTAATGGTGAAAATTCCTCTTTAAAATTTATGATATAATGTCAAGTTTGATAATGATACACAATTTTAGTACATTATATAATTGAAATGCTTTGCAATATATATTACTCGTTCCGTCCTTTGTATTTGGTACAAACCACCGATTTGCATGATGTAAAAATTTTCATTTAGTAAGTTAATGCTGTTCAACTCAAGGGAGATCATTCTAGTAATTGTATATATTCATGTTCTATCTGTCTGCGGGAAAAACAGAATTTATTGAGCAAACTATAAGGACATTTCGGGTTTTTTTTTTTTAAGGTTTAGATTGTGACGCTAATATTTTAAACACTTGTGTTGACTTAGTCCACTGCGTCCCATGGGGGACATAGGGCGGTATTTGGGAAAGAAACGATGCTTAGATAATAGATATATAAAATTCTTCATAAGCGGACTATCAGATGATTACATGTTTTCAGGGCAAAGAACACTTACTATAGAATTTAAAATCAAAATATCATTCAGTAAATGTAGTCTCCAAATATTGTTTGAGGATAATTAATATATACCGAAACTTTATTCAACGGATCTTTTAAACACCAATCTTTGAGAGACCAATATAACATCTTATAGATCTTATATTCTTGTAGGTCATATGTTTTTTTTTTTTTCCAACAGTTGTTGCGCTTGTTTCTGTAATAAAAATGCAGTTAATAAAATTTCACTGAACTTTTATTCAGAAACAAACGCCTGTAAGTTTTTCAGAGAATTTAGGAAAATAGTTAAGTTGCAAATATCTAAAAAGAGATGATTAAACATTACATAATTATCTATTTAAAACGAGCTTTTTTGATTACATCTTTGAATCAGATTCTGAATAAACTTAAAATTATTTCGCTCACTAGTTACAAAGAAAAAAAAATTATATAATAAAAATCAAACAAACAAAAAGAGAGGAGGTCCGAGGACGAAATATATGCTAAAATATATAATCATCCATGTATGATTTGAAAAATTGGAAACATCAACTTACTTCAATTCCTTTTTGCTGACGAATCTTTTCACGTGCTTTGGCGGCCAGAAAGATGCCGGCCGGGGCAAAGAGCAAGTAAGCGAGGCACGTCCCTGGCATGCTGCCTCCCGTGGCATCTGCATTTTTCCCCGCAGTGTAACACGGCGCGATGTAGGTCATCAAACAAAGGGAGCAGTTATTGAAGCAACCGCACAAACCGTTGGACCAGGATCCCATCTTGAAGACTCAATAGCAGACGACACTGCAATGTTAGGATTCGATAAAGTTCATATAGACCAATCCACACTTTACAAAAATTATGTCCCTTGGCTGCAATCTTTGGGGAAATCCCATAGATTTCTCACAGTAGCCTTTATTACAACGCACTTTGAAAAATTACGCAGTTAGAAAAAAAAATCAAAGTGCGTTAATTTTGGGACCAAGTCAACGCACTTTGAAAAAAATAATTTTTTTTCAAAGTGCGTTGATATCGTCGATATTAACGCACTTTGAAAAAAAAAATTGTTCAGGGTTTTTGTCGAAATGATTGATACTTTTATATATACAATAAATGATTGTGTTAACCTTGTTTAGCTCAATGAGATTAATAGAATCGTTCATTATTACGAGTGTGGGATAGTGAAATTCCACTGAGGGGACAAGATTCGCGGTCAGGACACACGAGTATATAATGAATGATTATTTTTCTCGCATTATTTAACATTAAAAACGATGTCTGACAACTTTCTGTTATGGCGTTCAAAAGATTACTTTCGGTTTATCCCTCCGCGTGCTTCAAATAGTGCAAGTCAAAATGAGAGCACACGACAATTTTTTTCAATAAAAATATGATAAATTGTAATTAATTAAGCAAAACCTCAAAGGTCTCGATTTTCCATTTGCCATGATTTGTTCAATTTGGTTGTTCTACGACGTAGTTTGTGTTTGCTTATTATTTTCTGTTGGTACCAAAAGAAAAAAATAAGCAAACACAAACTTTGTACTTTGTGTTTCATTCTGGGGCAATCAAAATACAAAATAATTTTATTTAAAGTTACAGACCCCAAAACTATATATAAAAAATTAATACCACAGACACCTACAATAGATTCTTATGACTCCCCCTTTTTTTTGGGGGGGGGGGGGGGGGACAACCAAAGGAAATAGCTTTTGAAAGTGTGATTTACATTTGCCTATTTCAAATTTGATGAGATAATTACGAAAGTTTCATTAATTGTATTGTGGAAAAGATTATTAAAACCAGAGGAACAACATTTAAATTTAGAGGCCAAAGAATCAACCTGAAAAAAGGAAATCAACTTCGTGCACTGATTGAGCTTGTTTCTCGGTAATCATGATAAGCTATAATAAGCTTTAAATGTACTATCGTATCTAATAAAGCCTGAACTAGATCAAAGAATTATTTTTTACTATCATTACTTAGTCCTACAATTCACTTTACGTAGACTTTGACTGGTAGCACAACCTATGTACAAATGTATGATCCCGACAAACAGATGGCTTGACTACTAAAGGAACATTTTCAATCTTCAAAGTTATAACTGAGTATTTGCATTGATATTTTTTCGAATTATAGTGTACTTTGTATGATCTTATACTGGAAAGTGGAAACAACTTACCGGCAGCCAAAATGATCACATCAAGTATGACGTCATTTCTTTCCTCATATTACGTCACAAAGAATATACAGTGACGGAAAAGGCGGCAATATTTTAAAAAGTTCTTTCAGAAAAATTCGTGTAGAAAAAGAAATATTTTCTTTGAATTCAGTTGAAATATTGATATCAGTATTCATTTTACTACATGTACCAAAGGGCATAGGAGATACCAATTGTGATAATTTCGTTAAAGATTTTCAAATACTAGTGACAGACACAGTAACCTGCATGGGATAGGCCTAACGTATACATATACATAATGTTATTGTTGATTTATTTCTGAAATCTCCAAAAAATTGGAACTATTGATTGAATAATATTGCAAGTGAAAAGACAAAACACAGACATTTTTCTGAATGAAAATAAAACACTTTTTATAAAACTTAAAGTTTGATGTAAAAATCATGCACAATTTAGTGGTTTAAAATATGGCATGGTTAAACAAAACCTTTTATTAATTTCTAATTTATGTACAGGCTATTTTAAAAAGTTAAAAATAAAGTGAAACAAATAATTTGAATACCTAAAATTTTTCGCCTAGAAACGGAAATATTTAGAATATTCAATATACTAGAAATTGCAAAAACGAGCCTGAATGCCGGGTTTTTTGGTTTTTTTTTTAAATCAGAAAGGAAAATTTTTTATAAAATTAAGAAATATCTATTATTATAAATGTTGAAAAGGATTTTTGTTTAATTGTAAATCAAATATTTATAGCAACTGATTTGTTTTTTCTTTGGAATTTACTGATGAATTTGAGTCATATTTGATTTAATTTCTATATATATATGTTGAAAACACTAGCCCAATATATGTAGTTTGACTGAAAGATGCATGCACTTTAAAATAATTATACACATAGAAAGCATAAAGGCTAAAAGATGCAAAGATAATTCGATCCATCTTCTTGCACAGGTTTCATTTACTTAAATAAAGTACATACATCGATTTTATTATTATCTTTCTTATCAAATCTTTGATTTTTAACATATAGCTATTAAAAATGACGTATCGTAAAGTAAAAGTAAAAGTGAAAGTAATAAATGAAAATAGGAAAAATAGGAAAACAGCAAAAACATATATATTATTGCATGTTACATGTAGTATAGTAATTCACTGTGTTTTATCATTTCCAATAAATTCGTAAATTCGCGAACCATTGGTAAACTCGCGATGACGAAACTTCACCTTTGAATAACTTATTCTGTCAATTTTGGCAAAAACACCGCGCATGGCAACTAATACACAAGTTAAGTGATTAAACGGGAACTTTTTCGAGCTCGGATTTGCGCTCTCATTTGTATAAATAAATTTACATGGATGTAATTAATTATTTGATTTTCTTGCTTTAAGCTTTGATGCGTAAAATCAATCGTTCGGCTATAAACGTAAGGTATGGGTCTACAAAAATGCGGACTTTAATAAACTTAATTCTCATTGCGATTGGACAAACTTTATTACGGAAGCCGATTCTGTTCATTAAGCGGCGGAAAATTTTCCTTCGAAATTTCTCGTACATTCGCGAGTATATACCGGAACAAACAATGACTATACGTCCTCGCGACAAGCCATGGTTCGACTCTGTATTACGGAGAACGAACAGAATTAGAGACCGACTGCGCAATAAAGCATTTGAAACTAACAAAGATTCTGATTGGCCTGCATATAGAAAGGTCCGAAACTCCGTAAACAATATAAAAAAAACACACGATCTCAAATTATTACGACCATATAGAAAGGTATTTAAATGATTCGAGCAAAAAATATACTAAGTTATACTTGAAGTTGATGAAAGATTCATTTCATATATATGAAACTTTCAACGGAATTACCACCAATTCAAAATTCGGATGTAAACGGTACAACTAAGTCTAATTGTTTTTTTCCGAAATTGGGAAGATCGAATCTCTTAAGGTATCTCACTCCTCAATGTTTTTGTATCAAGAATTTCTTGAGAAGTATATTATATTATGGAAACCTGTAGAAAAACATACTTAAAAATTACAAAGAAAAAGGGGGGTCAGTATTCATCCCTCTGAGTTATGGCGCATTTAATTTGACTTTTTGGCACCTAAAATGCAATTTCAGCCTGATTTGCATGTGTTGCCAGTATTTTTTATATTGCAAAATTATTTCATTAAATATTGTTTTCAATTATGCACAATGATCGAATTTAATAAAGAGATAACGAAAAAAAAATCAGTATGAAACTGCATAAATTTTTTCGTGACCTTTTTGCACTAGTTACTTATGTCAAAGGTCCCAGAAAGTTTCTTTAATACTTACAATTTGATTTGAAATAAAAACTTTTTGAATACTAGTATCAAGAATTTTATAAAATTAATTCAGTTTGCTTAGATATGTGTTCGGTATTATTTTTTTTATATAAAAACATGGGGGTCAGTGATGTCAAATTTTAGATAGAGGGCTTCAAAGGTAAAAATCTAGCAGAAGTGTTAGGCATTACTTGGCTGAAAAAATTTCCGACTTGTTCTATATATTTGCGTGATTTTATGCTAAAAGTCTTTCACACCCTCATGATTTAATTTTTTACATGTTTAATACACAGAACCTATATAGAATATGTTCTAAACCTATCAAATGTTAAAAATTTGCGTTATTAATAAAATATAATAAACAGAAAAGCATATTGAAATTTCATTAAATTGCTAGATTTCTGACATTTTCGTAAAAAATAAACCCCTTCCACACGAAAAAATAGTTCCCCCCAAAACTTGTTTGTTTATTGATTTCAAATGGGTTTTCTTTATGAATATTGTGTACTTATGAAATAATAATCTTTCTGTGTTGATGAAATAAATAAAATCATACTCATTTTAATTATAATGATCATGTGCGCAATGAAATCAAAACGTGACGAGTGAGATACCTTAATACATATTTTTCATCTGTTTCTTCTGTAGACGATAAGAATGTGATTTTACCTAATATGTACAGTTTATGTAGAGAAACACTTTGTAATATTTTTATAGATGAACAAGAAGTGTTAGATTTCAATACTACCTGTAAACAAAGCAATTGGTCCAGATTTGGTTAGCCACAAGATGTTGAAGGCAACTCTTTTTACTGTCACAAACCATTCACAATTTTTCATACAAACAATTTATTTTATCGATATCAAGCCGGATTTTTACCCGGTCATTCAACAGTTTATCAACTATTAGAAACGTATTACAGCATTGTTCAAAATATCGATGAAGGTAATTTTTCATGTATTATTTTTTGTGATCAGTCTAAACATTTGACAGAGTATGGCATAGTGGCCTTTTATTCAAGTTACACACCTATGGAGTATCTGGTGATCTTCTTAAGTGGTTTTCTAGTTACTTATATCAAAGGTCCCAAAAAGTTATGCATGTATATATAAAGATCTTTTGTCAGGTAAATCAGAAATAGCTGCTGGTGTATCCCAGGGATCTGTGTTAGGGCCGTTTTTATTTTTGATAAATGTTAATGATGTGGATGTTAAAATGTTATCAATGTGTAGACTATTTGCTGATGACAATTCGCTTCAATATTCTTCAAACAACATACTTGACATTGAATATTATTTAAATTATGATTCGAACATTTTGGTCCAATAAGAGGATTCTCAAATTTAACCCACCATAAACAAAGATTGACTCATCGCCATTTAGGACTTTTATTATCACAAAATCTCAGCTGGTCTGAATACATTGATGGTACTGTAAACTCTTCATACAAAAAATTAGGACTTTTAAAAAAACTGAAGCATTAGATTGGTAGAGAACATCTCTCTAATTTATATATTTCATTTATTAGACCTACCCTTGAATATGCTTCATGTGGGATGGCTGTTCTGTGCATGATTCAGACAAACTTGAAAGGGTTCAATTATGCGCTGCTCGAATTGTCAAATGGGCTGCCAATTTTTGTCTCAAGGGAATTAAGAGCTTTATTCAGAAACAGGGTGGGAAACTTTACAAACTAGACGCTTCATTGCTAAGATGACAAAGTTCTATGTTCAAAATTAGCATGGGGATTGTACCTGACCATTTATTTGATATGTATTATTCCTAGCAAGCGGGAAAACATATCACACTATAACACACGAAATAGGGATCAGTTTAATGTTCTTAAGTGTAGATTAGATTTATGCAAAAAAAATCATTTGTAACCAATGTTGTTAACCGGTGGAATTCATTACACATAGATGCCAGAACAGCCAACTCAATCAATTTGTTCCGTTCGTAAACATATGCCTAATGTTACGAAACCCCCAAAGTTTTTTTCTTTTGGTAAACGTTGTACCAACACAAGTCACAGCAAGCTGAGAAACAATTGTGTATTAAATTATGCTCTATATAATTATTCCACTGTGTTTATGTGGTAAAACAGAAGATGTGTATCATTTCTTTTTTACTTGTAAAAATTATTCTAGAGCTAGAAACAACTTGTTTGACCAATTATTTATGCTAGATTTAGTCAATGTTGATACTAGTTTACTTTTATATGGTAACGATAACCTACCTTTACATTTTAACAATATCATTTTTGCTTCTGTGCACAAATTCATTGACGAATCTTCGAGATTAAAGTAATTTGTCTTAAATTTGTTTAAATGAGTATATCAGTATATATTTTAATTTTATATGCATGACAGTTATTGTTACATTTAAGGAGAAGATCCAGTAAATTCTAAGAACTTGTACCTAATCGACATATCCTTTTTAGTGTATCTCAATAAAATATGTTAAAACAAAAATAAGTTTTTGAAAAATGCAAAACAATAAACGATAATCGATGGGCCGGGGCAGTATATATACCTAGCCTACAAGTCCAAAAAGAAAATCAATTGTCCTGCTCTTCGTCTAATTACTGTATTCCAAAAAATATATGCATCACGATCTTAATTACAAACAAAAGATTGCAAAAAGTACGTCCCATCGACCTTACTGGTTACAGACTGATCCGTTATCCAACATCCTATTTCAAGTGCAAAATGTTCCGTATCTAATCGCCGTCTCATTTTAAGTCCATTATATATCAAATCGCGCACCTAATTGGTTAGTCATGACAATCTGTCATCCAATGGCTGTCTCAGTTGCAGTCGCGAACTTGATTGGTTAAAGCTGCTAGATCCGATTTTACATCAAATTTTAAATGTACGCTTAAACACGATGGATTTGTTACGTATGTGTATGATAATATGCATTGCAGTAAGCAATATTTCAAAGGGAAAATGATAAACAAAAAAAATAAAATTTGTTTACAAAACAAACTTTACATAAAAGGGGACCGCGTTATTTCGCTCATTATTAAGATTCGCTCGGGTTTAGTATTGAATGTATTTAGACGTTGACATTCGCTATAAATAAAGGAAATACGATTTCAAAAATGTTTTGGCAAATGAAGAATAAGTCTGTGTAAATTTTTTTCATTAGTTTTTCTAGATCTGAAGCTTAAAATAAACATGTGCACATTTTGTCTCTTCTCTTACGGAAGTTTGTTGTGTCTACAATTGATGCAAAATTGTATCAACAATATAAACCCAATCAATTTTCGGACGAAACCAAACGGTTCCCTTTTCTTAACACCCCAATTATGCATTGTTTTGTTTATCGTGTTCCCATATGGATATTAGTTTTATTTTCTTCGAATATTTTTATCTTTTAAAGGAGACCGATTCTGTTGATGTAGATAGGTAAAAAGTCTACAATTTCTTAAGATAATCGGTTTGTATGGAAAATGATTTGCCAAAAATTGGATCAAACAGCTTTAAGCATTGCAATCTGTCATCCAATCGTTGTCTCAATTGCAGTCCGTTATATCAAACCGCACATCTAATTGGTTATACTTGGCAATCTTACATCCAATCGCTGTCTCAATTGCAGTCCGTTATATCAAACCACACATCCGATTGGTTATACTTGGCAATCTGTCATCCAATCACCGTGTCAGTTGCAGTCCGTTATATCAAATCGCGCACCTGGAAGGTCATACATGGCAATCTGTTTTAATATCCAATCACTGTCCGAGTTGCAATCCGTGATCAAATCGCGTACCTGATTATTTAAACATGGCAATGTGTCAACCGATCGCTGTCTCAGTTTGCAGTCTGTTGCATTAAATCGCGCACCTGATTGGTTATAGGTGCCTGTTTCGAATTTACATCAACTTTTAAATGTACGCTTTAAAACGATGGTTTTGTTAAGCATGTGTATAATAATATGCATTAAAGTAATTTTCCAACCACTATCTCAGTTGCAAACCGATCAAATCGCGCACCTGATTAGTATAAATAGAATGTTCTATTGTCAAAATGACAGATGTCCTTCAGACCCGGTTTAACCTGAGCGTAGCCTGGTCACGGTAGGATTATTCTTTCTAGATTGGCTATACATGACAATCTCTCATCTAATCACTGTTGCAGTTCATGGTGCCTGGTTTCATAAATCATAATACATGTGACCTCTTTTTTTCGATGCTTAAGACAATAATTTTACTTTAATGAGAGAATCTTTGCAATATATCTTACATGTATACGTGATGTTTAGCCATTGTGCACTTTTTATTGCAAATGCATGTGCAATAAAAAATTTGCAACTACATGTAAAGTGAAAGACGTAATTCAAACTAAGCAAAACCATTAGTCAACTTTGCTCCTCAATTTATGAAAAACAAATACTGTATGAATATAAACAAGTTTTATTTAGATTTTGTTAAATGCAGCAATGTCCATGGACTGTACATGGTCTTCAAATTTTGTGATTTCATCTTCTAAAAAGTCTGTACTGATCTGAAACATATAAAAAATGTTTGTAATAAAAGTGTCCCTATATGAATGATAAAACAGCTATAATTCTGAGCCAATAATTATCTTATCTGCACAAAGTGTTTCAAAATTTGAAAAAGTGAAAATATTTAAATACAATTTGAGGCATAACTAACTGATGTATTCCTGCGACAAAATATTTTTTTGTGTGACCTAGTCTTATAGTATACATAGATAAGCCTAACAGAGACATTAAATACTGTCTCAGAAATATTTGCGAGAATAACTGGCAGCTTTTGGAAATGTTCTCGCTCATAAATAATTTTTTTGATTATATTGAATTCAGTACAAACCTTAAATTCAACATTAAATATAGGTCAAAATCCAGACCCTTTGTGAGAAAACAACTTTCAATGGGAATTACTCCCACGTTAAGTCTTTTTTTCTTAAAAAATAAATAATCAACATTTTAAGGACTAAACAAAACTTAAAACTTCTCTACTAAAATCATCATTAAGTAACTTAAATATGTCAATAACACAAAATCTATAAAATTAGGGACTGCTTTTTCATTTGACAGTCCTAGGCCTGACAGGTAAAGTCTATGGCGGGATAGAGAACCAGTGTATTACTATAGACCATACAGAGCACCAATTTACCTTGTCATCCTCAATAACAGCATTGATTTGTAGTTTTCGAATTCCGTATCCGACTGGAACCAGTTTGGCTGCAAAACAAATATTCTGTGAATTGTTTTTGTAGAAAAAATGTTGACACACGATCTATAAAACCACATTCTATTGTGACTTTTATCCCAAAAGTCAGTCCTTTCATCTATGTTAATATCTCAGTGCCAAGATTTTTTTTCAATGTAGCCCACTAGATTTTGTACACCCAGGACACAAAGTTTGCATTAGAAATACTAAATCCCTTCCAGCAAGTTACAAATAATAAACCTAAAGAAGTATGCAAAGATAAGTGACTCTATTTAAGTGCTAGATTTTCTTTTTATTCTTTTGTCCCCTAACCCACCAACATACACACAAATTGGCTATGCTCTATCTTCCCTGCATCACCAAGTTACGCTAAGTTTTCTTTCAATTTTGCCGTTAAGATTTAGTATGCTTAAAAACCATATTCACACAAATGCTGATGCTATATCCCTTCTTCATCAACAAGTTGTGTGAGGGGATTGAAAGACACTTACAAGCTCCCCAGAGGAGTCCATCGGCCTCGATGCTGCGCACACACTTCTCTAGTTCCGCCATGTCTGTCTCGTCATCCCAGGGCTTCACATCAAGGAGGAGACTACTCTTGGCGATGAGGGCGGGTTCTGAAAACAGATCAGACCAAATTAATTCAATCTTTAATTCCTCTTGCCAATTTTTAAAAAAAAAAAATGCAGCAGACAGGTATTTTATTAATTTTATTGAAGAATTTGTGTTTTTAATAAAGTTGAACCTTCTACAAATTGCTGATAATCTGAACATCTAAAGTGTAAACAAATGTATATTCTAACATGGTATAAAATTGTAATGAAATGCCTTTCCTGTAATAATCTGGAGTTGAATACAATACAAAATTAACTGCAATAATTCATATTTTATCAATCAAGTTCAGACATCGACAATATTATCCATGCATATTCTATATTTCAACGACAACAAAGACCATGCATAGTAGCAAGATAAACCAATAATTTAATTTAGAAGAACCTGAATCTAAACTATTTATATATTATCAATATGTTGTTTTCTGTATCAATAGGTATCACAATATTTGTGTCACGATACAATACATACGTGTATCACAATATTCGTGTCATGATACATGTACAAATTGTACAGTCATGTATCACAATATTTTCCTTCCATTAAAGTTTTTCCTCAATTTTATAAAATACTTTTTTACTCAAATTATTTGAAATTGAAGCCTTGAAAGAAACAATTTTACAATGCCATTGAGGTATTGACATGGTTACCATTTTAAACACAATGTATCGTATTGTCCCAGCCCTACATGTATGGGTGATTTACACTGTACACAGTCTTCATGTTTCAAGAGTACCAATACCAAAACGACTTTGGTGAAAATATTTCAGCTTTTAACCTTTCTAACATATCTAAAACTTCATCCAAAAGAATACCGTAAAACGGTGAATATAATACGCACTTTTTTTCTAGGATTTCTTACCGTGAGAAAGGGGTGCGTATTATACATCCCTATAGGATTTTGACATATTTTTTCCCTAGGTGAAGCACGGGGTATCATACTGGCGTATTATCTATGCTGACCACAGACAGAATTAACCGATACCCCTCTATACATCGTAACATTACTTCATTATCACATATATATTAATAAATCCTTGTTATAGCATGTTATTAAAGAAAATGTATATAAAAGTCTGTTTATCAATAAACTGTTTCAAAATGGCCTTTAAAAATTAATTTGAACTGCCTATTCTTTTTCTCCTTGTACGCCGCCATTACAGCTGTTAATTATAGAATGTGGACTTGGGTGGCCACGTGCTATTTGTAACCGATCTTTGAAAACAGCTTAAACATCATTTGGCTCATTTTTAACCATTTCCATGTAATGATAATTGATTTATTGCAAATAATTATGACTATAAATAATTCTATAACCTATTCCGTTAATAGAAGCCATTGTTGTGCTCCCCACCGGACCGCTAACGCTTGACACCTTGGTTATCTCAGACACACCCCTTAGGCTATGTGTACTATACACAACACAACTATTTGTGCACATATTTTATTATGTTCCAGGCCTCTAATTGATCACTTTGATCGGCATCATTTAAGAATTTAATTAGGTCCGTTATCTCCTATACCTGTACACCGTTTTTCACTACACTGGGGTTATGTGATGACAAAACAATTATATAACGCTTGTTAAAAGTAGTTGATTTTATTTACGGTAGACTATTTAATTCTAGGTCTATTTAAAACATTGATTATGAAATAAAGATATTACCGCGATGTATTAGTTACAATAAATCCGTATCTAAAAATTTACTGTTTTTCTTCTTTCCGGTAGTGTATTTCCGCGATGAAATTGAGCGTGTACACAAAGTATAACTGCTTTGTTGATATACTCAGCATTACCGTTCGGTCAATTTTTTTGGATGCGTATTATACACCCGAACTAGCTTTTTTTCACCACTTTCAGGCCCAAAGTGGGGGGTGCGTATTGTACACTACTGCGTATTATATTCACCGGATTACGGTATGTATAAAAATTTGTTTTCCTTCAAAAGTTGTAAGAAATATTAAAATTTTGTGAACATACGGAGAAATTACCAGATGGTCATAAAGGACAAAAACAATATGCTCCCTGATCTTGAATCTCTGGGGCATAAAATATCTTCTCGAAAATGACCACAATTTCAGACAAAGAACGAGAGTTGAAACATTGTATATGCATTCATAACTTCACTAAATTACTGACTTTTGGCTTTTTTGGCTGCATATTCTGCCAGTCGTTTTTCTCTCTCTGCCTTGGCGTCTTCATCATCAGATCCAAACAGGTCGATGTCGTCATCATCATCGTCGTCTCCGCCTGCAGCCGGGGCGCCACTTCCTGCCGGTCCATAGGCGGACAGGTCCCTCTTACGTCCAGTGAACCTGTGTATGGTAAATGACGATATCACTGATGCATCTGAGTCGTATTTCATTGGTTATTACATTTTGCATGAAATGCAGGGCTTTCAGTGATTTTAAAAAGAAGAGGCGAATAACTCATTTGAAGACACTTTTTCAAAATTCATTCTCAACAACTTTTTTCAAATTATTAAATTTGTTCATTGAAGCAATGAAAAACTGCTTCCTGGCTTCCTTATTGAAAATCTGAAAATGTTTGTTTGTCATTTGCTGGTATTTTTGTTACTTTTGATGGTAAGTAATCATGTGGCCCATCAAAATAATGTTTTTGGTCATTGATTCTGCATACTTAAAATTTTATTTTCAAAAGAGAGAAATTCTCTTACGATGATCTTGCTGCCCCGTATGACTTGATGTGGTTGTACCAACGCAGGGCGTTTTCTAGATCAGCTGAGGGAGGGCCTGAGAGGGCGTCAAACACAACAGCATCTGCCTGGGAGGGCTGAAACCTGCAAAACACAACAAGGGACTGGATTAACTACTGACATTTCATTAATCGACGAAAATTGACATGTGTGTTCTACCTTCGAAAAAAAAATGTAAGTTTACCAAAATTACCATTAATAAGATTTGACTCCTGTTTTGAAAAAAGGATTATCGTAGAAGCAGTTAACTACCAAATATGTGTAAACTAAAACCAAGAGATGGCCTGTTTCCATGCAACCTGATATTTAAAATTACATGTTAAAGTTAGATAGAATGTTCTATCGTTAAAATGACAGATGTCCTACAGACCCGGTTTAACGATAGAGTTCATCCCCTACACTCACTTCATAGCAAATGAAAAAAAAATATCGCGTTGTATCTCACCTTAATTTTCATATTATAATTGGTCTAAAATAACTCCATTTTTGCTTTTTTTTAGTCCCATTTTACCATATTTATTGTTTTTGCAACAAAATCACTACCGTTTAACATCACATTTGAAAATTTGCTGTTTACGGTTGCCATTTTTGCGATAAAATCCAAAACACACCAGCAGCAGATTATTTTTAACAAGCTTTAAATCGACGCGAAGCAGATCTGCTTCACGGCTGCTACATTGCAAGCATATGGGGTAACCCGAATTACCAAAATGACAGTATTTACCGAAATGACACCTGAAATTACCGGAATTACAATAAAATATACAGAAACATACAATTAAAATACCCATTAAGCCTAATGGCTATATGTATCGTTAATTAGAAATTGCTAATTTATATTGATTTTTCTTAAACATGATAAAGTAATACCGTACATCACTATTGCTGCTGTAAGAGTTATCGTTCTTTAACTTTCAATTAATACGATATTTTTGTTTGGTTATGAAACATTTTACCTGAAAGACATAAACGTATAATATAATATCACCATTTTAATGTATTAGAAGTGTCATTTCTGTAGATTTTAGTGCCATTTCGGTAATTTCATGTGTCATTTCGGTAAATACTGTAATTTCGGTAATTTGATGTACCAAAGTATATGGGATGAATTCTTACTGTGACCTGAGCGTAGCCTGGTCACGGTAAGATTATTCTTTCTAAAGTTAAACCATTTGTCAAACATTTTCTTAATCCTCATATCACATATCAAAGTATATCAATTGTTAACTAGTCGCTTGAATAAAAACATTTTGATGCGTCACATAAATGTCTGAATCATTGCTGCTTTTGCCTGAAAACTGAACATGAAGAATACAGTGCAACCCCATCCCCTCCCCCCCCCCTCCCCAATTCTAAAAAAATGTTTTAATTCGAAATGAATAAAACTGTAGAAATATACCAACCCTTCAATGTAGCTTTTGTCTGCTAGATAAGCATTGAGCACTGATAAACCCTCCTTCTTTTTAAGATCTCCGAAACCCATTTTATTTAAGGAAATCTTGCAGAATTAATAAAACGTGTTCTCGCACCGGTGTCTCGCCCGGAAAAGGATTCAGCCAAGCTAAAAATGTCAAAATACAATAACCGGATTATAACGGAATTAAAATAGTGTAAAAATTACAGCAATTTAGGAATAGAAAGAATCTTTTACACAATTATATAATATAATTTATTATATAAAATTTTTTTTTTATTGATGTCTTTTAAACACAACAAAGTATTAACATTCACCGTTAACTTCTTTACCATGTTTACCCAACCCTTCTCTCCGAAATATCACTTCCGGTTCTGGACTGGCCAAGGTGAGCAACAAATACTTCGAAGATGTTCTAATTGCATTTACAATTAAGGTTTTCATTAATTTTAGCTGATTAACTGTAATTCTAGATACATTTAACTGATTTAAAAATGGTGTTAAGGCACCATTGTTTGCATTAATCTGTAAAAAATACATGATTATCTGATAATTCGAATTTTCTCATTAGTTTTGGTTGCACAACAAGTCAACACTTTCAATAAACGTTTTGCACTATTGAAACAAAAACTACAGATACGTGTGAACGAGTTTTTTAAACTCTTCCAATAACAATGACACGATAGTCTGTTTGGCTATTTGCCATTTTGTTGTTTGTCACACATTGTTATTTCAGGTCCAGTACAATCACTAGATTTAGCTACTTAGCTTGATTTACCTACATAGCTTTTTTTACCTACCTGAAGTAGGTGTATTTAGTTACCTTTAATCAATTTTGCATTTTATGTAAAACAGACAAAAAGTTGCAAGGAATTGCCAACTTATATTTGTACTGTGTAGTTTAAAAAAAGGTGCAGAAATAGTGAAAACAACGCTGCTTTTGAGCAGTTTTAAATGCCGAACATTTTACAAACGTCCCTTTTTACCTGTACAAACTTTAAAATAATGCTGCCTGTCAATCAAGTTTGAAACAATAGCGCCCAGTTTGATTGACGTGATCGTCCGAGCGTGATCTGGCCAGGTCCGTGGAATTCTGTTTACTAGCAATTAACAACATTATCTTTGAAATCTTCTGTCACATATTTAAAGGGGAAAATAAAAATAAAAGCTATGTATGTAAACCAAGCTACGCAGTTTAATCTAGTGATTGTACTGGACCTGTTTATAAATTGGGAAAACTCTGTTATCATTGCAAAGAGAAAAGGCTGAATTTCGGACCTAATTTAGCTGTAGAAAAATCGCTGTGCTACGATCTTGAACGCAGCCCTGTATTCATAATTTGGTATATGTGGTTAAAGTGCATTGTTACAAGATAAATATATGATATAATTCAAGGTTTCAATCCAATGTCTTGATTAAACATGACCATGATGAATGATAAATGAACTTTTCATTATTTGTAGAAATCAAGATGATGAGGTTAAGGCCCCTGGCCCGGGCTGTTACAGCTCCCAACTTACTCAAACACTCAGGTAAATTCAATAACTCAGATACACTCAAACACTCAGGTAAACTCAATTACCGGTACTCAGGTATGCTCAATCACTCAGGTAAACTCAATAACTTAGGTAAGCTGAAACACTCAGATACACTCAAACACTCTGGTAAACTCAATAACTCCGATACACTTAAACACTCAGGTAAACTCAATAACTCAATTAAGCTCACTCACTTAGATAAATCATTAACTCAGGTATGCTCAAACAGTTGGATACACTCGAACACTGTGGTATACTCAAACACTCAGGTACACTCAAACACCTAGGTAAACTCAATAACTCAGGTATGCTCAAACACTCATGGATATAATAAACTCAGAAACACACTAGAGCTCCGATTTGCTCCCAAACAACCAGGTATGCCACAACACTTACAACGACAACATTCTTTGCAAAATTAAGCACAATGAACGTGATCAAAAATGATAAACTAAAGTATTTAATTCTTACAATTTAAGTGAGGTGCAAAGGCAAATGTTCTCATCTGACATGTTTCATTATATATATATCTTCACTTTATGTAAGGCATTGTAACTTCACTAACTTGTGACCTGTTATTTCCCTTTCTCCACTAGTTCGATGCACAACCTCTGTGGCCACCCAGCCCGAGAAAATTGAAGTATTCATCAATGACAAACCTGTTTATGTATACCCAGGGACTACAGTCTTACAGGTAAAGTGGTCAGTCATGGACACACAGCAAGGTCTCCCAGGCACCAAATATTGTTAAAAATTCAATAATTTCTAAATCACTCTTTACACACAGCAAAGCTCCAGTCACAAAAATTTTGTCAACGAATCAAAAATTCTTGAATATCAGTGAAACCAAGATATGTTCTGTAGAACTATTTTGGGAGACTTGTGACTTGCCATAAAGAAAAAGAGGCCATTTCTAATGCCGAATGATTGAACATTTAGACAGATATGAAATTGCAGGGCTGCAAATATTCTCAAATGCTACATGTTGTGGGCTCAGAGATTTTTTTAAAGCACATGTGCAATAATTGTGCATGTACATGTATTTAATAAATGCTGGCTTACTGGTAATTCCAAAGTCAGCTTAACAATTTTGGTTGATATTTGTATGATAGATTAATATCTTTGTTTTAGGCCTGTGCGGAGGGCGGTGTACAGATCCCACGATACTGTTACCACGAGAGATTGTCTGTCGCTGGTAACTGCAGAATGTGTCTGGTCGAAGTGGAGAAGTCAGCAAAGGTATATATACTGGTCAATCACGAAATAAAGGGGTTAATATTTTCAGTAATTAAGTAATCCTTATTATGTATAGAATAGAGATAAAGCTGTACTGCAGCAGAATTTTGTTTTGTTGTTCTGTATTAATCCTGTGGTGTTGTAACGTTTCAGCCTGTGGCTTCATGTGCCATGCCAGTAATGAAAGGAATGAGAGTAAAGACAGACTCGGAACTGTCCAGGAAGGCAAGGTAGGGACTACAGGACCATAGGGACTATACATTATAAAGAGACTTGATCATATCTTGTTGCACATGATTCAAGTTATCGCTTAAAGGAAGTGCACATGAAAAAAATTAATCGTTGCTTAATAAAGTTTAAATGCCTTTTGAAACTTAATAATGATGCCTGTTAACTTTTTGTTTATTTCTATCATGAGATTTTATCAATTTAACACTCTCAGTGAAAGGTTTATGGGGGTAATTCATTTTTCCCCAGCATGCATCTGTTCTCTGATGTAGATAAGCAACATTGCTGCTGGTGACTGGGTCAATGTTTATACAGAGTTGATAGAACTGTGTCAATGTCTATACAGAGTTGATAAAACTTATTAAGAAAAATTATGCCTGGATGTGAAGCAAAATTATGTACTGTCATGAGAGGACAAGGATTCAATATATTTCTATTACTGACCCTTAGGTAACTACCCCGGTATATGATTTGTGCAAAAAATGGATCTAGATGATTTGTGAAATATGAGACCATCACATTTCAGATGTTTGTACGGAGATGTGGCAGTCAGTGTTTAGTGTTTACATACATAAAATGCTGTTTGTAGATTTCAAATAAATATAAGAAGGATATTTCATTTTCTTTGTGGGGTTTCTTACCGTTACTTTTTACTTAAATGCTCTAGAATTCTTTCTCTCTGATTTGTTTTATCGTAGATTAGATCTTGATGATATGTATGCCGGTTCAGTTTATGCTCTCAGAAGGATAACAGAACTAAGATACAATGTAAAAATCAGGATGCTGAGCAATGCACTGTGTGTGTCCATTTATGTAGCACACATAATGTTCAAACTCATAAAAACAAATTAACTTAAAAGAAACTCCTTGAATGCAAGAAAAATTAGATAACAATAACACTGATCCAGGGACATTCCATTCTAGTTACATGTAACATTAACTGATGGTGGATATGCATCATTCTGAGATCCAAAATCTTCCTCCATAAACCCTGTTTCAAAATGACATCTCTTTACATCCATATCAAGTTTCAATTCACATTTTGATGATCATGGCATTTTAACTCTGTTACTAAGCGTGTGTAAAAATGCAATGTCGTCAGCATCAGTGCTGCCCTCTCTTAGATGCTTAGAGATAACCCAGCAGAGAGGTAATGATTTTAACAATATGGCAGCGACGATGGATTGCAAGAATTATTTAGTTATTCTTAATAGTATATCTTCTTACTGAGGAAAGCTGTGTCTAAATGGTTTTCAGAAATCATTACATGGTTATATGAAAACACCAGGGAAGAGCGATTTTGATTCATTAGAATCTTAATAGTTCATTATTTCCAATAAATGTCATATACAATTTTGAAATTTGGAGAATTAACTTGTCTTTGCAGTGTGAGTGTGTTTGCTGTAAGCATGATTGACTGTTTACTTGTAATTGGAGGCAGAGTCAATTACCAATTACTTCCAATCACTTTGAAAAATGTATTAATTACACTCAGTTACAAATACTTTTTACAATTACCCCATCCCTGTACAGGAAAGTGTTATTCATAGAGATACATGTTTAGATTTTACAATACACTGTATTATTTTGTTGTACAGGGAGGGTGTGATGGAGTTCCTATTGGTGAACCACCCCCTGGACTGTCCCATCTGTGACCAGGGAGGGGAGTGTGATCTACAGGTAAGCTCACCTGTCTGTAGTTAAACTTGTTCAGGTACTCATGAAGATATACAGGTAAGTTCACCTAACATCATACAGGCCCAATAAGAAAATTTTCTGAAGGTGCAAAAAGTGTAGTAATGAAATCAGAAGCCGTGAATACATGATATGCAGCCAAAATATGATAGACTACTAAGTCACAGCCCAATATCCACTTACATGTGTAACTCTCTGCATGACTGGTTGATCAAATGAAATATTGTAAAGTTAACATATTAATTAATTTATGCGTCAAAGAACTTTCTCTGACTCTATTCACTTACATTGGTGAAATGATGTTTCTGAAATTGTTTTGTTTTATTTTCAGGATCAGTCTATGGTTTTTGGAAGTGACAGAAGTCGATTCACTGATATTAATTTTGCCGGTAAAAGGTAAGTTTTTTGGGGGGGTATTCTGGCAAAAGTAGGAGAGCATATATGTACTGGTGCATGTGTTCAGTAAATTGCAAGTTTCTATAAAGTGTACTTGTGTATATATTAACAAGTTGTAAAACAGTTAGACTCTATTTATGAATTTGACACCTAATTACACTATACAGGGTTATTTTCGCCCGTGTTTTTTTTTGCCCTTCTACACTTGCAAACGGTTTGGCCCTGTCTTTAATTCGCCCAGACATGGTTGAAATAGACACTCTTGAACAGTTATTTAAAAATTGTTTTGAATTCGCCCAGTCTTAAATTTGCACGCAATGAGGTCTAAAGGGACGAAAATAAAATGGGGGCGTCTATTTCCCTGTATACAGTTACTGTATTATTATGTTGGAATTTATTCCTTTGCCTCGGTGTACTGTAAACCAACTTTTATTTGTGATGCAATTTAGCAATGATAAACTGATTCACAGTGACTAATCTTGGCCAAATCTGTATATTCGTTAAATATATATGATTTTTACTGTATACAGGGTTATTTTCGCCCCGTGTTCCTTTCGCCCTTCTTCACTTGCAAACGGTTTTGCGCCGTCTTGAATTCACCCAGGCAATGTTGTATTTAAAGAGAGATAATTTGGAACATTGGAATTGGCCCAGTCTTAAGATTTAAATTCACAACTCACAACGAGGGCGAATGGGGCGAAAATTTCCCTTTATGCAGTATATAAGAGTGTGACATTTAATGTCTCGTTCGCAGTAAGAAACCTAGCAGGCAAGTTAAAATTGGTTTACAATATTAAAGCTGTGTTCACGAGGAGAATTTAGGTTTGTCACTCGGCGTTTATTTTTAACCCTTATCACATTGTGAATCTATTGTTTTTTCAGGGCTGTTGAGGACAAGAACATTGGGCCGTTGGTGAAGACAATAATGACCAGGTGTATTCACTGCACTCGCTGCATCAGGTATGACATAGTTAATGGGTCATTGACCTAATTGAATTGACACAGTTTGAGGGAAATCGACCTACTTGAAGTCTGGATCTTTATCTGGATCATAGTTGCATGAGTACTTCAAATCTGGATCTTTATAACTCTTTGTCGTGGTCGTTTTGTGAAATGGAGAGTTTCAACAATATAAGGGCCTTTTGTGTTTTGATGTTATGCTCAAGGAATTTGCTTTTAATTATCAAATATTTGACATCTATTATGAATCAAGGATCAAAGTTTAACCATTTTGATATTTAAACATTTATTTATTTTGGAGCAAAAGAACAATGAAATGATTTATACATGTAAATGAAAAGGTTCATGGAGAGATTGCGACACTGCTACATACCCTTCTGTAGGTTTGCGAGTGAAGTAGCCGGAGTGGAGGATTTAGGAACAACAGGAAGAGGAAGTGACATGCAGGTTGGGACGTACGTAGAGAAACTCTTTAAATCGGAGCTGTCCGGAAATGTGATTGATCTGTGTCCCGTTGGAGCTTTGACCTCCAAGCCGTACGCCTTCACAGCCCGGCCCTGGGAAACAAGGTGGAGTAGTATACATGTGCTTTTGGGTTTTGGTTTCTCTTGTTAAACTGCTGTAATTGCAGTTGTGATGATATGCAAATTCAAAGGGGGAAGGGGGAGGGGGTAAGAGGTGGAAGATAACTTTAAGATAAGTATTTAGTCAAACACTGAGGCATCATTAAAATTTGAGATGTATAATTTTCATTGATTGCTAGTTTTCACAGGCTCATGGCAATGTAATATTTGTGAAGTTTCTTAAATGATTAATGAATTAATACGTCTGTGTTTCATAATTTTTTGAGAATGCAGATACATGGGCAAGTAGAGGGTGGCAAGAAATCTACTATAATTGAGACACTATGAATTCCGATGATTTCACAGTACAGTTAATAATAATAATACCACTGGCAGGGGAAAATATGACAAAAGCCCTACTAAGGGGTATTAGTCTTTTCCACCTTGTACAACTCTTGTATTATTTCATCAATTACATCCCATCTGCTCTTTATTACAGGAAGATAGAGAGTGTGGATGTTCTAGATGCGGTCGGCAGTAACATCGTGGTCAGTACAAGGTCAGGAGAGGTCATGCGTATCCTGCCACGGATAAATGAGGTAACAAATCAACTGTAAACCCTACCTATGGGACAGTTTATATCTGTATAAGCTATCACAAAAGTGTACGATGTTTAACCTATTTTTTATTAAAGCGAAGTAACATGACGATTCTCAAATTTTGATCTGTTTAGACACTACAGACAACTAAGACAGCCATTATGTTTCAACATACAATAAACGAATAATTACATTAATGACGTCAGTCACAGCAAATTTGCACTAAAAAATATGACGCCCCAAATTTACATATATATATTAATAAGAATAAACAATTCTTACACAAGATGTGTTAGTTTGTGAGTATACCTCTTTTTTTTTTTTTGTTCGCAGGAAATCAACGAGGAGTGGATCTCGGACAAGACGCGCTTCGCCTATGACGGCCTAAAGCGACAACGTCTGACCTTTCCCTTTGTCAAAGACCAAACGGGAAATCTTAAAAAGACGTCCTGGGAGGATGCTCTCATCACAGCCTCATCTATGGTTTGTGTTTGTCATAGCTTCTTGATACTCTGGAGTCATTTGATTTCATGGTGGTTCAATTTTTGGATTTCATCAGTCACATACCTTGTACTGTTAATCTTTAATGTCCTCATGAACCTGTGAAAAGTAAAAATCCATGAAATATCACTTTATTTTATTAGACTCTACATTGGAAGTTTCAAAACTCATGAAAAAACCTCCAGTAATCCTTATGAAGTACATGTATGATGGATTGTTTCTTATAGGCCTCTTTCTTTCGTTTTGTAGATCCACAATTTTGAGGGTAACCAGATTGCAGGGTTAGTGGGGGGATTGGTGGATGCCGAGTCACTGGTCTCCTTGAAGGACCTCCTTAATAAACTGGGAAGTGAGGCCCTGTGTACAGAGGAAATCTTCCCCATGGATGGAGCTGGGTAGGAGAAGTTTGCATATCATTCTCTCTCTCTCTCTCTCTCTCTCTCTCTCTCTCTCTCTCTCCTTTTTCTGCCTCCCTCTATCTCTGTGTGTGAATATACAATGTCATGTACATATACATGTAAATTACAACTTACAGTTCTATTATTTGGATGCAATTCTGGTTGCATCAGTTCAGGGGAAAAAAAAAACCCATTTTACAACTTAATATGTGATCTCAAACATTGATAAAATAGTTGCATAGAACAAGTGGTACTTACATGTATCTTTGTTTAAGAGGTGGACTTGGTATGTGTATTAAAATTTTAATTGCTTGGAAAGGCGTTATAAACCTGTGATGATTTGCTTGCAATTTACTGCACATGTGGTGCAGATTTTCTGATGTCCGCTTGTGGCGGTAACTGAAAGACACAATGTGCAGCGGGCCATCTGAGGTTTTTCCCATCGCAAACATTTGTTTCTTATTTCAATAGTCTTATAACCTAAATGTGAAAGAGGGAACAATTATATTTCAGTTTGATTTTAATCAATTCATTACAGGGGAGTCTTGGATTTTCCTGTCTCCAAGAATTGTTCTAAGACTTATATCAGGAGTCTTATTACCCAAATGAAGATCATGGAGAGAAGACATGAAGGAAAATGACTGTTTTACTCTGGTTTTACTAAATTCATTGTACACTGTAATCCTTTTGTAGGACGGACCTGCGATCTAATTACCTGTTAAACACGGGACTAGCCACCATAGAGGATGCTGACTTAGTTCTGTTTATTGGCACCAATCCAAGATTTGAGGCCCCACTACTGAACACCAGGGTCAGAAAAAGGTCAGTTGTAGTGTTTCAGGGGGGAATACCATATATCAAGTTATTTTAGCGATAATTTAATTTTTTGCTTGTTTTACACGATCACCTTAATTTACATCTCATAAAAAAAAAAAAAATACAAAAAATTTTTTATCTTGTATTGTTTATGCAAAAAATGATTGACACAAATATAAAAAACGTTACACATTTACCCTATTTTCTAACTTTTGTGACTTTTGTTTCTTTTGATGAAAAAAACTGATATTCAGTAATTAATTTTGATAAAATGATTGATTGTTACCATGATTTATTGGAGTTGTGCATTAATAAATGAAACTTTTATACATTTTGCATTGTCAGATTTTTTTTTTTATATCATTGACCATGTACATAATCTAATAATTTTTCAAATTTCTGTGTTATTTTCAGCTGGATTAATAATGACCTTGAAGTGGCTCTTGTTGGGTCAAAGGTCGACTTAACTTATGATTATGAGGTAAGTCAACTGTTCCTTGAATATAAATACAATTTTATATGTTAAATTGGACATTTTTTTTTGAATTTACACTTTGAGCCCACAATATATCTGTTGAATGAACCTTTTATTGCTGAGTAACTTAGAAAGGAGGCTTAGCTTTATAGAACATAAGTTGATAATGATGGTCTTCACTGCTGCTATTATTATTCTTTATCAAAAGAATTGGAAAAAGCAAAATACATTCAGAATATTTATGGCTAAATTTCTCCTCAATTTTTCTGTAAAACGGACTTGCATCTGCTCATTTCAGAGTTTTTAAGTTGGAATTTGCACTTGACTACAAAAAAAACAAAAAAAAAAACCATGAAAAAAAAGATTAAATGATTTGCTTCATGTATATTCCTTAATTTTTTATTAAGTGAGATCATCCAAAATTTTGTAAAAACTTGCTGTTGATATTTCTAGTATCTTGGAGATTCTACAGAGGTTCTGAAGCAGCTTGCTGATGGTTCTCATCCCTTCTGTAAGGTAAGATGTCTGATGTGTACAGTGTGCAGGGACAACAAAAGGTGGATAGAATTCTGTAAAGTTAAGTGTAAATAACTTAGCCCTGTACATGTTATTGTATAACCACTTTTAACATAAACTTCACATTTTACAGCTTCACAGCTGTCAAAATTTTACAGTTTATAAGCATGAGGTGTACTCTTTATAACTATGCGTACATTGTTTACAGACTCATTCAAGCACATACCCAGCACTTTCACACTTCATATAATAATGTGAACTGAACAGGGAGCTTGACATGCACAACTGTTCACATACTTTACAATGTTTGTTTACTGTTTACATACTTTACACTGTTTGTTTGATATTCACAGACTTTACATTGTTTAATGTTTACAAACTTTATATTGTTTGCTGTTTACAGACTTTACATTGTTTACTGTTTACAAACTTTACATTGTTTACTGTTTACAAACTTTACATTGTTTACTGCTTATAAGCTTTACATTGTTTACTGTTTACAAACTTTACATTGTTTACTGTTCACATACTTTGCATTGTTTACTGTTTACAAACTTTACATTGTTTACTGTTCACATACTTTGCATTGTTTACTGTTTACAAACTTTACATTATTTACAGACTTTACATTGTTTATTATTTATTAACATTTCATTGTTTATTGTTAACAGAAACTGAACAAGGCCCAGCGGCCCATGGTGGTTGTAGGCAGTACCTCACTACAGAGGAAGGACGGCCAGGCCATCCACAACGCTGTATCAACCATTGCACAGACCGCTCGTGTCCAGTCAGGGTGTGGGGTGGAATGGAGGGTCCTCAACGTTCTACACAGGGTCAGTGTTATAAGAGAAAAGTCGAGGGGGGGGGGGGGGGCAGAGGGGGTGATTGAATGATGGAAGGTTATATACTTTTGCCGGGAGAGAGGGCTTCATTTTAAAGCTTTTTGATGTGGGCATAAGTGAATTGTGCAAAAAAAAAGTTGAGGGCAGATGAATCCACTGGCAGGTAAACTAATAGTTTACAGTGTATTCCTCATGGGACACTCTACAAGAAATCCTTGCTTGTGTTTCAGGTGGCCAGTCAGGTGGCAGCCCTTGACCTTGGATACAAAGCAGGGGTAGAATACATCAGACAGAACCCCCCCAATGTTCTGTTCATGCTGGGGGCTGATGAGGGGGTACTCACCAGGGACGACCTTCCTAAGGACTGCTTCATCATATACCAAGGTAGGAGACTCTTGGGGTGGTGGGGTCAAGGGAGGGGGGATACACGTACTACAGACATGGAACCTATCGTTATTCTTAATTACCAAACAAAAAAAAAGGGGGGGGGGTGAGAACTACACCCATGAAATCTCCAATTCTTTGTCACAAAGCCGAAAAAATCTGAAATAATTTTCATTTGTTTCTGTGTTCAAAATTTTAAATGTGTAGTGTTGAAAGTTTTAACCTCTGTGATATACCATTAAAATTTTTAAAAATTTCATGGTTTTACTGTTGACCAACTTTTCCACAACTAGTGAAAACAGAGGGCTTGTAATCTCTAATAAAACTTCTATAGTCTGTATAAATGGTTATTTTAGGAATGTTAAATTTGATGTTTAATATCTTTTTAAAAGAAGAATGAATTTGACCATTTTTATCAAATTCAGGTCACCATGGAGACAAGGGAGCAGCCATGGCCGACGTTATTTTCCCTGGAGCCGCTTACACGGAAAAAGAGGGGACCTATGTAAACACGGAGGGGCGGGCCCAAGAGACCAGACTCGCAGTCTCTCCTCCAGGAATGGCCCGGGATGACTGGAAGATCATCCGCGCTCTGTCTGAGGTATAGTACCTCTATAGGAACAGGATACTGAAAAAGCTTCTCAAGGGGATTAATTTTTTTTTTACATAAATCAATTAATTAACTTATGAATGAAATTAGATTTCCAAGGAAATTTTTTAATTGTTAATTATTATTAAGTACTGTATATATTTTTAAATCAAAGAAATTAAACCCCCAGGAAACCCCATCTTATATCATAACTCAACTATATTTTAGCCCCACTAAAGTTTCTGTTTCAGATCTACTGTAATAAGTGAAAACAATATCTAACTATGGTCCCATTGCATTGTTTATCACGAACAGAGGCCATTCGCTGTGTACCTTTGTTATTCCTCAAGTTGTATACAATTGACTTTGTACCTGTTTTATATAATAGATTCTAGATAGGCCGCTGCCATATGACACACTACAGGAGATCCGTAGCCGGCTAGAGGATATAGCCCCCCATCTGACTCGCTATGGAGAGGCCGAGGAGGCCAATTACTTCAAACAGGCCAATGAGTTGACTAAGGTAACTTCGTGTGCCTCATTGTCTTACTTTCATAACTAGATTCAGTCACCATCTTGCACACAGTTTTTAGATACACAAAGCTTGGAAACTTTAATGTAAGGTCAAGATCACATCAATATGATCAATGATCCAAAAGGGGGTAGGGGGAATAATAATCCTTCATGAACAGCAATACCTGTTAAATTTATTTTTTCTTTTTTTTTTTTTTGGGGGGGGGGGGGGGGGGGTAATTATTTTGGTCTTGTTCTCTGTAGGAGATAACCTTGGAAATGTATAATTTACTGTTTTGTTTCTATCTATCACAGACAATTAAGGGACAGCTAGAGACCCAGCCCCTATCCCCGCCACTACAGAAACTTGAGGACTTCTACATGACCGACTCTATCAGTCGCGCTTCACAGACCATGGCCAAGTGTGTACAAGCCGTCAAAGATGCTACCAAGAACCCTTACATGTAAAGTCAACCAAGCGTGACGGTCAGTGCGAGATCCTAGAGGATTGCAAGGCAGGAGAGTGGAAACGGACACTTAAAAATAACAGAAGAGAATCTGCTTTGTTGTTTTGTGTTAAAAACATTTGTAAATAAAAAAAATTTATATAATATTTAATAATTGTACGAGTTTATTTCACGCTAAAGTGTTGTTCAACTTTTATGATAAATATATATTATTGAACTTAAAGGTAAAAATGAAAATGATATACATGTGTATATATTTATATATAGAATAACTACCATAATTTATGGGGGTATATGATTTTAATCCAACAAGTTATGTGTATTATATCCCCGAGTCTTCGCTAAGTTTAAAATTCGATTGTACAAGATTTTATCCAACTTGTGTGACTGTGTTTTCCATCATTTATTCTGTATATGGAGGAAGCATCCAAAATCATGAAAAACACTTGATATGAGAAATTATAACAATTTTATTCTTTCTGACATTGGTATGGCACTGTTAAACTTTTCCATGCACTGAAAAATATTGAACTATTCTTGAATGAATACGGTAGTTAAATTTAAGAGCTCATGTTGAGAGGACAACAGGCAATTAGGTATCTGATTGTTGAAATCTAAGTCTGTGGGTTAACAGTAGGTTTTCATTTATGAGTCTTCAAAAAAAAAAAGCTAAGTCTAAAGTATAGCTATAATTTTCCAAGCAAATCACAATAATTGAAAGAAAAAAAAAATTCAAATTGATTTTAAAACAAAGTTTGAAAATCTACAATTTTCAGTAAACCTCTGGTGAGATGATACAAAACCATTGGATGAGATTTTAAAGTTTTTTAAAGGGGCAAATCCAACATGTTAAGGTGGAATAACACACCTGGAAAAAGTCACTCAAATTAACAGTAAATTATTTGATTATGAAAGATATAATGATAAATAAACTGTACATATATCAAATAAGCGAAAAATTTGCAGTTTGGGGGTAAAAAATGAATATCTAAAAATTTCAATTCAGTAAGTAACAACAAAAGGCCCTATGGGATTCGAACTCGGGATGTACGGATCACAAGCCAGACACTTTATCCACTCGGCTATGGAGTAAGTTACATGTTGCCGTGAATAAAATCCTTTTAATAAAACAAAATGTCGTTTCAATCAGAGGTCAGCCATTTTGTGATGATGTGTTATTCCACCTTAATGATTTGAATGTCATATTAACCACACTTAAACATCTGTCTACAAAATTCATTTATACACGGTATAAATCTGCATACAAATTAAGAATACAAATTTTCTATTTATACCGATTACCTACACATACTAATTAACCGAGAAAAGTAAACTCTTCACTACAGTCGGGCAATATTCAAATCAGATAACAGATAACGTAGAGCTGTACATGGTTTTGTTTTTGTACAGTAATACTGGTATCAAAAATTTGAACATTAAAATTTAATGCAAAAGAGGCTCGTGTACCACAAAGCTCACCTGAGCAACACCGCCCTCCTGTTAATCAAAGTAATAGTAGTTTTAAAATTACATATAGCTTTACTTTGCGAATACAATGAACATCTAGTCCTGCTATCACTAACTTTCCTCAAGAACTCAGCATCAAGTCTGATTATGACCTCAAATTTATACAGTTTTCTTTTGAGGATTTGAGGAAATAACCGAAATGAGTGATTTCAAAATTTTGGTGACGGCGGAGCCAGTGTCCTGCAAACATAAGCATCATGTAACATCCGATTCAGGTGACAAAGGTCAAAGATAAAACAACCCATTTCTGACCATTCACGTTTTATCGAGAGCTCAAAAATTCTCACCAACCGAGAATTACATTGGATATTTAATGTACATGCATCATGTATATCAATTCAGTCCTTTTGCTTGATATTGTATCAACAGATTCATGTTACAAATATTCAACTAGCCAGCAAGGCATGCATGTATTAGCTAAAATGAATCTTGTGTGTCCGACACCAAAACCATTGACTATAAACAATCACACCAATCTCCGCACATGTAGATTTATTCATTAATAAATAAATGAAAAATTAAGAATTTTATACTTTCATATTATACTGGAAATAAATTTTAATTTCTATTTAGGCAATAGCATAGAATTAAAACTTGGCATCTAACAGCCTTATATTATTAAATGATTACCAAATGTAATTGATGAGTGTATAAACTGAAACATTTCAATTTCTCATTAGTTTACAAATTTCTATTTAAAGGTAACTAGGAATCTACAATACACATGGATTATGTAAGATATGTAATAACCTGCAGTACATACATGTACATTATGTAAGTTACAACTTACATAATGCATTTTGTACATTGTGAATAACCCCCTACTCCCCAAGTTTTGTACTATTGAGATCTTTCCATGCCAATGTAAAACAAAGCCAAGTGTTTCAATTTACATAATACAGCTTCCGGGCAGTGACAATTGTACTTTATTGCACATTCACTGGGAAAAAATATATGGATTATCACAAAATGACAAAGAAAAATATCTTAACAAGGAAATGTTTTAAAGTAATGCATAGATACAGTATTCATATAGCACATTTACCGCCCTCTTAAACTTCAAGCCTCTTTTGGTATTTAACGTTGTTTAAAAAGAAAAAAACCCATATCACAAAATTGAAAACAATAGGCGACAAACCAAAAGAATAATGTATGTAAATTATACAGGAAATGAAACAATCCCTGAAAAGTAAATGTAAGGATGTTCAGTTCAATATGGCACCGATCATTGGGTGGAAAAGTCAAAGTAATCAATCACTTTAGAGGTTGGGGCCGTTTCCTTGGTGTTATTTGACATCTGAACCCGTTCTATAGGTTTGTCCTTGAGAACTTCACAGCTATGTTTGGCAGCAAAAGCAGATTCTCTGAAAATAGAAAAAAAAAATGTTTTTAATTAACAATGCAAATTTTCTGCATGAGCCTTATGACTTTTCAATATTTACAAGACTTTCAAAATTTTATGCAATGTAATTTGTACACAACAGCTCAGAAACCATGCAAGAAAACTTTTCCAAAATTGCTCTCCCTTTTTCATGAGAGAGAGAGAGAGAGAGAGAGAGAGAGAGAGAGAGAGAGAGAGAGAGAGAGAGAGAGTTAAAATATTTCTTTTGCAAAGACCAGGTTCACTGTTAAAACATTTCTGATGTGTTATTGTTGTAGAGAACCTTTACCTGATTGTAGTCTCATTGTATCTGTGTGGGATAGGGACTGGGGCCTTGGGGTGAAGCTCTCTCTGAATAAATGAGGTCAAGGTCACATTCGGAAGCCAACACCTATCCCTGAAATCATAAACCATAAGCATCAACCATCAAGCTCATTTAATATCTCCCAAATGATTTCCTCTTTTGAATGATATTTTTCTCAAGTTTGATTTTCAAAATGATATTTTTTAAACCTGTGGGTTTCACTGATGATTACCAGGTAGCATCAGAAAAATACCAAAAAAATCCTATTTTTATTTTCTAAAGCAAGGATTCGTTTGTGTTGCAATCTGTTAACTGTAACAAAACTCTTAAATTGAAAAAAAAACAAAACTGTGTACTTGTGTGCCGTTGCCACCACATTTTTGCTGGGTTCGTAATCGTAACTCTGGGTCTCACATCCGTAACACTCGGCCAGTTCATGGATCAGCCGGCGCTGGTCACGGTTCATGCAGGGGAAAGAATGCGAGCGATATGCTTGCTTAGCCTGCAAAAAAGAAATGACAGGAATTTTCACAGTCACCCTATATACTGCTACTTGAATCACAATCCCAATTCAACAAATGAAACCTGTAATTAAATAATCTTTCATTATTGTCAACAGTTACTGTATATTTTTAAATTACTGTAATTACTATATTTTTTTTTAAAATACAAGTCCCATGTGTACCTTTTTGGCATTCTGCACCAAATCATTGAAGTTCTTCTCGACACCTCCAACGAAATGAAGATTTTTTCTGTCGATAGAAAATAAAACAATAAATCCTCATTCTACTGAATTTGACCATGGCTTATCATGCATTTTCTCTAAGCCATTGTTTTTAGGATGTGCATGTAAATTCTAGGTAAAGAGGCATTTATATTATGTAACATTATTGAAATTACAGGCAGTTTCATGAATTAATACATGCATTACCTATTCAGCTACACTAGATAACTAGTGTAGATACCTAGTTAGTGCATCTTCACAGGAAATTATGATATAATAATTTTTCTGGAAGTTAAGCCATCTACTATTGATTTTTGTTGCATTCATTAATGCAACATTCTTTTTGTTATGTGTAGCATTGTCTAGTGTAATGTGGGATGCATTGTATATAACCTTGGAACTTACTTGGTAAAATCCTTAAGGAAATCTGAGAAGGAGGGGATACCAAGCTTGTTCCCGAGGTCCGGGTTCTTGATCTCGAGGGCCAGGGCTAACCGCCGATTCCTCTCAATGAGGGCACACTCGGCATCACATTCCAGTGCACTGTAACCATAGCGATTATGTAAACTTCCCATGTTGCACTACAGTTGTTACATGTATACTATATACACATAACACCAACTGGTATCACCTCTGAGATGCAAATTCATGTACTACATGTATAATGCACTGTACTTGGACACAAATCATTTATGAGATTAATTGAAAACTGATGTGAAGATTTTAAAATCTGTCTTATAAATATTAGATGATTAACTCTTACTGCTAGACACAGATCCTCCAAAAAAAAAAAGAATTATCAATTTAAACTTATTTCTGTCAAATATTAGCTTTCAAACTGTGCTAAAAATTGTGTGCATTTCAATTATAATTTCAAGAAATCTTTCTAAAGGATTAAGCTGTCATGAACATAATACCAATTTTATAGTATTTAGGCAATGGAAATTGAAATAAATCAGTTTTCATCATATAAACTGTAAATGAAACACCCAGTGCTCATCTCATCACATTTCAGTTAATAATACAATTTCAAGATAAAATATTTTTTGTAAAATTAATGAGAAAATCACCACAAAAATGAAAGAATTGGTTTACATGGACAGTAAATGATACACAGAGCACTCACTTGGTCTGCTTTTTGGCCTTCTTGCCAGAAGTTAGATGTGATATATCTACACTCTGTCCCGCACCCAAGGACGTAGCAAGTGACTGCATGGTCTTACTGTGGGTCAAAGATCAAAGATTAAAGGTCAAAAGTAGTCAATTATTCAATAGTAAGAGTAGATTTATGAACCATACATACCAGTTCAGTCATGTAACTTCAACTGACCAAAATTTTATAAGACTGAATCCTGTCTTTGGATTTAAATCAAATGGTTTAATTTCACATGCTTATTGTAACTTTTTTCTTACAATTTTGGTTTTATTCCGTACTTCTTATGAATTGGACTAAATCAACAATATTCATAGACTAAATCTTGTCATTGACAATGATTAACCCATATTCTTTAAAATTGATTAGCCTGCTTAATCTTTTAAATCCAAACTGACCTTTTGAACCCTGACTGACCTTTTGAACTCTTTGTTATCCAGTGACTGACAGGTTACCATGGATTCCCTGTTACCACAGCTACATTTTATCTTCACCTGTAAAGACAGCAACATTTAACTAATCAATAAAAGTAATCTCATTACAAAAGCCTAGGCCCAGTAAAGGTTGTGCAAAATGGTTGACACTTGATAACGAAATAATCAGTCATTATGAGTTGCCAATATTTTTTTATTGTTGATTATTAATAGATTATTTATACATGTACAGTTACTGTGAATTACATTTCAAAAAGCATATTTTCTTGGTAATTACATATAAATAAACAAATAAAATTATTCATCTAACAAAATTTTCAATTCAGTATGCATATTTACATGCATGTTCAAGGTTATACAGACCTAGATGGAAATTTATTCCAAATACAAATCACAGTATCATACAATTTTTCCACACTGAAAGTACGGTAACCGTTAAACTTAAATATCTTCTAAAAATATTTGCTATGCAATAAATGTATAAATGATGTGTTCTCTAATAAATAGAAATAGTGAGAGAGCTGACCTCTGCTTTACAGGGGACGGATGGACACGGATCGTCGCCATGACAGCGTGTCAAACACAGGTGATTACATGTCGCCCTCTTCTTCCGACACGGTTGTCTACACGTCTCCCCCTCTGCCTGACACGGACCCTACAGTGAGAGAGAAACAGATTTAAAATTGGGCATAGGCCCTACAGGGACTTGAAATTGAAGTATTAATATTGGACATATTAGTTTCTATAGGAACAGAAAAAGCCAGTACATGTACTGTAAATTTCTTATTTTGCTTGAATATTTAATTCAATGATTCCACCTCTTGTATCCCAAAAATACAAATCATGAAAGCCAAATTTTTATCAAAGTTTCATAGAGTTTGCATCTGTCAGAAAAATAATAACGAAAATTGTGAGGTGTGCTTCTCAAAGTTTTACATCAAAAACAGAAACATAAAACATGGGTTGGGGAAGGTGTTGGTAAGAAATTGTGTTCACCATAAGTTACTGGGTACATATATTAATCATAATGATTATAATTATCATAATTTATTATTTAGTATCATGAACAAGCTCTTTACACTTTTAACATCCAAATCTGTACTTTGAAGAATCACTTAGGTGATTTATTATGGTTTTCATCGGTTCTTATAGTTGCTTGTTTTGACGAAGGGACTTACACTATGGCAGACTTTAGTACATCTGTGTTGTTTACAAGGTAACTCATTATTACAGGGTAAGCCACAAGAGATGTTGTCTCGGTGACAAGCAATGTTCTTCCTTTTCTGAAACAAGACAGAACATGGATTATTGCATCACAAGACTCTGATGGATAATTAAAAAAAAACAATGGATTTTGCGCACGAGATTAAAAAATTGGCAGAAATACATGTATTAGCTGAGAGAGAGAGAGAGAGAGAGAGAGAGAGAGAGAGAGAGAGAGAGAGAGAGAGAGAGAGAGAGAGCATCACATACCTCATGTTTTCCCATACACCATTTTTCAGTCAGAGCAGTACAAGGGGGACAATTTTCCTCACTGTGACATCGATGTTGCACTAAAGTTATAATCATTATCCAATATTATTGTTGGATGATAAATCTCAAACACACATTGTTTGCCATATTTAAATACGATCACTTTTGAACTATTTGCATGACAGAGTTAAATGTCTTTGTTGTGGTGCATTTAAAGTAATATTCGTAAATTTAACGAAGTTGAGCCCCAAAAGAATATAAAAAGGAATGCTGGGGACAATCCATGGACACCTACATCATACATTCTAGGGAGTAGTTTTTCAGCTTTTCTTTTTGAATTAATAATTTCCCTTAAATAAAATCAAAATTTCAAAAAATACTCTACACCAACTTTTATTCATGTTCAAGAAAATATCACAAATACTTGATCATATCACATAATATTGTTTGGCATAATTAAGCTTTCAATGTCAGTAGTATTCATTACATGTATTTCAAATGCAAAAAGCTCAGTTCGATATTTAGTCTCTGTGATCTAGTTTATCACTGGAAATTTGCAAAATAAATCAAAGTTGCTGCGAGTACAAGTTGGATCTACATACAGTACATGGATCACTAGTATATGTAAGAGCATGTTGTTAGTGAGGCAGCTTACCATCGTGATCGCAGGCATGGACACGGTTACACAGCTGATGACACTCGGGCGGCCTCGCCCCGCAGGGAATGGGTGGGAACATGATCTCAGCTCCGCAGTGACAGGACAACTCGTCAAAGCCTAGAGCATAGAATTAAGTAAATAAACAACTCGCAAAACCTACAGCATAGAGAGTACATATTAAACAACCCATCACAGGGAATGGGATGGGGGGGGGGGGGGGGGGGGGGGTACATGATCTCAGCCCTGCAGTGACAGGACAGCTCCTTAAAACCTTGAGCATAGAAAACAGGTATAAACAAGTAACCACAATTATTTTAGGAGGGCTGGATAGTTGTGGTCATTATAAGGCTATATTTACCTCCTTATGAAGAAGTTAAAATATTTGGATATTTTCTTTACTAAATGTTAGTTTATGGCCAAAATTATCACATGTCAAAGTTTAAGGCAGATCTGATGGTTAATTTGTTGACCACCCAGCCTCCTTTAACCTACTGCTTATAATTAGAATACAAGCATAAATTATAATGTTATCTGATCTCATATTAATGTGTGTTATTCAAGTTTAATCTACTTATAAATATTTCCATATTCTCTCATTTTTTTTCATGGTAAAACAACAAAAATGCTTCTTTAAAAATTTCTAAATATATTTTAAAGTTTTAAAATAAATTATTGCAGACATTGTTTGACTTACTGGCCATCAGACATGGCGGACAGTTGCCACGGTGACAAGGCTCTTCACACCTATGAAGACCACACGGAAGTTTCTTCCCACAAATCAAATTACAGGCATGGTCTTCTGACTGAAAAGTGTGAAATAAATTAATGTAAAAAACTTCAAAGGAGTTTGAATTACATGTACAATTATTATATAACTAAGGGTGCTTTATTTCTGAAATCAAATTGATTTACTTTTAATTTTCAATATATGTTCCAATTTCCAAAATTCTTTTCTGACTTTCAAGTGGAAAGATGCTATACATGTAATGAAATTTTTAAAGAATGATTTTAAATCTTGTTTACAGCTATGATATAGAATTTAAGGTATGGATTAGATAACACATCACTGAGCAGTGGGTAATGTAAAAATACCACAAGGCATGTTTAACCATACAAAAGTGGTTCAAGTTACACATCACAAAACAATTATTTAGGTTAATTTTTACACCAAAATGGTTTATGCTAATTAACACACCACCATGGTTTATGCCGCATTATATAGTACGTTCTATACATACCATACAGCAGTGGTTTATGCTACTTACCACACAGCAGTGGTTTAAGCTACATACCACACCACAGTGGTTTAAGCTACATACCACACCAGTGGTTTAAGCTACATACCACACATAGTGGTTTATGCTACATACCAGACAGCAGTGGTTTATGCTACTTACACACAGCAGTGGTTTATGCTACTTACCACACCACAGTGGTTTAAGCTACATACCACACAGCAGTGGTTTATGCTACATACTACACATAGTGGTTTATGCTACATACCACACAGTAGTGGTTTATGCTACATACCACCCAGCAGTGGTTTATGCTACATATTACACAGGAGTGGTTTATGCTACTTACCACACAGCAGTGCTGCCCACACTTGTGTCTCTGGCAGGACCTCAGTTTGTTACACTTTCTCTCACACAGGAACACCCGGTCTGTAACGAAACCACACCCACGTGAAAGTATATTCAATATCTTATACACTGTATTTTGTATGTAGAATCTCTCTTTTAGAAATTTCTCTCTAACAATTGTAATCTTGTATGCCCTCTGGGCCCAAAATTGAAAATAAAACTACTACTACTACTGTATAGCAAAACTATCTGTTAAAATTGGAGTCTCACTTTTCATTAAATTCTTTTTTTTCATTTCATAGTGATCTTTAGATACTTTGATATCTTATCTTTTGATATTATTGATCTCTGATATTACTGTTCATACATTAAAAGTATAGTCAATTGCGAGCATTAAACTCAATATTCAGCTTCTTTTCGTAAATTTGTCAATACCTTTAAGCTTCATGACTTCAGTACATGGGAACTCTTTCTTAAACTTTGTACAGCGACAGGTCAGCTCCGTTGTCAGGTCACATGACCCACAGGGCCCCTCATGACATTTACGCTCACAGATGTGGGGCTTCTCTGCAAGAGAACACCACAAACAATATGTGAACATGCATAGTGTTTACAAATGGTCTTCCAAAATTTACCCAATACATTACATTAACACAGTGTTAGTTTTGGATTCTTAAAACACTGCTGATTTGATTAGCAGATATCTTCCTTTTACTGAAGAGAAACAAAGCAAATTTACTCATGGACAACTTAAATACATGTAGTTACCGTCCACTATTTGAAATTATTTTTTATCAGTCTAATCAGGACACTGAAATGATGTTCATGTACAAAATTTTTTTCATTTCATGGGTATCTACAATTTTTTTTTAAACATTTAATAAAAATATAATATTTACATGTAATTTCTCTCTACATGTGAATCTGATTTTTGTTTGATAAACTTTGAAAGAAAAACAACAGGATACCAGATATTGCAGATAATTAATGATGGTAAGTTTGGGAAAAGTCAAGACCAGTAAACGAAGCTGTATAATAATACTGTAAAATAACTAGTTTGTAAAATATTTTTAATCATGAGGATTGCATAGCATTATTGTTGTGAATATTTCTCCCAGCGAACTAATCATAAAGTATCTTTTGAAAACATATCTTTCATGTAATCTATAGTCTGTCCCAAGATATTTATGCAGCACATTTTGCCGGTTTTGAATAAAATACACATACCTGTGAAAGAAGTGCAATTGAAATCGATGAAAGGGATAATTTCAAAGATATCTTCATTGACACATTATCATTTTTCACTCATAAAAGTTCACAGGAACGAAAACTGATTTCTTACGGAGATTTATAATGGGGAAATGTTTACATCTTTTCTACCTTCGGAAGTCACTCGGAATATATTGCGCAATTTTTTAACGTTATCATCCGGGTCTGCTTCAATACAAAATCCCCGTAGACATTACATTTTTTAGCCCTTATTGAAACATGATCAGCTAGAGGGGGCGTTTCAACAGAAATATCTTGGAAATTTTTCATACTTTTGAATGAACATCGTTTGAACCCTGTGGTATTTATAAATATTGAGTAATTAAGCAAAATGTGAATCCAGGATATCTCGGTACAGAGTATAGTACATCTTGATTGCATTGCCTCAAACCAGTTTATCTCTGATAATTCACGAAAATAAGTCATCACCGTGACGAAAAAAAGTATTCTGAGCTACGTTTTAAAAAACTTACAATAGAGTTGTAAATATTTTTAGTTTCATGAAACTCTCATTGATGAACAAAATTCATATAAAACCATTAATTTACAACTATTTTGATTTCTCTAATTATATTTTACAGCCATTAAATTGCAACATTTATTAGTTTGTAATTTATAAGCATTCATTAATTTTGTTGTAAGCCATAAGTTCTTTTGTAAAACACAGCCCTGTATATCAATTCACTGCCCCCCTCCTCCTTCGCTCCCCCCTCCCCTCAAAACATATACATATACTTACTTGGGGGTCCACACTTCAGAGGCTTGCGACATTTACCCCCACACGTGGGTATGGGGTCTAGGCAGGACTGCCTGGGGGTGGGGCCGAGGTCAGCCAGTTCCCTGGCCCCACAGGGACAGGTGGTGATGGCCTCCGGGAGGAGTGTACAGGTCTGACAGGGCCCCGGGTGACAGGTGTCCTCACAATGGTGATTACCACATCCTAACGTCCTGTTATGATACATGTATTATATAAATTATATAAATACATGTAAACATTTAGTAGGATTTCAGAATTCCCACCTTTTTTTCAGTGTGTGCAAATTCTATTTATTTTTTGCAAAATCTCATTTTTTTGAAATTTGAATTGACAACTACGAAAACATATTAATTTATAAAAATCTTGCAACTGATTTATTTTCAGCTAACATAAAACAACAAATTTCACAATAAATAGCAATAAAGGCAAGATCCTGCTTTAATTTGGAGTATGTATGGTACAAAGTTATTTGACTATTATTCTGTAATTATACACGTCATTTTCTTGAAACACATGAACTACTGTAGATTCCTTATTAAACACGAGGAATTAATATCCGTTTAAAATCACGAGAATTGGTGCTCGTGATTTTATATTCTTGCGATTTGATAAAAAACAGCAGAATTAGGGAATTAACGTAAGTACTTGCGTAAAATAAGGAATTTACAGTAATGTTACTGTATTAAGTCTCACTTGTCACATTTGTTGCCACAGCTGTAGGACTCAATGAAGGAGTCGCTGCTGCCACAAGTTACCTCCCTTGATTCATGACTGCCATAGCACTCTGCAAAATCAATCACTCAGAATTATAAAAGAACCTTATTACACTGATTGCAAATAAACAGCAAATCAAACATTTCATAAATAATAGTTATTTCCATTCATTCAAATTTAAACTCTTAGCTAAAATAAATGTTACTGACAGTACTATGTTCAAAAATTTGTATATGTTTTCAAAATAATGTACTAAATCTAATATCACTCAGTTTTTAATAAATTAATATAAAAAATAATTTTATTAAGGGACAAGGCTGAAACTAGAGAAAAGCTGTCAAAAATCAAAATCCCAGTAATATGCACACCTCTGATATATGTACAATTGATCTGCCAAACAACAACTTCCTATCTTGAAAATTGTAGGAGGAGTTATCCATACAATAGGGGTACCCTTTTTGCAGCTGCCGTCACACAGGTATGCAAACCCTTCCATTTCATTACACCCAATTGCACACCTGCAACTTGCGGCCGACGTGTAGTATTCCTTTCCTGGTCTTAGATTTTATGCATTTATTTCTTGTTTTATGTACATTTACTGTTTGTAAATAATGCATCAACCTGTTTATTTGATGCTAGTGTTCTCCTTGCTTGAAAAAAGTGAAAAGTATAAAATTTGATAATTTCACCACCACCGAGCAAGATGTACGTCCACAAAATACTTCGAACTGTTAAGAGGTCTGCAGTTTATAGGGGTTGTAGGGATAGCGGCAATGAAAGAGAAATATGGCGGACAATGACTTTTACGAGTAGTGTTTAGCTTAAAGAAGCTCAAGAATGGAAAAAAAAACAACTCCTTATTACAAATATTTTCTAATATAAATGTTCCTAGTAAACTAATATCACTTTAAATGGATATTTCTAAAATTAAAAAAATATTCCATGACCTTTCAAATTAATAGGTTGTGACCTTATACCTTGTTTGATGACCTCTGTACAGGGTTCACAAGGTCCTTCGTGACAGACCTCCTTACAGAAATGCTTGCCACAGTTCAGCTGCCTCTCACACACACTCAAACACTTGACGATATCTACACTGCTGCATTTCATGGACTGACTGAAATCAAAAACAAGAAATTGTAAAATTCCTAACATCATGTGTATGGTACAAACTTTATAACTAATATGCACCTCCCAAAATTGGATGGAAAATGGTGAAAAAACTGCCTTCCTATGTATAATACGCACCCAAAAATAATTTGTTCCATTCTAAAACTAACAATCCCAAGAAACATCATCAAAACCTGGGTCACACAGATTGGGGCTTACCTCTGTTTCCCACACAAACACTGACGGGTGACCACTGCATTACAGGGTGGGCAGGGACCTGGATGACAGAGGCTGAAATGAAATAAAATTAACATGAAAAAACTATATAACTTAAGGTGGCTGGGTGGTCAACAAATTAACCATCAGATCTGCCTGAAACTTATATACATGTACACGTGTATATGATACTTTTGGCCATGAACTATTAATTATTAATGAAAAAATCCAAATATTTAGCTTTAAAATTAGAACATTTTTCTTTATCTTTATACAGAACAGATAAAACCAGCAAAATAAGAGATCTGATTTTATCTAAGGAATGAATTCAATAGATACCGCATATACATGTACGAGTATAAACTAGAGTGGGATCGTTTATTCTTTATAGACCAATACACCATTGCTTCATATGATAAAACCCAAAATAAAGCCTGGAGCTGTCATTCAGCAGTTAACAATGTTTTAAGGAGATGTTATCAATCGGACGGGTATATATTGCATTGTTTACTGCATTCACATATATATCTATGTACACAAATTGAACATACATGTTGCAGTGGTGTTTACATCTCGCCGAGCGATTTTTCTTGCACACTTCTCCACAACTGTGCGGAGTCTCCATTCGGTTCCATTCAGGGTCCCGACATTTTCCTGTCAATTAAAAAAAATTGAAGATAAGAGATTGATCTTTGATATCATCACATTTAAAACATATTAATTTCACTGAAATTTAGATACATAAACGGGAAATTTTCAGGCATTTATTTGAACAATTACGTGCTTTAAATTTATGTAGCATAGAGTCTGTTATAAAATATAATTTATAGTACCGGTATATTCTCAAGGTAAATGAAAACGACTGACCACAAAAACAGCGGTACTGGTTGGGAATCTTGTCAGCAGTGTTTTGACAGGCAGGGCATCTCCATCCATTGTCGAGGCCTACAGAACCAGATACAATACATGTACTCAATGAAACTCTCTTATTGTATGAAATTCTAAATGTCTAGGAGTTATCAATATTATATCAAATAAATTCATCTGTGTGGTGATGGGTGGTGAATGATGATGGTCAAGGACAAGATACATGTACAATAATAATTAATATTTAATATATAATTAAAATACATGTATTAATATTACACACAGTTAAAGAAACTTTCAGCAAAATGCCAAGGACAAACAATTTCGATATATATGGCCTAATTATAAATGTAATTTATTACACAAGTGTATTAACTGATAAATTTATCATAAGTTTTATGATTAAAGGGGGTTATGCAAATCATATAATTTGCTGCAAACATAAATGTGTTATTAGCATGTTTGCTGTATGTTATACTGTATATAATAATAACCTTCAACTCTAGCTGTGGGCGACTTGGCCCATGTCTTGATACATCGGAGGTGGAAGATGTGATAACATCCGTTACAGCTCCACACGGCGTTCTGTCCTCGGATCGTGTCACAGCACACCATGCACTCGTACGTGCCCGCCGTCAGCTGTTCTATCAGCAACGCTGTCAAAACACAGTCCAAAGTCAGCCAAACAAGGTTTAAAATGTTCATTACACCCTCATGCTTCTCAATTGCAATATGTATTACGGTACTGTTTGTGATAAAAAATAATTGTAGTACATGTACTATAAAATTAAATAAATTCAAAAACTGCTACATGTATACAATATTTTGCCACGGTTACTGATAATAAAATTTTCATTAACCTTAATCTTAATGTTCTTCCAAGTTATGAATATCATTGATGTCTTTCAATAAATGTATTCCTATGATGAAATATATCTTATCTTTATTTCAGTACAGTGATGTTTGCAGCATCACAGAAGATCACCCCATTCTTAGTACCAAGAGTTCTTAGTACCCATAATCATGATAATTATGGGTCAAAAAACTTGTGGTCAAAACTAATTGATCCCTGTGAGCAGCATGTACCAATAAAGGTCACCAATGATTGCTTGTAAAAACAGAACACTGGGCCTTACCTCTCTGGCTCTCATCTACTTTCCCCGATGCTGTTCTGAGCAGGGTCTGTTTTCTCTTTCCTTGCCCCTTCTGCGGCTGCTGTTGGTGCTGATACATTAAGTTCTGTTTCCTCATTGGTTTGTAATGAATTGACTTCTCCTTCTCGTGTCTTCTAGGCATCTCCACATCGCTGGCACTACTTCTTGTCTCCACTGAGAAGCAGGTGTCATCGCTAGCCTCACTCATGGATTCTGACATCGTCCTCCCATCCCTTTCTACTACCGCTTGGCATATCTGATCCATGAAAGATTCCTGGTTTTTGTATTCTGTACTTTCGCCATTGGAATTTTTATGTTCCCTCTCCCTGGTTTTGGGGAAGTTCTCTTTTCTATTCCCTGTTGAAGCTGAACTTTGTGCAATTCCTTCATCATATTGGTCACGACCCTTTCTACTTTCACTTTTGCTTGCATAATGATCTCTGGGACTATTTCTCTGACCTTGTCTGCTTTCCTTTTTATTGGGATTATTATAATGTCTCCTATCTGCATGCTCTCCACCATACTGATAATCCTCTCTGCTATGGCCATGCCTATTTTCTTTTTGATGATCAGAATTATCATACTTATTTCCCTTTTTATTCTGCCCCTTTCTCTGATCCTCTGTGAGGTGTTGATTGTGTTTAGCCCCCTGGTGGCCACCTCTAGGTCTCTCCGGGTGCCCTTTACTCCCATATTGGTCTTTCCCATGATTACCTTCTGTCACATCTGTCTTACTGGTTGACTTTTTACTGAATGAAGCAAAGTTCTTTTCGAAGAAGTCTTGATCAGAGCTATAGGTTTTACTTTTTCTCTCTGCCACCCCACTCTCTGAACTGTGGCTATTACTGGACTTCTCTCTTGCTTTCTCTGTCTGATGTTTTGAATTTTGCTTCTCCAATTTTTCCGCACTATTATTACCACCACTTTCATTACTCTTTTTCGTTTTTTGAGATATTTCACTTGTACCGTCGCTTGGCCCATCTTCTCTTTTTTCAAAGTTATTTGATCCTCTGTCTTTATGAAAACTTCCCACATATTTTTCGCCATATTCCCCATCTTTTTTGTGTCTGTGATCTTTACCCTGAACAGGTGATCCGTATCTTTCTGTCCTCTGACCCTTTTCACTTCTTTGACCCTGACCTTGTTTATAGCCATGACCTTGGCTTCTGCTATATCCACGACCTTGACCTTTTTCATACCTAAGACCTCTTTCATATTCTGAATCTCTTTGATACTGTTCATGTTCTCTGTCATATCCATGTTTATAACCCCCTCTGTGTCCTTGACCTCTCCTATAACCTTGACCTCGGCCAGATTGTGGGCGATACTCTTTAGAACTTCCTTGCTGGGGGTGTGGCCTATTTTGTTTACCTTCACTATATTCACGGTATGAATTCTCTAAAGTTGACTGCGGCCTAGTTTCAGAATTGACAAACTCCCCACTCTGGGCAAAATTCTGAGGAGGAGGTGGAAAATATTTCATGTTTGGGACATAAAATTGACCAGGAGGTGGCGTTTGGAAAAAGGATGGAGGAGGCATGTGCATTGGGGGAGGGTAATATGATCCATTTTGTGGATCATACTCTCCGTAGCTTTGATAGGGATCTGTTTGATAGTAGTAGGACATTTCTGGCCTGTGTCTTCAATAACTTAATAACTCTGAAAGGACAGGAATTTACCATATGTGATAAGAAATTTTATCCGTTTATTTTACATTCAAAAACGAGATGATTGAAATAAAGCATGGAATAGATAGATTTTATATCAGTCATCGGTTGATAGTAAATTTACACTATTGAAATCGAAAAAGAAAACGAAACCTCATGAGAAACTTCGAGGAAATTCGGTTAACATACCTCTCTTCTTCTACTTGACTAGTGGTCTGCTCAGTTCTGTGAGTTTTAAAGTGGCATTGAATCCATTATTTATCATTAAAGTAACTAGAATGAATATTTTTAAGTGTTGTTGCTATTTTTACGCAAATTACTAAGTTGGGCAATTGTTGTCTGGTCAAAATTTCATAATACACCCGTAACACCGTCTCACTGAGGCGCTTGAAATTCAGATCACCAAAGCGTTTACCTTTGATGGCGACTGTAACCATACGTCTAATCCGTTCGTTTGAACATCGGAATTTGAAACACGTTGTTTACCATGATATTGACTTGACACAGAGTGTTGCAGACTTCATAGACTTTGTCAAGAAAGGTAAGTTTACCATAAGATGTTCTCCGAAAAATAACGACTTTGCTCTGCTTGCGATTTTTCAACCGGTTCAGAGTGGTTTCTTTTGGGAAAACGAAACTAAGTTCTTTTTAGTTCACCTGAACCAATGTATTCCAGAACTTGTTTATTTCGTCGACATATTCCTGACTTGGCAATATACCTATGGTTGAAGGTGAATAACCTTATCTTCTGCATTAAGCAACTATTTTTATTGAAATATTTAAAATTGACTTTGTACAAGTTAGGCCTCCACATTTTGAAATATTTTACTGTACCCAGTATCTAACAGATTTTTACATCATGTATATAGGCCCTATAACTTTTATGCCAGATATGGTACACCGTAGCAGGCTAGTGATAAGGCCTATTGCTCATTTGCAAGCAAGGCTGCATAGATAAATTCCATAATATTATTTTTGCTGTCATCATAATGTCAATGGGCGTCGGGCAATATCAAGCGCCAATATACTCCTTGTTTTGGTTATAAAATGTATCATGGCCATGTGTTAACTTGATACCCTTGCATGCATGATAACGTGATAATTTATAGCCGACTTACATAATAATAAAAGTTATATCCCTTCGTGGGGTCAATCAGTAATGGTCATCAATTTTCTGGAGCAAATGCAATGTGCATGTTTATGAGTTAATCTCGGTAAATATTCTACTCAGCTTGATATTTGAGCAACACACCATCACAGAACCCCAGGATGTCATGTCTGGAAATTTAGTTCAAACTTTGGTGGCTTGTGGCAGTTAAAATGAATTTCCAGACTGACTCAAGATTTGGTGAAGGTGTCAGTCCAAATATGAAGCTGAGTCAAAGATGAATCTATGACAAGTTAACAGTAGGTACTGCTAGAATACAATATAATTTTATGCATTTAGAGACAACCTAGCTCTCATTAAATATGATCTTTTGAGCATAATAGCTGATATTAGCTCCTTTCAACACAGGTCCAAGTTTGAATTGTACTTGTTGTACTGTATACAGGGTTATTTTCGCTGCCAGTAATTTTCGTCCCTCTACTCTTGCAAACAGTTTCACACTGTCTTGAATTCATTCAAACACAGTTGTGTTTAAGGAGAGATATTTTGAGACATTGGATATCGCTAAGTCTTAAATTCGCCCGTTGGCAAAGAGGGCGAAAGGGGCAAAAATAAAACGGGGGCGAATATTTCCGTTTTGAGAATATATTGATATTGATTGTTATTTAACTTCATGTTTCTTTTTTATTTTTTTTTATAGATATTTCTACAAGACCTGGATTACCTCCTCCGTTCAAGAAGTATTCATTTGGTGAGGCCAAAAATAGATAAAATATATATTACAGTCAAACCTCATTATCTCAAACTACATGGGACTGGTTTAAAACTTCAAGATATCCAAGTATTCGAGATATCAAGGGTAAATTACTGAAGTATAAGTGGTTGACACTTACAAATCACTTCGACATATCCATTATATTCGAGATATCGGTGTTCAAGATACCGAAGTTCAACTGTATTTTTGCATTTTGAATTTAAATGCATGATTACTCCTTTATGATACTATAGTATTTTAGCTACATTTTTTTGTAACAAAATGATTTATATTTTTAGATACACTGAAGATCTCCCATAAAGCTTATGGATACAAGGTCAGCATTTAAATGCTATTGTTCATTTTTTATGGATGATTTTAGCAAAGAAATATGATATCTTATTGAACATTCAGGAACCTTTTTTGAGTTGCCTATTTAAGTCATAAAACTACATGTAAATCTATGGACCTAGCATGAAAGCTTATAATTATTTAAATATCCATCAGACATTTGATGTTAATTGAATGATATTATTCATGAAATAGCTGATGAAACCACAGTAATAATACTTTCAGTACTTTGATTTCTTATTCTTCTTACTATAAAATTTAATGTAGAGTAACGATCCAGTGATAAATCTAGAGGATGATGAAAAGTTGATCCTGAAAGAGGAGTGTACACTGAAAGAAAATGGAGTAGGTAAGTGCAACTACCGACTTTATGGTTCATCAATTCTGACAACTTGTTTACTTATCTTGAACCAGCATGTCAAATTTTGCTTAAGAAATGATGAATTTCCAAAAATACTGGTATTCTGAAATGACTAATTATTGTGTTTGGAATTTACTTGTATATACCAGACTATTTTCTTGTGTTTATAATGTTAAAATTTTATGATTTTTTGTGATTTTAAGTCTATACATGTTGATGTCTTTAGCAGGTTAATACATCAAAAAATATTTGCAAAAGTTGCCAAATAAAATTTTGTTCAGTTATTTATTATTTTCAGTGCTGTAAACTTTACCTCCATTTTTGCTTCATTAAAATGAAGTGCCCTTGTCTTTTTTCTTGTCAGATAATGAGACGGAGATCTCCTTCTTCAGAATGGAGGATTATCTAGAGTACAAGAAAAACCCCCATCTTGCTTGGTGATCACAATATGCCTGACACTACCAATACAAACTTGCGTCCTATAATTATGCAGCAGGAATCTGCAATCAAGCTTCATTGTAGTTTTACAAACAGCATACAACGGTGAAAAGTGATGAATCTCTGCCTAGAGGGATTGATTGAACTGGAGGCAGTGAGGAATTTGTTGACATTGTGAAAAGAAAAAATGTCGAGAACAATGCTATTCATTGACATGGTTCTTAAGTAATCAGTTGATGATAATTAAAAATGTCATGCAAGAAAGATTTGTTTTCATATATATTTAAATAAATTTAACAAGTTATATACAATTTTTGTTAATTTTGAGCTAACAATATAGGTAGGAATTAAGATTTATTAAAGTGTAATCGGGTGCACTAACAAATGCGAAAGGTTGATAACTGAGATAGGAAATGAATTGAATACATGTATTGCCATTTAGAGATCTTGTTTATGCAGCTTGAATCAATTAATATTCAAGTATAGAGGGCCCCTCCCCTAAGCTTAATCATTACTACAGTCCAATCTTGAAATCAGGGGGCCAAGTAATTAGGGCTTCGCTCAGGGGGTGCCCTATAGTGATCAGTTTGTCCTTCCATCCATTGTCCTCTGAGATCAATTGTCAGGAGCATATTTTCTCTCTCCTTGGCCCAATTTGGCTTATACTTCACCCACAGAGTACCTTTGGGTAAAGGATATGCAGTGACTTTGAACCAAGTTTCTAGGTCTAAGGTTAAGGTCATAGCAAAATTATGTGAAAAATCCTTGTCCGGATCTGGTGCATATTTCACACAAACAGAGCTTTTAGGTAAAGGGTTTGTAGTGTGACCATGAACCATATTTTTATGTCAAATGGGAAGGTCATAACTGATATCTTTAAATTCCAGTTTTGGACCATAAATTCTTTCCCATTTGCTCAATCTTGCTCAGTTTAAACAAAATGAATGCTCAAGAGGTTGCAGTGAATTTGAATTTAAGTTCTATGCCAACTGGAAAATTTCTAACTCATAGGTGAAGGTCAGAGCAAGTCTTCTGAAATGCTTTTCATCCTATTGTCCATTATTTAAAAGGCTTTCAGATATTGAGGATGCACGATATTGAAGGTATGCATATTAAATAAAATCCATGATTTGGACACAATATCTAAGCTACTGGTATGTATGTATATATGCTGAGATGATATTCAGGTTAACAAATTTCAACAGTATTATTTTTAAAAGTAACATTCTGATCCTACATTATTGCTTGTAAATACGTGTACTATATTCATTTAAGATTCTTTAATTTCTGTACATGTAAGCCAATATTAGAGAAAAATGAACAAGTTTACCATATTAATGATTGAAATTTTATTGCTCATAACATTTCATATATTAACATTTAAAAGTACAAATGCAGGTATAATACTCCAGAGTATGTGACTGCACCTCTGAAATGAAAGCCCTAGGAGTCAAAAGCACTTTTAAAATTAAAAGTTTCATATTAATTGACCACTAATTACAAGTAAAATCGTCCACTTTGATAGTGAGGCTGGCTTCCGGCCGCCTCTTCTTCTTGTCGGAGAAATCAAAGTCTCCTGTTTTCCTGGTCTTCTTGTCATCCCTTCTATAAATGACGAAAATGAAAGAATTATGATTAAGTCTTATGGTTTTAAAATCTGCATTTCACATCAGACTTGCATACTCAATGGAAAATCTAGAGGAATTAATTTTGCCTAGTAAACTTATGATATATTGCACCTTCACCCAATGGAAATTGGAATGCCATTAATTAACTATAGTTTGTCAGAATACACAGATTTTAGCAGTTAGGGAAAAGGTAGCTTTGTTTGTTTGTTTGTTTGTTTAATAAGTGAGGGTGGTAATGGTGGATCCCCCTTCCCCAGGAAAAAAAATCCTGGATCTACCACTTGCATATTCCATTGTTAATTTTCCAACATGATGTGCCCCAGTTAAACACTGCACTCATCCAATATAGACACCCCTCTTGTCTCTTTTGCCACACATAATATTATTCACTACTTACTCTTTCTTTTTCTCCTCCACGATCCTCTTCAGCTCCTCAAGTCCTTGCTCATCTTCCTCTGTGTTAAAGTCCTCATGGCCGAGAGGGTCAAACTGCAAATTCTGTGTAAAAAAGAATATATAAGATTCATTAAAATCACTACTGTAACCCTAATCCTACCCCTGAGGCCAACAAAAAATTAATCTGTAGTTTTTTCAGGTCAAATATTGCAATATGAAATGCGGCAGACAAGTACTGTGGAATCATTAAATTTCAAGGGTGCTCAATTTTTGTGGAATTCGTAGGTACCTCTCATTGACGAATTAACATCCTCCAAGAATGAATAAATAAGGGTTAAAAAGTCATATATTCTTTTGTAGGTATAAGATAATAGACGAAATTACGTCCCCATGAACCTGTAAAATTTAAGCAACCCAAGAAAATTGGCCCCCACGAATTTTAATGATTTCACAGTATTTTTTTTAATTTCATTTAAAGCATACATGCTAACAGTTATCACTTTACACAGAAGTCTACTGCTTTTTAACTCTGTCTCCTGCCTAACACTTTTATTCCAAAATCTACCATTTTTCTACAAAATATTTTTTATTGGATAGATAGCCATTTGGTTAAAAATCTTGTTGGGTTTAAATTAGCGTGTGACTTGAATCTGCATGGGGCATACAAGTGCTTTGATTGATAAGATTTCAAGCATGTGTTTTACATTGAATGATGTAAGAAGCCACTTCCAGTAATTATATTAGTTACAAGACAATAGTCAAATAGTCAATCCTTGCCAAGGAAATAAAACTCTACTATTCCACACATGGCCTTAATAACTGGAGGTACTGTGAGCAAGCTCACAAATGATACCCCCCCCCCCCCCCCCCCACTCAGAAAATATAATAACTCAAGTATTTCTCTATTGGAAAGTAATGAGTGCACAATTTTTCTTCCAGTGACTTTGAACTTGCACAAGTCAAAGTGACCAAAACTCAAGGTCAGGACATATTTTCAGGTCCCAATTAGGCAACCCTTGTGTCAAGTTTTCACTTCCTATCAATTTCCATAACAAGATACAGCCTAGACAGGAGTTTAGCATTTTTTTTTACAATGACCTTAAACTTGCACAATTGACCTTGGGTCAATACCATGACACACCCTCAGGTCATAAGCAATCTTTGTGTGAAATTTTCACTCCCAATGTTTTTCCATAAGAAAGGTACAGACCAGACAGAGGCTCTTTCTACATACATGTATATACACGTTTTAAAATCTACACTAAAAAGGCTGCACATGATGCTACCTCTTTTGGGTTCTAAATCTACCTCTTTTTTACCACTGGAGGTTAAAATGTATGTCTGAAGATTTGCAAAGAAATTTTACTACAAGTTTTTATGACAATAATAATTTAATTCTCTTTCAATCTGCAGTTCTAGAACAATTGAGATTCATCATGCATTTTCAACATGATTAGGGCAGCGTTCACTACTTTGTGTTGATGAAAAATGTATAAATTATTCTCTTATGAGAAGAATCACTCTTTGTCAGATAAAAAATATTTATTATTCTCTTATGAGAAGAATCACTTTTTGTCAGATAAAAAATATTTCTCCTATAACTCAAATGACTTAAAAATATGTGTACCTTAACTCCTAAAACATCCCCGTCCTGGATATGGTAAGGAGGTTGTCTTAAGTTGGATTTCTGAGGAGTCTTCTTCTTTCCTCCTTTCCCAGAAGATTTCTATAATCATACAACAATTTACAACAAAAATTGAAGTACCAAATTCTGCACTCTGTATTAGATTACATGTAATGAAATTATTTTTTGTAAGTGTCCATTTCAAAGTAATAAACGTACATCTGGCTTTCATTTAGTTTGCATCAGTCCAAAAAATAAAAGCGAGATATTAAAATCCGCGAGATGTGCTTCTTGCGATTTTACGTGAATATTAATTCCTTGCTTTTAATTAGGAATCTACAGTAATTTATTAATGAGCATTGAATTTCATTGTAATAAGAGGTTTACCCTCTGTTGTTCCTTTATAACCAGCCACTCATATTTCTTGGTGAAATGCTTCGCCACCAAAATATGCTCCACTGGAATAAGCAATAAATCTGCGACCACTTGCTTCAAGCCGTTTGCTGTGGCTCCCTGGGATACATTCCAAACCAGTTCCTGTCCCGGCGCGTAGGTCTTAGTCTCTGGAATTCTCTGACGAACTTCTAGAACAATGTGATTGGCCCTGCAATGAATATGCTTGACCGTTCATTAAAGCTCGGCATGACTCATATAGTGTAGATTCCTTATTTTATACTAGATGAGTACTTAATTCTGAGATTTAACCGTTTTACATCATATCGCAAGAACATAAAATTGCAAATGATGACTTTTTATCATAGTTTCGTTTAGCTAAAATCTGTCCAAAAAATATAAGCGAGATTTTAAAATCTGTGAGATGTGCTTCTTGCGATTTTATGCAGATATTAATTTCTCGCATTTAATTAGGAATCTACAGAATACACACATTTTATATTTCCAATTCCAGTACCAGAATTGTCTCTCTTACTTTAGCGTCTATGAACCTTGATTGGTAAATTACTTACGTTAGAGTTTCCTCCTGAGGTAGAATTTGGATGGCTAATTTACTACAGGACTGCAAGCGAAGTTTTCTGAAATTCAAAAATAGGAGTGCAATGTGCTAGTATCAAGGACAAATATAGTAAAAGTAAATGAACTGTTTCTAGCAGTAACTATTACTGAACATTTTAAATGAATACTAATAGGTTTTATTTATATAGTATTTATTTATAATCTACAACAGTCACATTACTAATATTTTGTGAACATAGGGGTTGTCAGAAGGGATAGTACTTTTTACCATAATATGTCTGTAATGCAAGAACAATAATTTTAAACTTCTAATCCCCATCAAGATCCTGAACTCTGCATTGCCAACTGAACTATACCCCCATAACAAATCTAAATTATACCTCACTAACCATGCACATGATCTCAAAGTTACACTCGTGAATAGATATCCTACCTTTGATAATCTTGGCAACATAAACCGGAAGCTTTAACTAATGTTTCATTTAAATTATGTCTGTTTGACCTAATGCAGCCGTGCAAAAGAAAATAATTATGATCTTATAGGGCCTTAAATAAAATTATTGTTCTCGACGACAAATAAAACCTCAGATGGCCCGCTGCACATTTTGTCTTTCACTGACCGCCAGAAGCGGACATCAGAAAATCTGCACCACATGTGCAGCAAATTGCAAGCAAATCATCACAGGTTCTATATATTGCCCTAACACGTTCATACACAATCCACGACCCCAGTTGACTGACAGGAAACAAGAAATCTCTAATGCACAAATGTTATGGATGCCACCTTAAGACCACAAGAAATAATTTCATTAGTAAAGCCTTGAGTTCAAAACACAATTTACAGAAGTATATATATATATAACTGTTACAGTAACTCTACCTCAATGCTTGAAATAGTGCCCCCTATTAAGATCACAAGAAATATTTTAAGTAAAATATAATGCTACTCAATGTTTGAGATGCCACCTAAGGTCACAAGCAATATTTACGATACTATTTAATGCATGTTTGAGATGCCCCCTTAAAAATCACAAGCAATATCTACATAACAGTACAACTATTCCATAGTGTTTAAGAAGTCCCCTAATATCACAAGCAATTTTTTAAATATCATACACTATACCTTACTGTTTGAGATACCCCCTTAAGATTGCAAGCAATACATATACACTGTACCACACAACTGTGTACCTCAATGTTTGAGATCTTCCCTTAAGCACAGTTGCCAACTCTCCATCTTCAATCACCCTGATCCTTAAAAAATCTGTCATGGGAACTCCAAGGTCGTTGATAGCTGGCAAGGTCATGACCTGCAGTTTGAGGTCATCCAAGGTCGCATCAAGAGAGACCTCTACTTCACCCACAAGGAGTGCCTGCTTCTTATTTCCATCAGTTATCTCCCCTGATGAATTGTTCCATAGATCTGTTAACAAAAATGAAAATGAAAATTAAACCAGCAAACACAATCGTTGCTTGATTGGTTTATTTCCAGCAGTTATCTCTCCTAAGGAACTGTTCAATATATCTGTTCAGAAAAAAAAGAAACCAGCAAACATGTCACCATATTACCATATCAAAACTCCTAAATAACAAAAATTCTTTTCACTGGCAAATTTTGAAAATTTAATTCATTATACATTATACCCTAAGGGGGCCACAATGTTGGGTAAACTCTCTTTAGAATATTGAGTATTACTACATAGAATGCTACTTACTTTGAATCCCAGTTGACAGCCAAGAGAGAAAGCCAGACTTCTCACTCTGCTGTGCTGTATCCAACATAGGGTACAACCAGATTTCTGGAGAAATGAACCCCTGATAAAATAAAACAAAATCATCTCAGACCCAAAAAAAGAATAGATCTTCAGTTTAGCAGGCCAAATATTTTAAATACATCTAGCAGTAACTCTTTTTATTGCAGGATTTGAAATGTTTTCTAGCAAGAGTCAAAATTCTTGCTGCACAAAAATTCTTCAGAAGTTGAAATTTGAAATCACTTGATGTTAGGCTTTCTTATTATCATAAAAAGGATTATCATGAGATATTTTCATCATCTATAAAAGAAAGGATGAGGGGTGGCCTTAAATAATTTGATACTCAATTACGGTTGAATCATTAAAATTGGATGGAGCTAATTTTGTGGATCGCCAATTTTTTAACAGGTTCATGGAGACTTTATTTTGTGATATTTACTTTAATGATCAGAGAATTGTTACCGTTTTTTAGGATTCTTTCTGAGTGTAAATTCATGGGAAGAGGAGATCCATAAAACCCACAAAAACTAAGCCCCCGCATTTCTGAAGATTACACTATGTACAAGAACCGCAACTCCTTACCTTTGGTGGTATTCTCCCTTGTTCCAGGATCAACAAATCACCGTCCCTGACCTGGCTGTGCTCCAAGGTTGATTCAAGGTCAGTCAGAATGTCTGCAGCTTCACCGCACCAATTTGTTCTACGAAGGTGCCAGCTCTGGTCTGAAATAAGGAAGAACTTTAATAACTAAAGTTGGTATGGGACACCTCCATATTGTGACATACAGGTGACACTCGATGGCTCGAACTTCGATCTCTCGAAGTTCTTGATCTCTCGAAGTGAAATCACGGTCCCAATTTTTTTCCCTATATAACTAAGCAAATTTACTCTTGATCTCTCGAACTCCGATCTCTCGAAGTTCTTGATCTCTCGAAGTAAAACCTGGGTCCCGTTATACATATTTCATTGTTTTTGACTCTTGATAACTCGATGTGGTGGCTGTGTACACACGCGACCGATCAAGCGTATAATTAGCTCCGCGTGGACCTTACCTGGATGATCGAGTGAACCCCTGGGGCTAGCGTGGTAGTGATTATTGGTTAATTACGGAAGTGACACTACCCCTTGCTTCCTTCAAAGGGTAGATAATTAATTTGTAGAATAAGTTAATTTGTGACTGATCTATTAATTTTAACAACTTGTGAAATTAACGGTAAATTAAACCGGTCTATTTAAACTATTCTGTGATCAAAAAAACATAAAATACTTTTAAAAAAATTATGTTAACAAAACAATAAATAAACACAAAACTAATTTCTGTATTGTTGAATTTAATGTAAAGTAGCAGAAAATACAAATGAAATCATGTTAGACTATCATTCCATGTTATGAATATAAACTTCCGGCTACTATAATTTTAGAACCAACATGACGGGAACAAAAATTTCCGGATTTTTTTAAACTTTCGATCTCTCGAACTCTTGATCTCTCGAAGTTTAATCATGGTCCCCTGAAGTTCGAGTTATCGAGATTCACCTGTACTTCCAATCAAAATAAACAATAAAATCAAATATAATTTTATAAAAAATTTTCCTTCCAAAATTGTTACCTAACAGCGTAGCATAGCGCAATGGGTTTGAGGGTGTCTAACACCATACCTGTAATTTGGATTCTCAACATACAGGTGAGACAATATCCCAATGTCTGACATCATACCTGTAATTTGGAGTCTCAACACACTGGTGAGATAATATCCAAATGTCTGACATCATACCTGTAATTTGGAGTCTCAATACACAGGTGAGATAATATCCCAGTGTCTGAAGGTCTTACCTGGAATTTGGAGTCTGTTTAACACACAGGTGAGGCAGTCCCCCACACTCTGGTTGCGGTCCACTAACATCTCCACTGTGTCAGAGATATCCAGGTCTACATTGTTGGTGGTGATGTTGATGGTGATCTAACAATGTTACAATATACAGGTGAGATTCTATGCATGAGCAAGATGGGTTTAATTAGAACCATTTTAACAGGAGCTTGGATTTACGGTAGTGGTGTCAAACAGCAATGTGACGTATGCCTGACTATCTGATTGCTGGCCATTCAGCCATGGCTCTTTGAAATCAACAAGATTTGTCTGGCTTTTGAACTATGACTACGCAATCTGTGCATATTTCACTTGAAAACAGCGTCCTTTTAAATAGTTTTGATGTAAGAAAACGATAGTTACATCATACCGAAAGTCAAAGGTCTTGTAAGAAAACGATAGTTACATCCTACCGAAGTCAAAGGTCTTGTTAAAATGGTTCTATAAACTTTGCCTAAACTCAATCTTTTCTTACCTTCAATTTGATTGATTACTCACAACTTTATGAATAATGCTTAATATATTCTTCTTCTATGCACTGCTGTCAATGTACATGTACATTTACTTATTTTAACAATATCATGTCAAGTTGAAAGGCAAAATGTCCTCTATGCATAACAATATGTCTTCAAAGTGCATTACCTGGTTGGATGTGGGGGCTTGGCCTGGCTCTAGGACCAGCTTGGAGTCCTTGCTGATTCCTGCCTCTGATAGAGTTATCTCATCACACACTGAAAATGTAGGAGAACCAGGCTTAGGACAAAGAAAAATAATGACTAATTTCTCAGGTATTGCTGCACTGTGTTAATTACTGTCACATTCATGAATTTTATTGCTATTTGAAAAGGGAAATTTTTCAATTTTAAGTAAAAAGAAATCGAATTGAGTTATTCCCCTTTTTTAAACTATGCAATAACAAAAAATACCTGCCTACAGCATTATAAATGTTGGGCCTAAAAACTAAGGATAAATATTTTGGCCTTATATCTTATATACATTATCTTACATGTAACAACATTCATATACATGTTCATTCTTAAAGCATAAATCCTCTATATCTAAACTGAAAGACTTGGTTATGATAAGCCTTGAACAACCACATGCTTCTCTCTTATTCATAAACATATATACTGTGGCTTCAATATTATAAGTTGAGCACCGTCTTTTTTGGAAATTTTTATGGAAAAGATCTACATCTCTTGATGACCATATATCTCTAGATTAAATTATTCATCTTGTTAAAATTCGAAGTTTAATTCTTATAATATACTAGATACATTTACATATCCTATAAGGAAAATTCAATATACAAAAGAGGTTTACATGGAGACCGCAGTCCGAGGGTGTCGTGCTCCAGACGTAGACGCCCACCATCCGAGATCTCAGAAAGTCCGAAACGAGACAGCGCTAAGGTCTTTAGAAAGGCAACATGCTATAAATAGAGCAAAGTCCTATAGGATACTAAAAGGTAATCTGACTTGTACATCTGAGATTTGTAATAATTTATATGTACATGTGTATATGGTATGTATACATACAAAGATATTGAGAAGAGCATGTAGAATGATTAAGAAAATGTAATAAAAGTGATGAAAGCTAGAGAGTATTACATCTGTGTCATTAATGAAAAACTTGAGATTTTCTTATCTTACTATATCATTCTGGAGATTTTCAAATCTTTGAAAAAATATAATTATAACTGTATTTTGAAATCTGAAAACATCAATAATTAATAAATACAGTAAAACACGCTTATAACGAAGTGGCAGGGAAGGCCGATTTTACTTCGTTATAAGCGTAATTCGTTATATCTGTCAAGTTTACAAAATGTAATAAAGTCACGGGGAATAAAAATCACTTCGCTGTAAGCATCTATTCATTATAAGCGTGTTCGCTATAACCGTGTTTTACTGTACTTCACTCTTTTCAGAATTTTTAACCTCTTGACAGAATTTTTAACCTCTTCTGAAGTGTTGGTATTTTATCAGCATGCATAATGTTAGATGTTCATGTACATTAAATAACAAATATGAAAATGTACTGTCAGTAGATACATGTTACACAGACAGAACTATTAATTTAAGACTTACATCTGTTGACAAAGCCTGGAGTTGTACAATGTGTCTTGGGCCATCTCCTTCCTACAAAAAATAGAATATACCATACAATAATTCAAAACTATTTGTACGGGTATGTAATGCTTTCAATGTATAGTTGCATTAAGAGGACTTGATGGTCAGGACCAATTTTAGACTGTATTGATCTCCTTTAGAAGAAGAGTTCTATATAAAAATATAGAAAAATATCCAAATTTAAAAGGTGAAATACATGGATTTTTTCTTTCAATTACTAAATAATAGTTTATAGCTAAACAAATCATATCTTAAAATTATAGGCGAAACTGATGGTTAATTTGTTGACCACCGAGCCTCCTTAAGTCTTGTTTAAATAAATTGCATTTTCTACCTACCTGGCATCTGTTTTCAATGGTCACTGTAAACTTGACTTTTACGTTTTGGCTTAAATCTACAGGATGGACATTTCTGCAGAATAAAACATATATATATGAAGATAATTACAAATTAAAATCCTATTAACTTTGTTTTATTAAAATTAACTTTGATGTTCCTTAGTTTGTTTTGGGATGTTAATTTGTTAGCGAGAGGTCCCCACAAAATCCACAAAAAAATTGAGCCTCCATGAATTCTAATGATTCCATAGCATGTAATTTTATTTACTGTTCAGATGATTTTGCAATGAAGAGTTCCGATCCATTATTGATCTTGAGTTCCAAGATGGGCATCTTCATTTCTTCATCAGTGAAGGCCAGTAGCTTTTGATCACCTGAAATTGTTAACAGAAGCTTCTGAAAGTCATAACATATCATTAAAGTACTGAACTTATCTGAGGATAGGAAGACACAATATTGAAAAGGAAACTACATGGCATATTGCATACTACACTGTTATTAACCAGAGAGAGAGAGAGAGAGAGAGAGAGGAGATAGAGAGAGAAAAGATAGAGAGAAAAGGATAGAGGAGAGAGAAAGGGAGAAAAAGAAAAGAGATACACAGACCCAAGTATTGGCAGGAACTAAATGTTTTCCCTTCATACAGATGAGTTATTGTTTCAATAGAGAGAGAGAGATAAAGACAGACAGACAGACAGACATGTAAAAAGAGAAGGAGAATGATAGGACAAAAAAACTACCAATATCTGTATTGCCCAAAATATTGAGGGAGAAAGAAAAAGAAGCCAGGAGAGAGAGAGAAAAAAAGACATATAGAGAGATACACACACAGACAGATGGACAGACAGACACACACACACAGAGGGACACACAGATCATTTTTTATCTCTGTACCTTTCCCTACCAGCCTTTGAACTACAACACAACTCCTCTCTAAGTGAAACTCCTCACAAGCCATGTTGGTAACCTCATCCAACAGCATTCTCTTGGAAAACCCCCTGATGAGGGAATCCCCTCCATCTGGTGGAGCTATATTTAGCAGGATGGGTTCAGTTTCTTCTCCTACCTCTACTGTCATATCGTCCACCTGGAAGAAATAGATGTAAAATTTTACTTTCAGCTTTTCCTTTTTTAACTGTGAACATTGTGAATTGTTCAATCTTTCAAATGCTTCTTTAAATGCTGTGAGAACACATTTACAATATATTTTTACTATCAAGTAATGATATGTCTAATTCAATTCAGGTTCAAATTTTATATAAAATACAGGTGACACTAAATCAATGATTCCAACATCAATCGCTTGAAGTGAAATCACCGCTACTGATCAGAACATAAATTTCCATATTTTATCAAATGCTTAATTGAAGTGTTATCAAAATCCCTGGAAGTTTAAGTTTTCGGGTTTTATCTGTATGTGATGTTCCAGTTTTCGGTTTCACCTGTATGTGATGTTTAAGTTTTTGGGTTTTACCTGTATGTGATGTTAAGTTTTTGGGTTTCATCTGTATGTGAAGTTTAAGTTTTCGGGTTTCACCTGTATTTGATGTTCAAATTTTCAAGTTTCACCTGTATGTGATGTCACTTACCGTCTGTCCATCCCAAACAAACAGTGAGGAGTCATCCCCCACCCCCAGACTCTGAAGGGTCACTTCCTCAGACCCTGTCAATAGAAGACAATGTACTGTATATATCATATACTTTACAAACATGCAGGCTCAGTTTTTGTGGAAGTTTTATGAGTAACCCTCACCCAAGAATAAATCCCCAACGAATTAAATGAAAAACAGTACTGTCTCTTTTAATTTTTTACAGATTTGTGAATCTATGAATCACATCCCTACAAAACATACAAAAAAAAGTTTGACAATCCACAAAAATTGGCATCCAAGAATTTAATGACTCCACAGTATGTAATAAGTTGTATGCATCTTGAGCACCTGTAGATGTAGCAAATGTGCTTCTACTTGTATGAGATTAAAATTGACAGTGATAAGAGATAATACAGAGCTCTGTAAACTATGCATCAATCATATATTGAATAGAACTTTGATTTAAGAGAAAATTTATACATTGGTGTAATTAAAACTTAAACAGGAGTGTACATGTACTTTTGGAACATCCTGTACCTGTCAGTTGCGTGTACAGGTGATATCCAGATGGTAGCTCTTTCATTGTGTGAATCACAAAATTCTCAGGCACAAGTTCCCCACCAAGCTAAAAATATGTACATATTTCATGTTATTTTAGACATACATGTAAATTTTATTTATAGTCTGGCCCGAGATATTTATGCAGCACAATTGGACGATTTTTAATTAAAATACACATACCTGTGAAAGAAGTGCAACTGAAATCGATGAAAGGGAAAAATATCCAAGATATTTTCATTGAAACATTATCATTTTCCAATCGAAAAAATTCACAGGAATGAAAACATATTTCTTACGGAGATTTATAATGGTAAATGTTGACATTCTCCGTTTGGAAGTTGCTCAGAATACCTTGCACAATTTTTCAATGTTATCATCCGGGTACTTTCATTTCCTTTGCAATGAAAAATCCCCACACACTTTTTATTTTAAGCCGTGTATTGAAACCTGGCAAGCTAGAGGGTGTTTAATGGAGAAATCTTGTGATTTTTTCATACTGTCTATTGAATGAACGTCATTTGAACCCTGAGGTATCTAGAAATATCGAATAATTTAAGAAAATGTGCTGCAGCATAAATATCTTGGGGCAGACTATAGTACAAACACAGATATAGTAAAAATCTTGGATACAGCAAAGTTTTATAAGGTCACCAGCAAAATTCTTAACAAATCCTTGCAAAATTGAACGGTTACCGGTATAATGAACTCAGATATTTAGTAGTTTAGTATGCATCTTAATAATTAATTTGTAGTTAAATACATTAACCTAACATATTTTGCCAGATTTCACTTGACGTGAATAAATTTCCACATTTTACACTACCTCCATCACAGCTATCCGTAAGTCTGTCACATTCTGCCGCCGGTCCAGAGTCAAGGGCAGACAACTAGTTTGGTAGTCCTGAGGCTGAAGAGCTCCAACACTGACCGTGTACCAGGCGGAGAAATGGACGTGCAGGTTCAACTTGTTCAACTCAATCTCATACTCCTCCCTGTGGAGAAAATATATTTTTTTTCATAAATTTGTCTCCAAATTCATAATTTCTATAAATGAAAAAAATAAACATAGGTAACTGTTTTTATTTTCATCTTAAAACTCCTCCTTGCAGAAAAATACATAAAATATCTCCAGGATCCAAATTTCTAAATTACAAAATAAATATATTCAATTACATGATTTCCCCCATTTCCTTGATTCATTTTTAATTACCCCTTTAACAGCATCAGAGTACAATTTCCTGACACATACTTTAATTTTTGTTTTGTACATGTCGTTTAGAAATTTTTTATGAGAATCTGAAATGCTTGTAAAACAAATGAAGGAAGACATAACAAACACGCTGGTTTGAACATTTTTTTTTATGAAATAATGTATATTAAGCCAAAGATACCTTTGTTTCTGTAATTCATTATTCTCCTCAGTGACTTCCATAATCAACGATGTAGGGACAGAACCATCAAATCCCGCTGAAAGAGATCAAATATAAAAAAAATCAGATTCTATGTTCTTAGACTTATAATGTAAATGTCCACCTGATAAATATTACTTATTCATTACTTATCAGAGTGTCAATTTACCTTAAATCAACTCTTACCATTTCTTGATTGGTCGACAACTCGCCGGTAAAACAGCATGTATGCGCTAGATTTACCAGAGAACGTGCTCTGAAGTTCATTCTCTCGGACGGGGTGTACATGGCTGTCGTTGAAGTGGAACCAGCAGTAGCCCGAGGGTGGGGGTGGAGAGGGGGGCCTGGATACAAAAAAAAGAGTAATCTACATAAACTACACCCTGGACAAAAAAAGTCACCTTCATTTACAAGGGGTGGATGGGGAGAGAGGGGCCTGGAGGGGCCTGGACAAAAAAAGTGACCTTCATTTTCTTGGGGTGGATGTGGAGAGAGGGGCCTGGACAAAAAATGGAGTGACCTACATAAACTAGGGGTGGGTGCAGAGAGAGGGGCCTGGACTAAAATAGAGTGACCTACATAAACTAGGGGTGGAGATGTAGAGAAGGGCCTGGACAAAAAATAGTGACCTACATAAACTAAGGGTAGGGGTGGTGAGGGGGGACTAGACAAAAATAGATAGACCTTCATTAACTGTGGAGGTAGAAATGGGGGCCTGGACAAAAATAGAGTGACATACATAAACTAGGGGTGGGGGCATAGAGTAGGGCCTGGACAAAAATAGAGTGACCTACTTAAACTACAGACCCCCTAAAGGTAACATAGAGGACTGTATACCTAGAGGTTTTGGCACTTTCTGTTTCTGTATGGTCAATGACAGTAACCTTTGCCTTGTTTTGATTGGACGGTGTGGAACTACCAGCCGAGGCATATTGCTTCAAGCTGACTGAGTTTGTGGACGGATCAAAGAGGAACTTGTCATCGTACTTCAAAATGAACTGTAATAAAGATTGATTTATACCATTAACAATGTAAAGATTTACATTTTAGTACTATAGAGTCATAAATTTAGTGTTTCATCCATTATCATTTAGCTATCATCTTCATATATATATATATATATATATATATATATATATATATATGTATATCCACAAAATTCAGAAACATTGAGCTATAAAAGATGATGATTTTACAGTAATCATAACAGACTCAGTGGGTTTTTTTTCATTGACAACCTTTTAATGATACCTTTGTGATGGGACCATACTGCCGTTTAAACCTTTTATTCCATGATACTCCTGTCTTTTTAGTTATCTCCTGTAAGTGAAGGTAAATACACACACATAAATAAACTGTAATACAATGCCATGTAGCTTTGTAACATTTGTATGCCACATTTTAAATCATAAAGAGAATTGTATTTGATTTAGTGGACAAGTGGCAGCATGAAAGGTGTTTAAGTATCATTATAACCACTTTTTAAGCATTTTACCAGACTGAGGATACCAATGCTTACTTCAACTTTAAAACAAAATCTCCTATGATGCTGCAAGTCTCAAGTACTAAATAAAATGTACATGCGAATAAAATGTATGATTAAAAGTGGAAATACAGAAAATTAGAATCTGACGCAAACTAAACAAACCCTACCCCTCCAAGTCTGTCAATACACAAGCACTTTCCAGGGGCGTCATTGAGTATTGTCTGTAGCAACTCGATGGGCGAGTCACACTCGATCACGTCAAGCTGCCCCGAGCCCTGGCCACCTAGGACCGAGATACTGCCTTCCTCAGGAGACGACCACTCGCCGAGATTGTTGGCATCTCGTATGTATGCAGTGTAGTGACCACCGTGAGCCCCGCCTTGGTGAACCACCACAGAAAACAGCTCATAGAGAGCGCTGCCGTCTGGCTGTAACAAAAACAAATGTAAGGAGGCTGTGTGGTCAACAATCTACCCATCAGATCTGCCTTAAACTTTTGAATATGATGTTACTGGCCCATGAATTAAGTAAAGAAAAAATCCAAATATTTTGGCTTAAGATTTTGATCAGAACATTTTCAATTCCTATATTTGTATACAGAGCACTTCATTTAAAGGAGGAAAATATAGTCTAAAAATGGTCACAACCATCCAGCCCTCTAAATATTAACTTAGTTGAAATATAAAACTAGTCCATCAGGATGTTGTGCATTTTAGAATGCTATCCAAACCAGCAAAATTATTTAGTTCCCTAACATTCCTTAATCATTAATGTTTAAAGATGCTGCACAATCGGAATCCAGATCTTCCCTCTTTTGTTTAATACCAGAAGAGCTCAAAATAAAAGCAAATTATCTCCTAAAGAAAATTGCCATTAATCTTCACCTGTGTTTTTTAAAATTTTTATTCATATAGATTTTGTGCAAGGTAATCATGGTCTTCATCAGAAAAAATTTCTGCACCCCAGAAAATAGTTGTTGTCTCAAAAGACTATAGACCTGCTATAGTCCTCACTGACATTAAAAAGATATAAATATTAAAAATAAACTCATCAGTGGCCTACAATTGGCTTGAACTTTTGAAAATGTTTATCTTTGAAAAGGTAGAGCACTGAGAGATTATACAAGATCACATTATCGCGTGTGTGATAAACCTGCTGTAAGATTACACAAGATCATGCAGTCTTGTGTGTGGTACATAATTTACCTTTTCTTCATATGGAGACATATCCAGACTTGTTGGGAATATAAACTTTCCGGTTTCCTATAACATAAAAAAACCTGGGTTCATAACGCAATTAAGTCCTCACAAATTTAAGGAGGCTGGATGGTCAACAAATTACCCATCAGATCTGCCTTAAATTCCAAGTTATTATGATATTTTTAACTGTAAACTATTACCTGATAAAAAAAAATTCCATACATTTCATTTTTGGAAACTTGAATATTTTCCTATATATCTATACATACCTCTTCTTTTCAAGGAGATAAATAAAGTCTATAAAATGACCACGACCATCAAGCTCCCTTAAGTCGGTTAACAGCATCAATAACGCATGACCATCCAGCCCCCTTATGTCGGTTAACAGCATCAATAACAGAAACCATTATAAAATTTGACATTTACGGACTTCAAAACTGACAGTACCTTGTAACGATCCATTTTGATTAAATCAAAGCTGAACCTCAGGAGGGAGATAGTAAGGATCTGAGGAAGGGAACGAAGTCTAGCGCCCTGTCCACGAAACACAAAACATTCACATCATGTGATTGGACATAGTTGAACATATACATCAAAGCATCAGGGAATTGGGCGTTATATAACATAGATATGGAAACTATTGTTTATAATTATGTATAACACTGTAGGTGTAAATGTTCATGTTTGTTTTCTTTCTTTAATGCAATACTTTCCCCCTTGTGTATGTACATGCATGTACCATCTTGTTGCCCCATATTGGGCCTTAAATTGGTTAATAAACTGAATTAAATTGAATCCAATTTCTCAGCACCGGTTTACATACCTTTTTGGCATCCACCAGTTTTTTACAGTTCTCACACCGGTATTGGTTTTTACCACTCATGGTTTCGGTATCACAGTAATTATTGCACAATCCTGACTCCAGAGAACTTGTTCCGCTTACGGCGACACTCAGGTCCAGGAAGTCCTCCTGATATAGCAAAGAAAACCAATGCTTAGTTTCTCAGGCCAAAATTACAAAACTGAATGTGGTTTATAGGAACTGTATACAGGGTTATTTTCGCCCTGTGAAATTTTCACTTTTCACCCTTCTACACTTGCAGTTTTGCCCCGTCTTGAATTCGCCCAGACACAGTTGTGTTTAAGGAGACATAATTTGAGACATTGGAATTCGCTCAGTTTTAAATTTGCCCTCTGATAACAAGGGCAAAAATAAAATGGGGGGGGGGGGGGGGTGTTATTCCCTGTATACAGTATTTTACCGGTAATTTTCAAATGAAAAATGTTTTTAATTTTCGTATTTCTTAACTTGAAATTGAAAAATGAAGTTATGTTACCTCATTTCAACATGGCAATAAATATAAAATACTTGACTGTCCCATTATAAAGATCACGTACAGTATAAAATCCCACAGAAATCAGAACACTGTAAAACAGATGTATGCAGCCCCTTGATATCTAGTATGTAAAGAATTTCTCCCTTCTATGAATTTGCCCACTGGCGCTAGATGATTGAGATCTTAAACATTTAGTTTACCATGATTTTTGAAGAAGAAAAAAAAAACACTTAAATTTGCCTTAATTAACACTGGCAATGATAGCTAGCAGAGTAAATATAATAGTGGGATTAACAATTCTGTATTAATTCAATGCACAATTAACACTTGAATGACTGTAAAATAGTATTTACCTCCCTTTCACTGATCTTCCCACAAACTGAACATTCAATCTGAAAAAAAAAAGAGTTTGAAATTAGACCTGGCTTCTGTTACAAATTTTACACCTAATTCTCACTATTCTCATGTATTAGTTTTGAAATTAAGGATGCTGCAATAGGGAATCTTTTTAAGAGAGTCAACCACATGCACCTCATTTAACAGAATTTCAGTTTGTTTTTTGGTTGTTGTTTTTTTTAGGGGGGGGGGAGGTTTTGGGAGGGGGGGGGGGGGGGTTAGCTTGTAAATTGTAAAGATGAAATATTAAAGAAATTGACTACCTCACTTCTTACCTTGGGAATTGAGGCCACTTTATTACCTGGTTGACTATGGTTCCATGATAAAGCTGATTGATGAGGTGTCGCCCTGAGGTTCCAACCAGGGAATCCTCTATCGCACTGAAGAGAATCCGGTTCAACTCCTGAACATCATGCTGCTGCAGCTCCTGAAATGTACTCACTGTCATCAACTCACTAAAACTCCCTATCCTCAAAACTCACTAAAACTCCCTATCATCAACTCACTAATACTCACTATCCTCAAAACTCAATATCATCAACTAAATAAACTCAGTATCATCAACTCACTTAAACTAAATATCATCAACCCACCAAAACTCAATATCGTCTACTCATTAAAACTCAAAATCTTAAAAACTCACTATCATCAACATTCACTAATGTCAAAACTCACTAACTATAAAAATCACTATCTTCAAAACTCAACATCTTTTAAACTCACTATCCTTAAAACTCAATATCAAAACTCACTATCCTAAAACTGCAATATCCTCAAAACTCACTATCCTCAAAAGTCAACATCTTTAAAAATCAATATTGTCCAAACTTGACCAATACATGTACTCAACATCTTCAAAACTCACTATCCTCAAAACTCACTATTATCAAAACTCACTATCCTCAGAACTCACTATCCTCAAAACTAATTATCCTCACAATTCAATATCCTCAGAACTTACTCAATACTCAATATCTTCAAAAATCAATATTGTCAAAATTTGTTATTTACAGAACTCCTTTTCTACCTCTACAGTGAGCTTAAACAAATCTTTCATTGGCCAAGCTCTCAAAAATTTGGGTACCTACCAAAAATGCTAAATATCAGTTCCATCAAAAATGCTTAATAAGAGATGTTTGTGAAACACTTATGCCCCCCTCCCTTGGAAATATCTGCCAAGAAAATGAACGGAAACTGAAAATAATTTGAATTTTTCTAAGCCCAAGGCACATAACTCTGTCAAAAATTGCTCGATCGTACCCAAAATCGAAGTTGACCTAGATATTATTATGATAAATCTGTATACCAAATTTCATTTTAATATGTGCAACCTCCGCGAAAAAAATGAATGGAAACTGCAAATAATTGGAATTTTTCAACGTCCAGACAGACAGACAGACAGAGAGACAGACGGACAGCAGCAAAGCAATATGCCCTCCTTTCTTTGAAGGGGGCATAATAATAGCATACACAGCTAAATGTAATAATTTAAATTACTTTCTTTCCCACATTGCCAAACATACCTCATTGTTTATCCACCCAAAGCTATCGGTCAGTTCAGCTGTGGACACGCTCTGTCGGTCAGACATTAGAAGACGGGGCGAACAATTTCTGCAGCTGTAGCGGGATTACACGCACCTTCACAAAGCACACATTCATATCAATAATTGGTATAATGACAGGCCTAGGGTCCCTCTTGATTGGGAAAATCATCAACATTTTATGTAAAATGAGGAAAATTAAACACATTTCCTCACCCATTATATTTTGATATGCAACAGTATGCAGTATCAGAAGGAAAACTCCCAATTGAAAACAGCTATATCGATTCATTAATAAATTATCATCAAATACATTGATTAAATCTTTTTCCAAAATGATTCTCCAAGATATTTAGTTAAAAAGGGTTTTAATTGGACAAAGATACAGAGGGATCTTCATACTGTAAACAGGGTTATTTTCGCCCCATGTTACTTTTCGCCCTTCTTCACTTGCAAATCGTTTCGCCCAGACTTAAAATCACTCAGACACAATAAAAAAATAGATACTCTTTCTAATTAACAGTTATTTGAATTCTTTTTGTTCGCCCAATCTTAAATTCGCCCGTTGACAATGAGGGCGAAAGAGGTAAAAATAAAACGGGGGCGAATATTTCCCTGTATACAGTAAATCAATAATTCCTTATTTTAATTATAAAATCAATATCAAATTCACCTTAACACCTGGATTTCTCTTGGTTAGACTCCCAAGCTCTAGTTCTCCAAGGCTAAACAAGGCATCTTAAATGATGGGAAGAAAGAAATTATTTAGAATAATTGTTATTTTTGATACACATTTATACTTTTTTATAGCTCTTCTGGCGTGTGACCAGTTCTCGCCGAGTACCATTTCTCGCCAGTGCATTGTTACGTCATTTTATCAAGAGATAAAATTATATTAGAAAAATGACATAACAATGCACTGGCGAGAAATGGTACTCAGCGAGAACTGATCACACGCCAGTAGTTCTCCTGAACAAGGCATATGCAATCTTGCGAAGAAAATATTCTCAAAGATCTATTCAGAATTGTTATTCTAGTGATAGATTGTCTTCTCCTTTTTATGAAACATTAAGGAACAAAAACCCTCTTAAAAGAGAGCTAACTCTGATACAGATTGTATTAGCTGATTATTGCATGATCACAATATCATTATTTCTCAGCTATATATCAATTAAATCAAACAGTGAAATTTTAATAATCTATTAATTTACACATGGAAGCTTGTTCACGCTCAGAAACATTATTAGCCTACAATGAACGTTTCTGGTATTTCAGATAGATTTTTACCAACTAGTAAAGTGAAATTGATGTGAGAACATCTTGAGACAGAATAAATCCCTTCACGGTAACTGTGGTACTGCTCTTTATTTAAGGAAATTCACAATGTTAGGAAAAGTTTTAGTTAAAAGTCTGTCCCATCACTTTTTGATGATTTTTAATAAAAATACACATACCTGTGAAAGAAATACAATTAAAATCGATAAAAGGGAAAATATCCAAGATATCTTCATTGATACATCATCATTTTTCCCTCGGAAAAATTCCCTGGAACGAAAACAGATTTCTTACGGAAATTTATAATGGGAAATGTTTACATCTTTTCTCCATTCTGAACTCATTTGGAATACCTTGCACAATTTTTCAACATTATCATCCAGGTTATTTCATGGCTGATGCAATGCAAAATCCCCGTGGACTTTCTATTTTTGGTTGTGTATTGAAACCTGAAGAGGTAGAGGGGGCGTTTCAAAACAGATAATCTGGACTTTTTTCATTTTAGTGGATGAACGTAGTTTGGGCACAAAAGTATTTATGAATATCTAGATATTATGCCAAAAGTGATGGAAGCAGAAACTTGGGACAGACTATAGTATGAATGTTACTCTGAGGTTAATGAGAAACAATCGCCAAAAGAGGTTATGATAATAGCCTGTTTTGAATATAAATGACACAAATGAAACAGATGCTGTTGCGTCACATTTTACCAAATTGTTCTGCAAAAGTGCAAAAGACCAGTGTACAGCAGTTAATGGCTCTTAAGCCTGCGTGAGGACCTATACTCTGTTCCAAGATATCCTCGATCCACATTTTGCCTAATTACTCAATATTTACCTCAGCGTTCAAACGATGTTCATTCAAAAGCATGAAAATTTTTCAAGATTTCTCAGTTGAAATGCCCCCTTTAGCTTATCAGGTTTCAATACACAGCTAAAAAATGTGATGTCTACGGGGATTTTGTATTGCAGCAAACCCAGATGATAACGTTGAAAAATTGCGCGAGGTATTCCGAGTGACTTCCGAATGGAGAAAAGATGTAAACATTCCCCATTATAAATCTCCGTGAGAAATCTGTTTTCGCTCCTGTGAATTTTTTCAAGTGAAAAATGATAGTCGATGAAGATATCTTGGAAATATTCCCTTTCATAGATTTCAATTGCACTTCTTTCACAGGTATGTATATTTTTATTAAAAATCGTCCAAACGTGCTGCATAAATATCTTGGGACAGACTATAGTTACAAGAAGAGAAGTTGAAAGTAAGGATTTGTTTGAAACTCTCATTTGGTGACACTACCCAAAACAGTAAATACCTCTAAACTCAGTCGTGAAAAAGAGCGTCTGGAGTAGGGAGTTGAGATAACACGTGGCGCCTTGGTTGCTGATCCCACATAATCCACATTTCGCACGCTTTGCAGGTGGCTGAGGCAATCCGGGCTTACAATTAGAAGACTCGTTGGACCGCTCGAAATTCTCTCCTTCTTCAGCGAAGAGTCCCTCTAGCCCCAACATTTCCACTCTTCTTTGGTTAAGTTCTTTTAGTCGTTGTCATTAATTAATTCAACACGGTTACGTTACATGGTTAACAAACCAATTGAGATTTCACAAGTTACTGTCAACCATCTTCAACCGGTTGCAAGCGAATTCGACTCTCTTCCAGTTCGTACCACAAACATCTCGACACTTTCATTGTTCATTTCAGACAGAATATTATGATAAGATATTCCAAATTAAAGGAAAGATATTAGATAGTGAATATTTATTCATTCTTCTTAAGAGAAGGTTCCCTGACCGTGAGATGGCGTATTTTAAAATTTATTTCATTTGAATTTGAATGTATACTGTATATTGCTTAAAATATACAAATAATGCATTGTAAATGCAGGCACGTAGCATCGTTTTTTAAAGTGTGTGTGGGGGCGACTCATCCAAAAAATCTTGACAAGCAAAAAAAAAAAATAATAAATAGCATCTTCTTAAAACCATGAAAAACCTAATCCGTTGGGGATGGGGGTGGGGGTGGGGGTGGGGGGTAGTGTTGTAAACCTATAACCTCTATTTCACTGTTCATTTCCTCAATTTTTTTTTTACATGAAAATTGTTTGTGTGCAACTATCTCAAAAACTGGCATAAAATGGGAAGGTTTTTTTTCTAATATCCTTATTTTGAATGAACAATTTGGTAGACTTATTTTATAAATTAATGATGTTTGCATAAATGGTGCGCAGCCCCGAAGAATATCCATTCCAAGCATACCGTCTAAATGTTTAAAAATTAATGTTGGTTTTTTTTTCAATTGTTCACATTTTTACCAAAATATATATATCAAAATTTTTAGTAAAAATAAAAAAAAAAACCAAGCAGCCGCCGAATATTATGCCGGTGTAACGACGAAAAGTGACCCCGTAAAACATTGACCTGGGGGGGGGGGGGGGCAAATTTCTACGAAAAAAACCTGATCCAGGGTCAGTATTCTATAACAAGTATGGTCCTTTTCCTACATTAAAAAACGATTCCAGATCTGTAGGTCTACGACCCCCAACAGGTTGAAAACTTACCCCATAGAATTTTGACCTCGCTTATAAACTACATAGAAATATTAGAAATTAGAGGTGATAAGTGTAGCATTCATGTTTAGCGAGGGGGATTGGAAGCAGCGAAAGCATATAAAATATGGATGCGCCTCCCGTTTTTCCCTGTTACATATATAACATCAGTTTGGACAAAGCAATGTCTGTGTTTAGCTTAAACTTAAAGTACTCGTCAGTGGCGTAGCTAGAAATTTTTTTAGCGTATTCAAAATCGACAGGGAGTGCAAGGGGCGAAGCCCCCGGAAAGTATTAAGACCCATGCTTTGCAAAATTCTGTGTATCCATTTGCGTTTTTGCGTAAGGGGCGCTACGCCACTGCTCGTCAGCTTGCTTTATGGTGCCCCTTCGCTAAGCCATTTTAGGGATGTGTCTCCCCCTAAAGGTACATGCATAATGATGCGCTCGCTTGCGTTCCCTTTTTGCTCATGGAAAGACGGTAATGATGCGACAGCTCGCGTGTGCTCGTTCTGGTGAATAGGCCCCACTATTATAGAAGATGATTTCATAGACAAACCTAAATAATGATTTATGTATGTACATGTATTGAATATTTTTAGAAAACCTAGAAGACAGATGTGAAATTTCGACGAATAAAGCGGATTTTAAAAATTAATATATGTTCTATTCAGCTTTACTGAATGTCTGACAACCAAACAAAACACCGTTACACCGACAGGCTTAAGTTACAGGTACACATTCACATTTTGTGAATGAGGACTTTTGGTCTTAAATTTGGCTTGGTCTCTACAAAAATTTGTGGCCTCAATTTTATTCTTATATTTTCTTTACATATTTGATTTTTTTTATTGATTTTAAGTTCAATACACATGAAACACCACGCCAGATGGCTTTAAGAGTCTCGACATGTTTTTGACTACATATATGAGTGATTGATTCTAATAGATTTGATCAAGTCTGCGTTTAGATTACAAAGTAATTTAAGAATGTAATGCTGCCATTGTATTACCATGTTTTTTTTTTAACGTACTTAACTCAAACTGCTCTCAGGATCGGAAAATACCTATATCAAATACTTGTTTGAGAAAAAAAATAATTGCAGAGACCAATTTGTTTATTCCAACCAACACGAAAGGTCGCAAAATGGTTCGCTTTTTTCAAATTCTGATATAAAGTTCCCCCATAGGATGAATTTTTTTTCCTAAATATACAATGCAATGTTGCAGTGATTCACAAATGACATTATATTACACTATGTATATGTAATATTTTACATAATAAAATATTGTTTAAACCATGATTAAACATTATACATGTATTAGACCGAATGTTTTTTTTACCTGAAAGATGCATTTTGTCTCAAATAAACTTTAGAATTAATCTGATCTGTAACGAACCGTCAAATACAGTGCAATACTGTAAAGGACTTCCCTTCCCGACTTTCTGATTGCAGTATGCAACACGTTGATGACAACTTCATTTTTTACTTATCAACAAACATATCTCAATAGATAGTATACTTTATTAACACTCAGTTAAGAGATCAATAATAAAATAACCGCTGTTTTTTTTCTACTGTTAGAAACTGCTAAAAATGAGTATGAATGCCTGGGACACTTACATGTATATGTTATTAATTATTATTATTAAATCAAAGGAAAGTTTAAGTTATGTCAGAATATGCCTGTATTAATTACTAGATTCAAATGTCATTTACAAGTACCGCGGTTGTATTCAATTGGAGTCAAAGTCAATGCTACATGTAAAGCCCTTTTTAGTGTCATTACATGTATTACTTTGCGAATTGTTATCTCTGCAAGTACATTTTAATTCTGATTACAATAGAGATCGATCTCAAACTCACATAGAATCATCTATAAAGTATTCTGTTTCTTTTGTTCAATTCTAAATTTGAAGTTTTGGAATTTGTGACGTTTATATTGTTTTTAAATCAAGCATTGTATTTGTTTAATATATATTGTTCTTAAACATGTTGTAACAGGAAAAAAAATGTTGTTAGAAATATCAAAATGGGATGATGCATGCAATCGCGGATTTAATGAGTGGGGAAATTCAAACTTTTTGAATTCACTTATAAAATTTACCGATAATAGGCCTAGATCCCCCCTTTGGCAAACATAATTATCCCTCGGACCCCCCTCCCCCGGATAAAATTTAAAAAAGTGCGAAAGTCAAAGTGGCCCCATCGGAACACCAAACATGGACACTGACTTATTTTTATGTTCTTTAGTATGAAGCAGAATTCATTCAAAAGATTGTGCAAGAAAAGAATAAAGCTCTTGCTGTGGCCTTCAACTCGACAACTTTAGATATATTGATGTTTTATCCATTAACAACTGTTACTTTCACTCTAGTGTTAACTTAATATATCCCAGTGAGCTTGAAATAAAAGATACCACAGATTCTGAAACATCTGTTTCATATTTGTAAAATTTTACTAGAAAAAGAAGTTAATTGTAACCTACATGTAACATCAAAACTATATGATAAACGTGATGATTTTAATTTTTCCATTGTCAACTTCTCTTACTTATGTAGCAATATATCATCAACACCTGCTTCTGGGTTTATATCTCTCAGCTTATTCGTTATGCAAGAGCATGCTCTACCAACAAACAATTCATTAAACGAGGCAAGCTACTAAAAAACAAAGTTGTTGGAACAAGAATATCAAGAACTTCGAATAAAATCATCTTTAGGAAAGTTCTATGGTCGATACAGTGATCTTGTCAGCAAGTACAATGTTTCATTAAAACGCATGCTGACTGACGTTTTTCATACTTGTTAGACCATTACTTGTACACAGGACTGACTCTGGGTTCTTCCGTTTTTCATGATCTTGACAATGAGCATATGGCGGGTGCGACCGGTCGGCAGGGGATGCTTACTTCTTCTAGGCACCTGATCCTACCTCTATCTTTTTAGAGGTCCGTGTTGCTCTGCTTTGAATTTGAATTTCACTTTATGGATTTTTGAGATGGTTGACAGTTTGTTATTGTCATCTTTCCTATATTAAACTCTCTTGGTAAATTTTTACGAAAGTCAAATATTGGTTTTCAATCATGTGATAAACTATTTCAGATTTGTATGCATTTTGGCATATTTATGTATGGGTGTTTAATACATAATTATGTAATGAGTATAGAAACATACATATATAAAGGTATGCTTTGTATTGTTCATATCTGTCCTAACTCTTTCAATCATCCAACTCTTTCCCTCTTGTATATGTTTATTGAATGTTTATTGTACATTCTTCATGTTGGCCCTTGAGGGCCCTTAATTGGTCAATAAAGAAATTGAAATATTATTTCTTATATTGTATAATATATTATGTATTCGTTGTATCTGATGAGTCATTTGGCTTAAGGAATAAATAAACTAAACTAAAGTAAACTTAAACAATAAAATGCTTTCTTTGGTGATTCGTGCGGGATATGAAGGAGGCGACATTGCAAAAAAAAAAAAAAAAAAACATGTATAACCCGCGTTTTTCTGCAGTGTTCGCTACCGTTATAACCCGTATGAATCACCAAAGAAAGCATTTATTGTTTATATTTATATCTTTTTTTAACAAATTATGAATTGATCGTAAAAAAGCAAGTAAAATCAACTAAATTATTGGTAATGTACATCGGTACTTTAGATTAAAGAAAAAGTCAAATCGTCTTATATGGGAACTTGAGTCTGGCACGATCATGATTATTTCGTGCAGTCCGTGATTTTTCTTGGGTTGCTGAAGGTTTCGACCGGTCGATAAACTGGTTAAAACTGGTTAGAACTGGATCGTGTAGATTTCAGTCATGACAGTCTCTATAGCTGCGAATTACAAATAATAGTAAATAAAAAAATAGACAATACATTTGCCATTGAAGTTACAATGTAATATTTCTTCCAGACTATTAGAATCGCATGCCCCCCCCCCCCCCTCTCTCTCTAACTTGTTGGGCTAAAAAAAACGGCTTTTAAAAAAAAATATGGAGATTCGCATTGCAAATGCTATACAATACGGTCTGGATGATCTAACATTTGAAAATTGTGCGAGGTATTCCAAGAGACTTGTTGGTGGTAAAAAGATAAATATCCATAAGGAATCTGTATTTTCGTTCCTGTGAAAATCTTTAAGTAAAAAGAGATGACGTGTCAATGAATAATTTCAATTGTTGATCTTGGTCCAGCAATAAGATTAGTACTTTAGCGCTTTTGGCAGAGCAATTCTCTTTTGACCAATTCTTTTCAGACCTTTTCCAAATTCAGTCCCATGCAGAAGCCCCCCCCCCCCCCCCCCCCCCCCCCCCTTCTTACCTGATTGAAGAGTGAAAGGAGAAGCGGGTGGTTTCAATTAGACTGACAATGAAAATAAATAATTCTCAACTGAGTAGCTAAAGTCTTAGTTAATCAAAAGTCATACTGGTATATAACCGAACAGAAGAAACAAATAGGATGTTAATTTTCAAAGAGTCCAAAGCAAAACAAAAACAATATATGAATATATATTTATTCACCAATCAAGGGCCCTCAGGTGGCATATACATTAAAAAAAATAATATCATGATTATAACAAATATATGAGATGACAGGCCAGAGATGATGAAAGGGCCCAACTAGTGAAAAAAATTCTATATAGCCTCATTATTGCCTTCGCCCTCAAACGGTCACACCGTAAATCATCATTATATGTCTGTGAAACTTGTGTACTTTTCATATGTATAGAAGCAGCAATGTAATCGTCTTCTCATCAAATATACAATGCAACGCATATACATGCTTACAATATTTGCAAGATAAGAAAGAGAATGCGGATGTGCTTGTTTCTTAAGTACCACATCCTTGTTTAAACGTTGGCCCGCGTAATTATGTTATATAATGGGTATACTGGTATACGTTAGACAATAGACAAATAGATGTATCAAACTCCATTTTCCTTTTTTCTGATGAAACCCACATTTCCATTTCGTTTTTTATTTATCGTTGAAGAAAATAGTTATTTTGTGTTAGACTTTTTCCTTCGATAACACTGTAAGTCAATCCGGGAATACATATTCCATTTGGGTCGATTTTCTGTTTAGTATTCACACGTACTTTTACTTTCCAATTCGTTGATGTACACAATATCGTAAAATGCCACGTTTGTGTGGTAGAAGAAAACGGTTAGACTGGAAAATCCTGACAGTGCTGGCACTGGTTGTTTGTGACTTCTTACTTTTATTACAATTTCTCCAAAGTTTCCGTGAATGATGAAGAAATGCCTACATCTCCGGAATAAACGATTTATGGAATACCGTGAAAAGGAGAGCAAACGCGAAGGCCTCGGCGAGAAAGGGAGAGCGGTGACATTACAGGGAGAGGAAAAAAACATGGCGGATTCTCTGTTTAAAAGGAGGCCTTTAACATCATAGCCAGCGACAAAATAGCTTTGGACCGCTCTATACCAGACGTTAGGGATTCCAGGTAATACTATGTTAATCTAACATCCTCTCTCTCTCTCTCTCCTCTCTCTCTCTCTCTCTCTCTCTCTCTCTCGTCAAGCCTTAATGATAAATTTATGTATATATTTTTCTCATGTGTAATAATATGTTTTACGGTGCTTACCGTTGTGCCGAGCGCAGCAAGAATTACACATACCTTGCATCATTGTCATCCTAGTGATATTTTGACAGTTATCAACTAACATCAAAGAATTTGAGAGAGAGAGAGAGAGAGAGAGAGAGAGAGATGAGAGAGAGAGAGAGAGAGAGAGAGAGTTATATAATATTTCTAAGTTTAAAAAATTCTTACAAAATACATAGACTTGCTTCCCCCTAAAACCGTTCTTTACTTTTGGAGAAAATTGATCAGTCTGTAAAATGTAATTTGTGTTTAAAAAAGTGTAATGTGTAAATACAGTATTGTTTTTCTTTTGTACCTTGTTGTTATCTGACTTTTATTTTTTTTTCCTTGTTCATAATTTTTAAAAGAAATTTATTTATTTTTGCATGCACGTTATACATGGCCTAGTCTCTGTTTGTAGGTGTGTAATTTCCCATTTAGCAATTTAATGGTTTGGCAATATGCAATATCTGCATATATTTTTTAACTGTTTATTTTTCTCTTTATTCTTTAGTTCAAAGTGACCTTTTTTTTTTAGTTTCCTCTCTACTTATACTTACTGTTCATGCACGCAAAAGTAGCTTAAAATTGGATCGATATGACAGTAAAGTATGGCTCTTGCTTTTATATATATATATATATATATATATATATATATATATATATATATATATATAATCTCTCTATCAAAATAAAAAAAAAGACAAAAAAAAACCAAACACAAATCATCTAAGGCCGGTATCGCAGTTTATACTGAAATAGCTTATAGTACACACATTACAGATGTTTGATCCACCTCTAAATTTATCGTGGGAAATCTAGCGCGAGATCACTGTGATGTCACATGTTCAAATCTACATTCATTTGTTTACGTATCTCGACTCGATATGAAGGAATGGAAGCATGTAAAAAATCTCTTGGGGTCTCACCGAAGCTTTTGCGGTACTCAAAACGTGTATTCAAACCTCAAGATGCCCTAAATTACAAGTTAAACGTTAGCCATTTTTGGCATAGCACCACGGGAGAAAACATTAGAGAGCATTATGGGACGTAGACAAAAAAATTTTCCTGATGAATCTGTATGTTTAGATCGTTCTTTTTCACGCGCACACTGGTTCTTAGAGCTCGCTGCACTCGCTATAATGTAAATCTCTCTCTCTCTATCTCTCTCTCTCATGCTATTATAGTAGTTTGGGTTCAATAAATTATGGATAGAACAGTGCCTGACTATAAATACAGGAGAGCAGGGTTCGATCCTTTGTCAAGCCACAGACTATTCCTGTATATACATTTGATGGCATCATGCTAATGTTTTCAAAAATCAGGTCTCACTTTGTCAAATTTCATAATTGGTAAAAAAAGCTATTGGAAATAATTCTAAAACATCCAGTCTTTTCAAATGGATAAGTTCATGTGCACCTCTTCACTTCAAAATTATCGAAAGCCCTTGTCATAATAAACTGTCAGTTATTTACAAAAGAAAGTTGTTGTCTAGTTGATATATGACCATAAAAGTCCCTTTCTGATATGCTAGCTATTATCTTCAGCATGTTTTCAGGTTTTGTAGACTCCAGTGTTCTTACATAAGTTGTATGATGATAAAGAGACACTTGTCAGATTTTATGATATTGTACTGTGAATGACAAAACATGCTTAATGGAAACAGAATTTAATATTAAACAATTCATTTTCATGACAGAAAGCCAAAAAATTATGCACATGTAATTGTGTGTTCTAGTTGATGTAATGATCTGTTCAAGATAATTCATCAAATTTTTCAATTGTGCTGAATGATGCTGTAAGAAACAATTAAAAGTGTTTAATCCTTACAGGCTAAAAGTTCCATTATTCATGTTAATATTTATTCTGAATTATTCATGTTATTAATCTGAATTTTTAGATTGCTATTTCATTTAATGTTATAATCAGTGAGCAATGATTTGATGGCTTCTTAAACATTCTCTGAGTCAACACTTTTTCATATACCACAGCATGCATGGCTAAAAGAGCCCAATATGTATTCCACAAATGTTGATCATTCACAGGTCATAGAATGTTTTTTGGTGTAATTACTGGTACTAGCTGGATGTATCTGCATGTTGTCCCAGCTAGCCTAAAATCTGACATGCTTTAATTACTTTTAAAGATACATTTGTAATCTATATTTATCGATCCTTTAAGTAACTATATAAATTATGTATTAAATCAAACTTTCTATTGATCTTTTTGAATCTATCCAACCCTACATTTCCCATTGATATTGTATGAATGAAATGTTTATAATCTTATGCCTTGCTTGAGAAGTTTTGCAAGTAAAGAAAAACCTAATCCTAGCAAAATCAATAGCCTAGGGCTTTTGTACTGTGTATTCATATAACACATTTTATCACATGTTTATCTCAATATGCGGTGGATATCACTCATGTAATAAATTTTTGATATTCCACTGTGTGTTCTTACGCCACACAACGTCATAGTTAAACATTACATAGCTTCAGGCGGATGATTGACGTAGAATGAAAAAGTTACAAAACAATGCAGTTGAAAAGTGTAGAGTTGTAAATGTTAACCATTTTAATGCTGTTTTAATTTTTATTTTCATGAATTGATAAAAATATACTCGAAAATGAAATGTTTGTTTGTAAATCTTTAAGGAACTTTTTTCCGTGCGTTAAGTTGTTGACGTCTTGTAGTATATGTGTTGTGCGGTTCACAATTATAATTTTTATAGAAAAGATTTCAAGGTTTAACAAAATACGTGGTAAAAGTGATAAAAAGAATCTCTCATGATTTGCAATGGTTTATGATTTTTATCCAACTCTTTGTGCGTTTTCTATCCCCTCGCCAAGGCTCGGGGATAGAAAACACACAACTCGTTGAATAGAAATCATATACCATTGCAAATCATGAGAGATCCTATATATATCAGCGGGTATAACAATTTTCATAAAATAAAATGCACCATTTTTAATTGGCATATTAAAGAAATTACAGGTACTTTAATTTATTTTTTGAAAAGGGGGGGGGGGGGGGGGGGGGGGGGTCGGGGTCGGGGGTCAGGACTTAATGGCTTACACTGAAATATTAATATCAATTTTTCAAAGAATTGTTTAGTATATTCCTTGAGAATTAAAAAAAAACTTTGCTCTATCTGCATGATCTGTGAATCAATTTTACACTAAGGCCACACCAATATAATTTTTTGTTCGGACATCCAATGTAAAAAAGTACGAGCGGATGAGGGATTAAAAATTAAAAAAAAATTTTTTGTATGCAAAATTTTTTAGGCGGTACATAAATAAATTTGTGTGAACGATTATATTTTTTCACTTGTTTTTGATTTATAAACTAAAACTATTTAAAATAAGAAAATAAGAGTGGAAATAGAACAGAAAACAGTGCAGAATTTGATAGATGCAGGAAATTAATAATAATATTATTTGTACAGTTTTATTTAATAAGAGCACGCGGGGTCTGACGAACAAGAAATTATATCGGTGTGGCCTAATGCTGACGTTATCCCATTTTTAGATGTCGAGAAGTGAAATACCCAAAAGAACTGCCTACTGCCAGTGTGATCATCATATTTCATAACGAGGCTTGGTCACCGCTTCTTAGAACCGCCCACAGTGTGGTCAACCGTTCACCACCGCAATATCTCCATGAGGTCATTCTACTGGACGATTTCTCAGACCGCCGTAAGTATTGCATTCACACTTGGAATGAACAAAAACAAATTTAACAGAGAATCAGAATTACATCAAATTAAATATATTAAATTTATTAAAACCTTTATATTTATCATTTTCTTGCGAAGTAAACTGTAAGTTCTCAAAAATAGTGTGTCTCTTATAAGACAATATAAATTTTCCCATGTTTCCCAAAAGATATACAATACAATAATAATTGACAATATTGATCGAAATATGACCTTGTTTACTACAGCTTAGTCAACTGACATCAAACTTCAAGATTATTTGGCCAATCAACTTTAATTTAAATTCTTTAAATCATTTATTTTAATAACTTCTTATAAGAGATTTTTCGAAAAGAGTAGTTCTATGATATCTACAATTCATAAACTCTTTAATAGCAAACTTCACGATTACATTAGCGATTTCTTTTATAAACAAATATTCATACCCTCTTTTACAGCGGAGCTTGGCAGCAAAACTTTATGATTACATTTGCGATTTCCTTAATAACCGTAGATTATTACCCTCTTTTACAGCGAAGATTGGCAGCAAAACTAAATGATTACTTTTGTGATTTCTTTAATAACCATAAATTATTACCCTCTTTTACAGCGGAGCTTGGCAGCAAACTTCACGATTACGTGGCCAAGACATGGCCAGATGGTATTGTGAAGATCATCCGTACGACGGAGCGTAGCGGACTAATCAGGGCGCGACTAGCAGGAGCAAAGGCGGCGACGGGAGACGTACTGATATTTCTAGATTCCCACTGTGAAGCCAACACCGGTTGGTAAGTAGGTCACTGCATGACCAGGGGAGATAATTATATTCCTTTAGTATACTATTAATGTATGGTAAACATACTTAAAAATCTGAATGTTGAAAAATTAAACTTCAAATTTGAATGATTCTTGCACCAGCCATTCCATTTTTCTTGAGATAGCTTCATAAACGGTTTAAAATAAATTTCACATGATTTAATATTGAATATTAAATTTAATATTGAATGGAGACAGATTTATCATAATATAAAGAATGGATAAGTAATACAGTACTTTAAATTATGAGAGTACTATGAAACTTTTGCATAAATATTTAAACTTCATTTTACGAAAGAACAAATTGCTGCTTTCCTTTAGAGTAATAATTTTATTTTGTTTCATATTCATTTATTATAATTGTTTTTACTTTTACTTGTTTATGAATTCAATTTGGCTACCATGGTCTCTGAACATAGAAACAATCATTGTGGTTCAAATGAAGAAATCTTTCTCTTTTTAACATGCACATCTCATAGCTAGCAATTTCAAAACTAATTGGAATGGGAAACCAACCATATCAAAAGGAGAATTATTAAATGATTAATATATTATGAAACTCCATGAACGGTTCATTAAAGTTCTTAATTAAGTTATGAATTTCATCTCGAAGGGGTAGCTGCAGGTCTGTAGCTGCAAGTCTGAAAAAAAAGTTTTAAAAGTTTACTATGTGTAAGAGCTAGGGATATTGCACGAAGTTACACGAATTAATTATCAAAGTTTATGTACCATAAACCGTTACTTATTAGATATCAAATATGGACGTTATATATACAAGAAATATCATTAATAATCATGTACACCTGTCCTGATAAGTCCCTGCAGGCACGAATAACTGTACGTATATGCAGTACATAGGTGACTTAATATATACCTGTCGGGTACTACATGTACTCACCTTTGTACATTTGTTTTAAAAGCAACCAAACTTTTGCTTATTTTCTAATTATAGAAACAGGTTTTGTTTCGTTAATTTCCATTCATATTTGTTTTTTTTATACCTATACATAAAAAGATACAATAGTTTATTCCAATTACGGGCCTAGACTGCAGACAATAGCTAGGGGGAAGTCATTAAGGTGGAATGCTTCACCAAACACCAAACTTTTATTTTATGGATCGTTAAAGTATTATTTCTGAAACTTGATTTCATTGTTCAAAGAAGGATATCTGCCCTTAATTATTTTATACAAATTTTTTTTGTATTTTTTTTTATGAGAAAGTGGAAAATAAGTAACACACTGTAGAATTTAAAATTTGGTGTGAACAAATGCATGATATTGATATCTGATAAATGATGTACAGTAATGTCAATAAGACGTTTTAATTTTTTGGATAAAAATTATTTAGGAAAATAGATAACATCTTTTGTTCATATCTTTCAAATATATGGATAAAATCTTTTAAAGAGACTTGTCTTATGGAGAAGAAATATAAGGCAATTGTTTTTGAAATAGAAATTGAATCAAATTGACAAAAATTTAGAAATTTTGCTTTTTCAAAATTTTATTTTATTTCCAGTTTCTAAAAAATTGGGTTGATTCGTCTTGAAAAACATCAATTAAAAAACATGGTCTTATTTCTGTAATAATATGTATTAATCATGTGATTATTCGACTTGAGTGTAGTGATAAAACTTACCGGTAATAGGGCTAACATCTGTTGGTATTTTGTTCTTACTTACTAGAGAAAATTTGTGATTTAATTTCATAATCATAATTATGAATCATCAGGGTTGTGTTTTACAAAAGATTTACAACAAAGTCATGAATCTTTTTTGAGTCTCGTAGAATGATCCAGATCAGAACAGAGAGTTAATACAAGATTTATTTCACATTAATTTGATCTCTACATTAGAATTGCTTAATTGTACATGTATTGATGAAGTATTATACTGTTTAGCATATATATATTTTGTCATTTTTTTTTATCGTAAAATTCAGCCCTGATTTTTACCAAAACTTCTTGAAAGGCGTACATAAACCACAGTTATAGTGAAGCACCAGGGATAAGCAAATTTTATTTGTTAAAAACAGTTTGTTATGTCCAATAAGTTAGTTATACATTTCTAAACGTAGGAGAATTATATATGGTATGCATGAATTCATTATAAGGGTGTTCACTGTAACCAGATTTTACTGTACCGGTATATTAACCTATGGTGCAGATATTTTTCCATAAGACCTTGAGTACATACTGTTAAGGTTATTGGCTTCCTCCTGTGTTTTTTGATTAAAGCTTGTAAGCTGTAATTGTGTTTTACTGTATCATATGCAACCTGTGTGCAGACATTCATGACAGACATTTTTTCATCTGACTTTGTGAATACTGTCGATTTCGTATTTTTACATGAGTACTAATATTTCTGCAATTCCGCCATTTTGAATCAAATCATGAAAATCTAAAATTGCAAGCAGCAAACAAATATTGTTATTATTTAATTAATTCATGACTGTCAGAAAAATAAAAGTATTTAAAATCTGCAAGGGGTGCTTTAAAAATTTCATGATTTTATGTGAATATGAATTCCTCGCTTTTAATTATATAGGAACCTAGACTACACAGTAATCTACAATCTGCGGTATCTACTGTAAATTCCTTATTTTATGCGAGTACTTAATTGTGGGATTCCGATGTTTTGCATCAAATTGCGAAAATATAAAATCGTGAGCATCAATTTTTTGTTATAATTTCATATGGCTCAAAACTGTCCGAAAATAAAAGCAAGATTTTAATATGCGTGAGGACTGCTTCTCATGATTTTACACAGATATTAATTCCTTGCGTTTAAAAAGGAATTTACAGTATTAGGCTAGTGGCTTCTTTCCCCCTGTATTCTAGCTAGTTTACTGTAATCTTTCACTGAATAGTGGTATGTGGGAATCCATTTTGTTTATACAGGTTGGAGCCAATGCTAGCTCGAATCAAAGAGGACAGGACGGCCGTTCTGTGTCCGGAGATCGACCTGATCGACAAGAACACACTGCAGTACGGTGGCACTGGCTCTTTCTCCGTCGGTGGTTTCTGGTGGTCCCTTCACTTTTCATGGCGTCCAATTCCTGAACATGAACAGAAGAGGCGATCCTCAGGCATAGCACCGATTAGGTACACTCGTACTCACAATGCACTCAATGACCTTTCCTCGATCTTCTTACATTAGAACTGTAAATCTGTAAACATTTGCATGCAGATTACTTCAGAAATTCTCTTGCTCTGGTCCAATCTACAGGTTAACAGTAGTACACATTAAGTTACTTCACTTTAATTTCATCCATTTTCGGTAATTTTTCAGTTAACGTAGTAATTAAATCGGCAATATATCTTGAATTTTAAATTGTTTCATTTTTATTTTCTGTTAAAATTTTGGTAGTTAAATCACTTTATTTTCCCTACATACTATACCATATTTTAATAAATCATTACTGACATTATGGATTTAGAACAAATGGTAACTTTCTTGTAATCTAAATAGTGGGTGTGTCGAATCAAAAGCATGCATTTCCAACTGTATAGTAAATAGGTTAATTATCTTTAGTTTTAACTATATATGTAGTATATAATTAAAGGAGAAGGGGGATGTATGTGGTGTCTTGTGTGTATTTTCTTCATCCTAATATATTATCCCAAGCCTCCAGAACTAATACCTCAGCTAGCGGTGTGTGTCTTCATAGAAATTGTATTATATGTTTTATACATCATCATTATGATTTTATAGCTATAGTAAATATTGTTGGTTTTAGAATTGTGTAGTATTGGCCTTAAAAAAATTCAGACTACTTAAACTAACTCGGATATTGTGCATTTTAAAAATAGATATGGACAGACAAAATCAAATTAGTGTTTTCTTCATTCTAAGTAATATAAAATGAGGATGCAGCAGGAAAAAATTGTTCTATAATGGACAAAGGTTTACATACTATAAAGCCTAAGGCCAGGAATGAACCGGTACATAAAAACCCTGATTTTTAACATCCCTCATTTGGCTTGTCCATCTTTGAAATTGCTTGTTACGGACTTGCATGGATGACAAATAGATTCCAATGATTCCAAAAACCACTGGGTTCAGAGACCATGTCAGCCACTTTATCAGGGGGCCGGGGCAAACTGTAGGTGACCCCCTTTCCCCTTGATGAGTTGTTTCCCTTTGTCGAACTCTTCAGGCTGGAGCCAATTTTGTCTCGGATCAAGGAATTTCCCAACCGTGTGGTTTGTCCCATTGTGGACGCCATTGATGCTGACACGCTGGAATATTCCAAAAACGGGGGGTACCAGGTTGGGGGATTCTCCTGGAGTCTCCATTTCACATGGAGGGATGTTCCATCAAGGGACTTAGTTCACAGGAAGTACACAGATCCTGTGGGGTTAGTAAGGTCATGGAGCATGTGCAGTACTGACATAATGAATCTGATTGGAAATACTAACTCTGTTTACCCCTTCACCAAAATGTTCCCAAATAACTCTTCAATAAAAAAAAAACCCAAAAACAAAATGTACATGTTACAACAGTTCTTCAAGATATAGATTTAGATTTGATTGATTTATTTGATAGCAATAAAAAGCAAATCAAAATTGAAATACATCCCAAAAGATGACTAGAAAAATAAAATAAAAAATTGTTTTATTTAATTGTAAACCAGTGTTATATATATGCATAATCTGGAAATACAGGCATATACAAAACTGTTAATTAAGAAATGTTTTATAATGTGAGATGTAATTTGCTTTAAAATTTGCTTTAAACTGTCAGTAAAGGTTTTTTGTTAGGAAAAAAAAAAGTTTACTTAATTGCCCTGACATGCAAACCTGACAGCTTTATTACAGCTTTATTACATAACAAGACTAAAATGATTTCTGAAAAAAGCAAGGTAGTTTTTTCTCTAAGACAGTCTTGACAGTCATAAAGTTGCAGCTGTGGGTCTGAACATATTTGCCGGGTTCTCTGGATTTCCGTTTTTTTCTAAACTGTTTCAGACTTACATGAAGTGCTATGGCTCTTTAAATGACATAAACATTATTTAGATTCTCAAAAGATTTAGTATACCGTGTACATGTATATACATGTATATTGAGTCAGGGAGCATAACTCTTTTTGGAATGCATGTACTAATAATCATAGTAATCTCCCCTAATGGGAACTCTTTATTAAAAAAAAAATTGAGGAAAAAAACTTGGCAATCTTATCTTAATTAAGATTATGCAAGTTGCATTTATATATAAATCTTATATTTGAAGTATTTACATCACTTATACATATTTCTGCCTTGTTTCTGATTGTTAGATCACCAACAATGGCGGGAGGGCTGTTTGCTGCAGACAGGAAATTCTTTTTTGAAATCGGAGCTTATGATCCTGGGATGGACGTTTGGGGTGGAGAAAACCTGGAGATTTCATTCAGAGTATGTTGACTGATCAAATCCAATAAGGATCTCTCTTATTGTTTGACAAAGAATAACATATTAATAAGTCATAATACTGTAAATCGGGTTATTTTTGCCCCGTGTAATTTTCGCCCTTCTACACTTGAAAACAGTTTTTCGCCCCCACATTGAATTCGCCCAGACACAGTTGTATTTAAAGAGAGATAATTTAAAACTTTAGGATTTGCCCAGTCTTAAATTCACCCACTGAGAACGAAGGCGAAAGGGGCGAAAATAAAATGGGGGCATGTATTTCCCTGTATAAAGTATATAAAAAATAACTTTGTTTAAAAGAAAATAAAAAACATTGCAATTAATAGAGTTTTAAAAAAATCCACTAGGAAGAGGTTCATCATATGATTTTATGGGTAACATGAATAAAAAAATAGATATCTAGTCTATACAATACTCAGTAGGAGATTGATGCTAATTTATTTAAAATTTCTGATCTTGAATTAAAACATTTTAAAACTTTTTTCTGCAGACATGGATGTGTGGGGGTAAGCTGGAGTTTATCCCCTGCTCTCGTGTTGGACATATCTTTAGGGCTAGTCATCCGTACACTTTCCCTGGTAAATCTCAGCTTATCTACATTATAATTAAACCTCTAATATTCTTAGAATTAGATCACATACATAGCTTCTAGCTTTCTCTTTTATCTAGTCATCAGTGTTTTTGAAAGACTTTCAACTTTTGACAAAGAGATGTTTGGTTTCTTTGATATTGTCCTCGTTATTCTAAAATTTCCTAATCCTTCAGGCAATAAAGACACTCATGGAATCAACTCGATGCGTCTGGCAGAAGTTTGGATGGATGAGTACAAGAGACTGTTCTATACCCACAGGAAGGACTTACTGGTAAGTGGTTGCCAAGATTATTTTTAGTTCATCTTTTTGCCTCCATCTTTAACTTACGGTCACCACAGCTTTTTAGCTATACAAGACTTCATGCATGGTCATTGACATGAAAAGAAAGAGTTTAATGTCAGTAAGTGGTCAGTGTCATCAAAGGTAAAATTTGCTTTCCTAGGGTTTTACTACAGGATGTAGCTCTACCATTCAGTCGTCTGAAAGGTGACTGAAAGGTTACAAAAATTATGTCAGTTATGTCATTCAGTCACCTTTCCAGAGCTTTAAGTTAACATTCAGTAGTTGACTGAAAGACAGAGGTTCCTCCTGTGTACTATATATAGACTTTAAAGCTATTTGTGAGGTGATAATTTTTGCAAACTGCATTCATTGTGAAATCTATTATAAGATGCAAGATCAAGACATAATACATGTATTGCTTTTGAGTTGTCTTTCTTTCTATCTCTCTCTCTGTGTTTGTCAGATTACATCATTCTTTAATTTTAACCATATCTACCAGTATTGAAACAATTTAATACATGATAACCAACTTTCATTGAATCAGTTGTAACATCAATATAGGTTAAAGGTCATAAAGAGATCATAAAAGAAAAGTTTAGGTTAAAGGTCAATTATAAATTTTAGGTAAAAAAAAAAAATAGTAAAATATCTAAGTCCGTTGATAAATGTTATTAAAAACTAGAAAAAGTTTGAGTTCATTGATCAAAGTCAAAAGCTAGTAAAGGTTTAAAATCATTAATTAAGGCCAAAGGTTTTATTTCATTCCTTGAGACTTTGCCATATACTGTGCAGTACCGGGTACAACTGTTCACGTGGTAGTAATACAAATTTTCAACAATTTTTCTTGCAAAAACATTTTCATATAACACATTGCATGCATGGGTCCAGAATTTTTTTTCAGGGGGGGGGGGGGTCCGAAAGATATTTTAGTTTGCTAAGGGGGGAGAGGTAATTTTACTATGTAAATTTAAGAAATTTGAGTTTTCCAGGGGAGGGGGGGGGGGGGGCTCCAGACCCTCCCAACCCCCCTCTAGATCTGCATATGCATTGTACAACCACTAGCCTAGGATAACTCAATGAATATAAATATTGGACTTTGCCAATGGCTGTGCAACTGTTCATGTGGTGATAATTTATTGAAAAAAAATTTAATTGCTGCAACAGTTTCGCTCAAACAAATGTTTTCACATGAACCTTATTATACAACCACTAAGCTGATTCCATGAACATTAATCGAGATTAAATGTTAAATGTTTTGTTCAGGGCCAGGATTATGGGGACATATCGGAGCGTGTGGAGCTCAGAAAGAGGCTGAATTGCAAGAGCTTCAAGTGGTTCCTGGATAACGTGTACCCAGAGAAATTCATTCCTGACGAGAACGTCCATGCTTGGGGAATGGTGAGGAAGCATTTCTATTTTGATTACTGTAAACGCACTATTTTTGGCGTATATGATATTTGGCATAATATGATTTTTCAACAAGTTAGAATGGATTTGATTGAGTGCATTTCTGAATGTACCTATTTATCTACTTATATATTTTTCATTTGGCGATGTAGTTGATTTAGCGTGTGCCGTTTTCTGCCAAAAAACGCTAAATAGAATACACAGTCAAATGTAAGACATGTAAAGTATGAAAAGGAACTGTTACATTGGTTTTATTTAAACTGTTGCTTTGACAATGAAAAAATAAGAATTTTGTTTATGTGAGAATGTATTCCATTTGAAAAGATACTTTAAGAAAAGGATAAAAATAGAAATGATTTTATGTCTGACTCAGTTTTATTTGGATATTGATTTAAATTTGATTTAAACAGCTGAAAGAGAGTAGAAAATTCAATCGTTTATCCAAAAACTTTTTAATAGGCCTTTGTTTATTGGCATCCTGAAAATATGCTCAATGTGAAGGATATAATTTTACTCTTATTGAACAGGTGCGAAATCCCCCCAGCAATCTGTGTCTTGACACGCTTCAAAAGGATGAGAAGACTGTATTTGATATGGGAATCTACAGCTGTCAAAATGGAGCCAGTGCTAATGAGGTCTGTATTTTGATTGGCCGATTTTATCTAATTGTATGAAGCTGTACAAAATTGGAATCCGATGATTTATCCTGAAAAAAATTTGTTGATTTAACCACATTTGTATGTAAAAAATTCATATGTCATTAATTTAAAGCAGAATTCAGAAATTGTTAATAATTTATGTATTGATTTTTTTCTAAAATATCAATATTTTAATTTCTTTAATCCCCCCAGGTGTTTTCTCTGAGTATTAATGATGAACTACGGCGAGAGGAGGCATGTCTAACGGTGGTCTCGGAGGGAGGTCATGTCCCACTGGAGGCCTGTACCGGGGCAGCCAATCAGAAGTGGAAACACGATAAGGTAGGTCAAAGGTCAACTACTTTACTCTGTCCCAAGATATTTATGCAGTATATTTTCTAAAATTATTCGATATTTATAAATACCCAGGGTTCAAACGAAGTTTATTCAATAGTATGAAAAAAATCCCAAGATTTCTCTTTTAAAACGCCTCCTCTAGCTTGTCAGGTTTGAATACATGGCTAAAAATAATAAGTCGATAGAGATTTTGCAATGCAACAGACATGAAATACCCTAGATGATAACGTTTAAAAATTGTGGGAGGTATTCTGAGTGTCTTCCAAATGGAGAAAAGATGTCAACAGTTCCCATTATAAATCTGCGTTAGAAATCTGTTTAGGTTACTGAGAATTTTTCCGAGTGAAAAATGATATTGTGTCAATGGAGATATCTTGGATATTTTCCCTTTCATTTATTTCAATTGCATTTCTTTCACAGGTATTTGTATTTTTATTAGAAATTGTCCAAATATGCTGCATGAATATCTTGGGACAGATCTTAGTAATTTTAATGATTGGAGGCAGCCAATCAAAACAAGTTGAAAAAAAATTATATAAAATTATCATTACAGTTCATGAGAGAATCTTTTCATCACGTGTTGATCACTTCTGTATCTAGAGTGTATGAATCAATTCTGTATAGCCGTTTTGATATTTTAAAAATAAATGTTATTTCTAAATTAATTTGTAAAAATCCATTCTGACATTATCGAAATATTATTACCTGAGTGATATCCTGTCTGTTTGTAGGACAAGCTTATAATAACGGGTACAACCTCTGGAGGACAGGTTCTCTGTCTGGACAAGAAAAATGAAAAGAACAATGGGCATGTGTTCATGGAGAAGTGTAATGGCAAGGAGTCTCAGAAGTGGACGTTCGAGCACTATTTGGATAATGTCTAGATGCTTAAAGATAATGTCAGATAATGTCTAGATACTTGATGACAAATGATGTCAAGTTGGGTGATATTTATTTAATTCTAGATAAGTTGGATTACATCTAAAAAGATACAGAGGATGTCAGGCGATTAGTATTTAGTTAATTCTAGGTAAGTTTGAGAATGTCTGGATACTTACAGATAATGTCGAATAATGTCTAGATACTTACAGATGATAGAAAGTTTGATAATATTTTTTTTTAAATTCTGGAAAAGTTGGATGATGTCTAGAGAGCCACAGAGGTTGTCAGGCAATCAGTATTCTGTAAATTCTAGATAAGTCGTATACTATCTAATTACAGATAATGGTAGGCAAAACAGTATTTCTTAATTCTAGATAATTTAGATAATGTCTAGATAGTGACAGAGGATGCCATGAAAATAGTAATTTTTGAAAGTAATTATTTTCTAGATATATGTCAAGATATTTATACAGATTATGTGGCAAAAGTAATATTTACTTTAAAAACTTATAGTCCAGATAATTTAGATAATGTCTAGATACATGACCATGTAATAACATGTATTTTCAGATACAACTTTTAAAAAAGTTAAATGGCATAAAATTATACTGAATGACCATATTATGTTAAAAATTCAGTGTAGTGTAAATTTCATGATTATGTTAAAAATTCAGTGTGTAGTGTAAATTTCATGATTTTTATGATGCCTAGATAATAGCAGCTACTGAAGGTCCAGAAATTGTCAAGAACATAGGACTATGTAATATGTGCAGATGAAAACAAAACCGATAATTACAGAAACTTCAAGCTAGGATTATTATAAACATATAAGTCTAGATGATGAGGATCATATCTTTAAAACAAAATTAATTGAATATACATATACTTGTATAATATGTAATTCCCTCATTGAAGTGATGTAACTTTGTATAATTATTTTCATAGAATCCAGAAAAAATGTCTAGTTAACTACTGGAATTAATAATTAATATCTAGACAAAAATTTCATCATATATCACAATTTTTTTTTAATTAAATTTCAACTGTTTCTAACATCAAGTCTGTGAGTACAAAATTTCTTAAAAGAAATCGAAGAACGTATTGATAGAATACATTCTGTATACTTAAAACATTATCGAAATTATCCAGTTTAGATCAAGGAAAATGTGTTTCTCGTCTACTATTCTGATACATTTAATGTATTCTAGAAATCATCGTTAAGTGTTGAATAACTTATATACATATCATATTTATATTTTTCCTGCATGGAAGTTTTACGAAATTGCTCCTTTTGTATACGTAAAATATAAAATAGACTTCCAAGTAATGCGTGCATCGAAAATCTGAACTAGATATATAGATAGTCTTACTTAGATTTAATACAGTTAAAAAAAGTATATATTTTTTATATACCAAACATCTAGGTCTAATTGACTTTAAAAATCTGCATAAAATCATATTTTCTTCAGTGTTTTTTCATATATGTAATTTATCAATTAAATTCCGTCTCCACATACCTTGCTGAAATGAAATATTCAGCTTAAAATAATTATAGTAAACAGTTCATGACCCATTTCAGGTAGACTTACACCATAAACATGTAGGCCTTTTCCGTTGCTTAAAATTTTCCAATTTCGTAAATTTCATGTGTATCTCTTGCCCACGGATTCCCATCGTCAGGAATTACAAATCACTCTGCCGCTTCATCAATCATACAAGTAAGTCACCGGAAATTACGCAAATCAAAATTAAATGGCATATATTTTTATCTTCTACACAAAATGTTCAAACATTTTTAACGAAACAACTGGCAGTCATGCATTGAAAACTGGCTCAAATTGTCCGAAGTCGGAGAATACTAGGAACACGAGTTCTTACGTGTACAGAATTATTCCATTTTGTTTTGATTGATACTGCCTTAGACAATAGTCAACGTTACAATATACGCAACTTTTCATTGTTAGTTTCCTTCTTTCCGGTTCAAATTTTAAAGTAAGTAATTTTTTAATGACAATTGTCTGTGTGTTATATCAAGAGTTATTCATTTTTAGCTCACCTGAGCTGAAAGCTCAAGTGAGCTTTTCTGATCACTTGCTCACGATAAATGATATTCGTCTCTGAGTGTAACCCGTTACTGCAGTATTCATTGAGTTAACTATAGTATGTATTTTGTTGGTTGCCGATTGCCCTAGCTTCATTTTCTGTAGGGTTCAACGAAAAATAGAATATTTGAGTTATGGTGATACATACGGCTATATAAATCGGATCTTATCTAGGTGGTAAGGCAAGTTATTGAATAGTCTTTGTACAAACTTAGTTTGTTATTGAATATTCACGCTTCGCCTTATATAGGATTAAACGACTCATACTGTAGAAAATTAGTATCAATCTCTGTTGGTTATTATAGTGAAAGGAATTTTGATTTACTAAAGTGTTGGGTATTTATCTTCGACTGTGTTTTTAGGTATGTGGATGTTTAATTATACAGTCTTTTTTATTTGTTTGCTTTTTTGTACATCTACTTAAAATTTGAAGACAACACAATCATTTTTGTTGCAACATGTATTAGTTGTAAAAACTACCGGGGTATTTACTTAACTGAGGACAATGTAAAAAGGGGAACATTTAACATTGTTTTTTGGTTAAATTTACGCAAATGAATAATTATAAGACTCTGTTGAGTTACTTGTACACTAAAAATATTCAGGGATATTGTAGCCCCTGTTTTGTTTTGGCTTTCAGCCTTTATTGTTAGTAAGAGAATTTCAAACCTTTGACTGATTGAAAGAATTAATCTAATCTTTTATAATATATTCAATAACTAAAATATCTTTATACACAATACACAACCGTGACATAGTGAATATGACATGATAATTTTTGATGTGAGTGATAGGGTAACAGAAAATGGATTAAAATATCCATGTATATAACATGTTTTTGGCCAAAATAATATCAGATATGTTGCAATTCTGTCACTGACAAATTTGAGATGTTTTTGAAAAAACGTGGATGCATATTTCGAATGGCACAATGTTTATTGATTAATGTCAGATGTTTTAGAAATTCAAGCACCTTATTTGGTTTTCTTGAAGATTTTCTAGAAATTAATCTCCATTAATTTTGTTGTTTATTTTGTATATTTTGTTATTTCAGTTTATGAGATATTTGTATTCCTTACAAGATTCTGTTCAGCTAATTTTTATTTTTTAATTTTTTTTTTTCGAGAATTCAATGCATTCCATTTTGTTTTGATTGATACTTGCCTTAGACAATAGTCAACGTTACAATATACGCAACTTTTCATTGTTAGTTTTCTTCTTTCCGGTTCAATTTTTAAAGTAAGTAATTTTTTAATGACAATTGTCTGTCTGATATATCAAGAGTTATTCATTTATTTTATTTGTCTGTACCAATTAATCATTTCTACATTTTTTTTGGTTTATTTAGTGACGCATGTACACCCCTGATTTTTTTCACCTTAGATGTTATAATTGTTCTTTTTATTTAATGTCCATTAATGAGTTTTGGTGTGTTAATCAGTGCAGGTCTATGTCGTATTTCCCAGACAGTGATTATACAACCCTTTCTTGGTTATATCTCATTATCGTGATGTGATAGATATAGAACATTATGGCGTACAATATAACCATATTTTTGATGCAGTATGTTTTCCCTTTTGAACAGACAACTTCATAGTGTAAATCTTGGCTATTTGATCGATAAATAACAAGGTTATTCAGCAATCTTATTGTCATCTTCAATCAAATGGAAAAATCAATCAGTAAATAGATCGATAAAATTGCTGAGCCACAAAAACGTACCCAGCCTTGTTCTTTATTGAATAAATAAGCAAGGTTTACAATTATTAAACCCTGAAGTTTATTTCATTGTTCTTCTGAGAGATTTGATTGTATGATATTAGTCACTCTTCACAAAAACACATTCTCCTTGTGTGTGTGTGTGGGCTCTTTTTTTTGCCGTACGTTTCTTGGTCAAAGAAATGTCTTATCTTTGATTCTAAATATGTACAAACCAATACAGCAAAATGTTTCATGTCTTATAGACTTTCTGCATTGTTGGTAAAATGGTTTTCTTTAATCATTAGAGAGGTGTAGGTGGGTGGGGGTGCTCTGACTATACAGCTGAAACGGCATTATTGACTATATGTATTTGTTATTTAAAAAAATTATAAAAAGCAAGATCACGTTACCAAGATGCAGCTAATGGTTAGCATAAATACCCCCCCCCCACCCCCAACTAAAGTCCAATTTAAAATCAAAGATAAACTGTCATTTTTATTCTTGCGATAAACATTGACTTATACATGCATTTAGTACATACTAATATCCCCACATTCAAGTCACTTTGTTATTGTATTTTTGTTATGTCACGTGATCTATGAATTCCGAACGTGTATAGTGCGTGTATTTACGTGTATATTTATTCCTGTTACTTCTCTTAAAAATTTTTACTTTTTGAGAACAAGGCGTACAATCAATGGAATCCCCCCTCCCCCGGCCAAGCAATTGCTGCCTTATACCATTTGAAATAGTAGCATTGATATTTATGTAAAAAATAACGAAAGTAAAAAACATCAGACTAAGTATTGATATTAAAACTAAGCTGGGTTATATAATCTGGTCATGCAAAATATGCAACTTTTTAAACCTTAATAAATGTTTATGCATGTATAGCAGTAAAAAAACATATCACATATTTTTTTAAGGTCTTTTATCTCACTCTGCTTACTAAAGGGAACACTTTTTGTAGAAGTTTGTAACACTGTGTACTATAAGTGTTAAAGTGTAAATGTTTTTTTTTGGATCTGAAACGATTGGCGATACACATTTTTTTCTACACATGTGTAAATTGTAAAATCAAAGTGATATCTACTCTTTGATCCCACATTTATTTAAATAATACACGTGTATTTTGATGATATATTTTTGACATTAATTTAGAAACTGCTTAAATGCGGTGCCATATTATTTTCCTTCCCTGTTATATAGCTGGTCTAACAACGTTTAATCATCTATTGGTGTGCATTTTTAAATCTTTTTTTCTAAATGATAAAACGATGATTTATTTTTGTGGGTTAATATCGGTATTAAGTTTGTAAAACACTTGAGTCGTTCATAAGCTTGATGCTATTTTTAACGCAATATTTGTTTTTGTTGCTATGTCACTGAATACAGGTTCAATATTTGTGATAAAATAAACAATAAATCTATTTAACTGGTGATACAGATCTTGCTTATTCCAAACTCATGTTACACTTTCCTCATTTCAAAATGTTTTGGTTTCATTTAGATTCTCCAGTTGAGCTCTAATTCATAGACTTACATGTAGCCTAGACTTAAAAAAGATCTTTAAGGAAGCTCGATGGTCAACAAATTAACCATCAGATCTACCTAAAATTTTAAGATATGATTCGTTTACATATAAACTATTAAAATATATATTTCTTGACTTTTAAATTTGAGTATTTTCCTATATATTCATATAGAGCTCTTCTTCAAAAGAAGATCAATGCAGTCTAAAAATGGCCACGACCATTGAGCCCTCTTAAATGCATCGTATTTTGTGATTGATAGGCTGAATATACGAGGTATTATATCTAGTAGAGAGACTTAGTTAAGGAAAAAGGAATTATTCTTTGAGTATTATGAGGTGAAAATTTTGGTTGGGGCGTGGTCAATCTAGTAAAGCCCGAAGGGCTTTATGATAGATTTGATCACACTCCGACCACTCCGACCAAAATTATCACCTCATAATATTCAAAGAATGATTCCTTATTGCTTATATTTATATAATTTTCAGCAATTGTACGTTTAAATATTAGAATATTGACATATTTTTGTGTGATTTCCATTTCTTTTAATTATGAAAACCCCGCTTGCGCCGCAACTATACGTCATTTGAATTTATTGGACTTTACAATACAAAATCGATTCGTAGTGTTATCACAGACAAAACACTGAAAAATGTAAATATTTACTAATAAATCACCTAGCTTTGATATATGCAATATTAAACATTTAATCAAATACATGTATTATATATATCTAGATATAATATATGTGCATTTAAATACGATTGCATGAGTTATATGTGGTTCAATAAACTAGTACATATAGGTTACTGAGATTTAATAACAAATAAGTCACTTTTGATGCATGCAATATGAGACATTTAATCAAATATACGTATATCCTTTGAGGCCCACAAGTCGTTACCGTAAGAATGTGTGCCACATTAGGCGCCTGGTTAAACTGTAAACTCGTTACACTGAATCATTACTAACATACATATATAGGACTTCTATATCTTCGTATGACATAACATTATATTCATTATTTTTTTTCCATCAATCTTGGACTTAATCTCGCGAGACACGCGAGGAAAACAAAAGGGGCACGGCACTAGGACTGTAACTAATTTAGGGCCTCCGACGATATAAGATTTAGAACTATGCTGGTAGTAATGTGTAAATATATACGCATGCAGAAATTTAAGATTTTTAGAGCAAAATGTATACATATTATAAGTCTTTTAGAATTGAATGTTTTACTTAGCATGTCAAATACCACCTTAAATTTACGAATGGATTTTTGAGTGGAAGACGCGAATCAGTTCATGACAAAAAATAAATCAGTACTGTATATTAAAGCATAACAGTACACCACGGTACCCCAAACATTAAATGTATCAATATCAGATCGAACTATTTATCTTAGCTAAATTACTATCATAATATAAACATGTAAACAACTTTTGGCATTGAATTTATCCGGCTTAGTGTGGTTTTGACCTGCTCTTGATCCCCGGATGTTGATCCGGACCATTGGCGTTTTTTGGCTTTTTGAAATTATTGATTATTGATCTTGGTAACACGTTTTCTTTTCGAACATTGTGTTATCTCGGTAATGTAAACGGATTGTCAATACCTTATGATTAGAGGAGTTGAAAAGGTTGACAATAATTATGACGTCTGAAGATGTCCGCATAAAATCTTAACAAAAGCTATGCAAAGCATTATCATTTCTGTTTTCTTCTAACCATGACATGGCAAAAAATGAGTATAATATGGAATTTGATAGTCGATTTTTTTTTTAATGTTAGACACCCTTTATTTAAAAAAAAAATAGATGCGACCATCACCTTGAAATCTCAATTGATTTTCTTTAGGTGAACATCTTCAAAAACCAACAGGAAGTTTTATGTCGCCTTAAGTGAAACAGCTGCTTTTTGAACCAGTACGATTTCGTCTTGAGTTACGCATATACAGTTTTTACAGTGAATCCCAGAAAATACACCGAAACTATTAATAAGAGCAATGTGGACTATTTTCATTGGTGGATTATTACTTCTGAGTGGTGTTTGTGATGGATATTCTGAAACTGAAAGCCAAGATCTACTAAAGGAAATACTGGATAGCTTACGTAACGAAAATGACCAAGACTATTCAAGTACGCCGTCAACCACTTTAGATCCACTTCTTGCAGAAACTATGACATCACAAAATAACTTGAGCACTACTATTGATAATGCGACAGCCATTACGCACACAAACAACGAGAGCGTTGCTCAACTTACGGCATCAGAGAACGAGACATCAACACTTTTATTGCTAAGCGAGTCAAACGAGAATGATGACTCTCTAAATCAGTCTCAAGCCACCAGTTCGATGGCTCCTGCTTCAGAATATAGTTCATCGAATGATATCGATGACGTAACATTAACCCAAGGTAATGCTACCACCACGACAATTTTTGAGCAGGATTGTACAACATCATACAAAATTCTTCAATCTCTCTGTAGCGAAGACCTACCAAGTTTGGTCAAAATTGCCAATATTTGGGACATTTATTACGTCCTCTTCTCGGATGAAGTCATCAATGAATTATTGCTGAATTGCGCCAGTGGAGAATGGTGCATTCAAGACGAGTTTCATACATTTCGTGCTAAAATGGCCGAAAAAGCGGACATGGTGACACATTCTGCAGTGTTTTCGGAAACGTGCAAGGAATTGTCCCTGATTTGTCTGGAAACTGCTGTCCGGAAATTTGAATCATGTTCCTTTGGAAAAGTAAGTGTTGTTTTTAAAAATGAGAGAGAGAGAGAGAGAGAGAGAGAGAGAGAGAGAGAGAGAGAGAGAGAGTCAAATCATTCTATCATAATTTTCTTTTCTCCCAATTTCTGCAGAGACTGAATTTTACTTTGGAAGCTGTGAGATTGATGTGCGCTATAAGAGATATGACGTCATCAAATTTGCAGTGTACAGCACAGGTTTTATCATCGTTACACGTCACGATCATGGACATTTTGAGGAAAGAAAATGAAAAACAGGTATCAATTCTAAAAGAAAAATATTCTCAATGATTTGTTTTAAATATAGATATAAATCTACAATTCTTTTGGTTTCCTTGATATACAATACACCTGACCTCATTGCATCGATTAGTACAAAAATCCACTATGACATCATGTAAAACTAGTAGATGATTAATTGTTTTGTATTGAGGAAGAAAATCTACTAGTAAATTCAATGCATAAAACTTATTTGCGATTATTTTCAACACCCTATAGGATTTGAACACGGCGTTTGATAACGAAGTCTGCAGAACAACACAGGGTCTGGTAAGATAATTTAAATGATATTAATATTAATATATGTGACATTATGAAAATATTTATCAAACTAACTTCTTTGAAAAAGCAAAAAAAAAAACAAAAAACAAAAAACAAAAAAACAACAACACAAACACAAAAAACAAACCCTCCTCCAACCCCCCCCCCACCCCCCCGAAACCACTGTAAAACAAAAATAAAAAACCACAAAAACAAAACAAAACAACAGAAACAAAACAATAAAAACAACAAAAACAAAACAACAAAAACAAAACAAAACAACAAAAACAAAACAACAAAAACAACAAAAACAAAACAACAAAAGCAAAACAAAACAACAAAAACAAAAAAACAAAACAAAACAACGAAAACAAAACATAACAACAAAAACAAAACAACAAAAACAACAAAAACAAAACAACAAAAACAAAACAAAACAACAAAAACAAAACAAAACAACAAAAACAAAACAACAAAAACAACAAAAACAAAACAACAAAAACAAAACAAAACAACAAAAACAAAACAACAAAAACAACAAAAACAAAACAACAAAAACAAAACAAAACAACAAAAACAAAAAAACAAAACAAAACAACGAAAACAAAACATAACAACAAAAACAAAACAACAAAAACAACAAAAACAAAACAACAAAACAAAACAACAAAAACAAAACAAAACAACAAAAACAAAACAACAAAACAAAACAACAAAAACAGAAACAAAACAACAAAGACACCGAGCACCTGTTGACAAAGGCCTGGAATAGTTGATTGAAATGCATGGTATTTTAGTGCACTTTCTGTGTGTGATGTTTATAGTTGCGCAAGTAGTTATAGTATTTTAAAGATGACAAAACTATACATGTAGCTAAGAACATGGGTTTTTGCATGACATATTAGATAATATTTATTTAAAGTCGGGTTATACAACAATACGCATTAGCCCCGAGGAGCTATTTTCCGACTACATAATACTGGTACCATTACATATAATTATGACATAAAGTATACAATATCAATATCACGCTACTAAAAATTTAACTACAAAGTTAACACACCACAAGGATACTTTAAGACAGAAATTACCAAAAAGATTCTGACATACTAAATTAAACCTGTTAAGGAACTATAGCGACAAACGCAACAGTTACACCAGTTTATACATATTAAATTTATTTCTCATTAAGATGACAAAAACGTACCTGTGTACATCAAGTCGGTGCCCAGAGGAAATCAAAGATGCCCTTGGCAGGTAATTAATTCATGTAACGTCATCATAGTTGCAAAACATTCATCTCTATAATGGTCCTCATTCCTTAAAAATTATGAAGACAATGTTGCCTTGCAATGATAAACATTCAATGCAATAAAATTATTTTTTATCCTTTTTAACTACATGTAAGAGGAAAATCGTTGTGATCTAGAATATTATACTGAAATGGCCAAATTAAGTTGTCTATCATTTTTTAATGTTTTGATTTCTTTTTTAAAACATTAGCATGAATTCTGGACAGCTAACGTGCATGATGATAAATATTTGGAAATCAATCAAGTTTTAGAGATGAAAAAAATAAAGTTTTGGAAGAATCGTGTAATAATCTTGATTTATGAATTTTATGTAAAAAGTCCTTTATTACATTTATTACCTAATATTGGTGACTATTTATCACGACTTACCATTAACATTGGCAACTTTGACAACAGATTCCGGTTTATATGTTTTTATTTCTGTTTTTCTTTTAATTTTTATCATTTCTTTTTTTCAGTTTTAAACCTTGGTCATGGTTCTTGGACGACGTTAATGAACTGAAGGTCACGTGTCAGCTTGAGAACGACACGTGTACATCACGTGACATGATGTTTATTATTGAAGATGCTGCTACTACAGCGATCACCACGACCTCTGTTTCTCAAACAGATGAAACTCAGCAGTTTAACAAAGACGTAAGTTACGGTCTTAATACGTTTAACGATATCAAGAAGAAAAAAACCAATATTTGAAAGGAGAAAGGTACACTTACTTTTTAAATTATGGACTATCTCAATGTAAACATGAACTGTGGAATAACTTTTTAGATACCCTTTACCTTAAACTTGCCTAACAAATAAAAGAACATAGTTATTATTCAACTGAAAAAATACATCTTATTTAGCAAACTGTAAGAAGAAGCTAAGGTTTCTTTAAATATTTGCCCTAGAATTCAAAAGATGTTGAAATCTCATGAACATACACAAACCATCTTGAACACTTGATATATATATATATATATATATATATATATATATATATATATATATATATATATATATATATATATATTTTAAGTACCAAGTCATACTCTTTTATCCTGTTTTCAAAAAAGAATAATGACCTTAACATTTTGTCATATTTCGAAGATGTAGTCAGAAATGATAAAAATGGCACATCATGTCATATTTTTTGAAGAGGAAAATGTGTCCGCAGTCGTCGCCCTCAACGAAATTGATATATTTTATGTGATATCACATGATAAAGTTATAATATGAATGGGCGTGGGCGACGGCTGCGGACGTAGTTTTCTATTAAAAAAAACTACAGAGGAGTTGGTGTCTTCTGCTCAGTTTTAAGAAAAATAGGGAAAATGCACTGTTTATGACGCCACAAGTACCCTTTGTGAAAGTCTAACCAGGTAACTATTGATATATTCTTAATTTGTAGGTATTCTTGCGTAAATAAATGTTACTTTCATTTTTTTTCATATTTTTAAAAATAACTTTTTAAGTAGGGCAAAATATGACTGAAACCGTACCCAGTTCGTTAAAACTGAAAAAAATGCACGATAATTGTCATTTAAGAAAATATTGAATCATTGCATTACATTATATGTTAACAGAGTGGTGTGGTGGACATAAGATCGTCACCTATAGCCTTGGCTGGGATAGGAACAGCAACCTTCATAATGCTGGCTGGTGTGGTCGTCTTCTTTATATTCTTCGTCAAACGTCATCGCGTGACGTCAAAAAATCACGAGTATAGGCCGCTGGAAACCAGCGAACCGTAAAAGGTTACACTATATTTAGATATACAGTATTACCTGTTAAAGTCAAATTTGTTTTTAAATTTGTGATAACATAAAGTGTCTTAATATATGTGTTGAAAAATAGCTTATGAGTGAAAAAAAAACACACCAGAAAGTGTTATACAATAGAAAAACAATATTTCTATTAACATAATGAATAATACTCTTGTTTCTCAAATGTGTCAAATTGCAAATAAAATGTATAGGATACTATGCAATACTATGCAATCATCATATAACTTTCAGCTGTTGGCTTGAAAGGAATAAATGAGTCATTTTAATTAGTTGAATTTTAAAGTCAAAATGTTTTATTTTTATAAAGTATAAAAGAAATTGTAACGAAGAATTTTGACCCCGGTTGAAAATTGACCCGGGGGTCATTATTCAACGTTGAATATTGAGATCAAAAGTGTGGAATAAAGACCCTGGTCCGTTCAAAATTGACCCGCATCGGAATTTTGATCATGAAACCGGTTCAAAATTGAAAGCAAATATGCAAATTAACACATTGATATTTATAAATTTATGGATTTATTTAACGTACAATTTACATTTTTTTTCATATAAAATTTATTCTGAAGATTTACATGTTTACATGTTTTAACAGTATATTAAACAGTGATTATCTAAATGTTTACATTAACACTCACTAAGAAAATAACACATTTACAATATGACGATACGCTAACAGTATTCTCTTCGTAGAAGCAGAAGAAAACATTTGTGATTTTAGTATATTGGAAATGTTAGAGATTTACAGTGAGGGTGTACATGTTCACTTTCATGAATTTCCTAAACAATGCTGTCTATCTTGAAAGCCGGTATTTTTCAGTGTTTTGTTTTGTGTGAAAATTTGCTAATATGATAAATCAGGATGTAACTAAATATGATAAACATGATTGAAACAAATCGTTATTTTTTTTTCTAGGCATAAACAATTCTGCTTACTGGAATATATTGCAAGTTAGCAACCCACTTTTCATGCAGTATGACAATTATAACGTAATTGCCTATATATAGTTTCTAAATAGCTTTGAACACACAAACTTAACAGAAGATTATCAAACATAATTGATTTCGTCAATGAAAAGGTAAATTGCAATTTTTTTTAAAAATAAAAATCAATTCGGACATGAAAATGAAGTAGAGGATCATGCGGTAGGTCAGAGTAGGTGTTGGACCTTTCTATCACAGGCATCTACATTAATAATGTAGAGGGTATATATTTTCTTATATATTTTTTTATTATGAGAAAGATATATGACGCCAGGTGCGTGTGTTTCAATATACACGTACACGAACTACGCATATGCAGAAAGTTGGCTGGTGTTTCAAAAATAAATTTTCTGGCAGGTTTACGAAAAAAAATTAAGTTGAATAAATTAAATAAAACTATTGACGACTTGTCAGATTAAAATACAACAACTGTTTATTTATTATTTTGTCAGGGTAATATCCTGACTTCTCAGATTAAAGCACAGGCAACTGACGTTACATATTTTTCTCATATTAAAATTATATATACCCTCTATCTAATAACACTGTATTATTAGGTAGAGTGTATATATTTTTTAAAATGAGAAAACTATGCAACGCCAGGTGCCTGTGAAATTAAGCTATGTCGATTTACCTGCAAAGTAATGTTAATGGCCAGTATTTGTTGGACATATTTATCAGAGATTATGACAAGTTTAAATCAATTTAGGGACAATCATTATGTCCCGATAAAGGGAGGAGTGAGGGTTGATGTCTTGATGTCAGTTTTTGAAAATAGAGACATTAATTTGTATTATGTTCTAGTAGACTTGAAAACAAATAACCCTTTTCCTTTAAGCTACAAAACGTTCTGACAGCAAAAACGTATAATTAACCTGCCCTTGGTGACCTTTACATTCTGTCCCACGAGCGAATGAAAATCAATATTATGTAATAAAAAAAATATTGCTAGCCCGACTCGACCGTCCCTTTCAGAATCAAAGGGTCATCTTATTTTTTTTTTTACATTATATAATGAATTATACCAAATTTTGAGTCTTAATATTAAATGATTGTAATCGGACAAATCAACCTAAGACAAATCAGCCTCGTCTGCCTATGTATCGGACAGTATGAAAGAAATAAAATTTTAAACCTGAAACTTTCATGCGTATAGTATTTATGTACATTGACACCCAGTATAGAGTTCCAGTTCAGTTCAAAACTCTGAAGTTTGAGTCAATTTTCAACGTGTCGAAGTCTTCAGAGTACAGAAATTCTTTTACAAGTTGTTGAAAATGACCACAGGTATAAATTTAACGACTTTTGGTCTCAATTTTCAACGTTTAAAAACTTATCTCGGGTCAATTTTAAACCCGGGTCAATATTCGTCGTTACAGAAACATTTATTGGTTTATTTTGAACTATTTATTGCATTAATACAAGTACAATAAAACTGAACAAATGTTACGTTTTGGAAACTCTCTTTTGCTAAGGCAATATATTGTTTTAAATTTCAAAGGAAGCGATCATAAATCCGGAAAGGTACAATCCCAGCTTTCCGATTTCTCCGTCTAGTATCTTGATCTTAATCGTTGCCATCTCTTGCATTGGAAGAAGGACAACAGCTGTTGACACGGTGTGACAGTCAGGTAATGACCTCACAGTGAGGTTACGAATGTTGATATCATCCACAGTCAAGGTGGACAAAATTACAGAGCCGTTGTAGGCATGAACAGTCCAGCTTACAGAATAAAGTCCCCGTTGTAAAAGAGAAACTGTACCAAAAGCTTCATTGATTGTGACGCCATTACTCGTAATGACATCGTTATACATAACAGTTGTGTTCAGTGTGGTTCCAGCTGCCCAGATATTAAAGACTGGACCTATTGAACGATATTAAACAAATATTAACTTTTAGTATCCAGTGTTTCTGCATAAATTTAGACTTTATACTGTGTGGCTGGCAAAATAGTGGTAATCTAGGAAAATCATTAAAGTACTAACACGATTTATTGTTTATTCTTAATTTATTATTATTTACTTATAAGGAAGTGGAGGTATGTTAATAGCTAGGAATCAGAAGTAATCGTTTAAGATCATGACTGATCTTGACTGATGTCATTCGAGTAAGTACATTACGGATCTGGCGTAGAATTAGGTCCTCAAGACTAACCAAAATAGAAATATATATCATTTGTAAATACAGTGAAATGTATTTGACCAGCATTCAACCAGAGTAACATAACTACATACAAACCATGAGAAGATTTCATACTCTTATTACATATACATATGAATCTAAATCCCCTATGGATAATTAATTAAAGTACCAGTAAATCAGATCATTAATTCTAGATATATTATATCGTAAACTACATGTAAACTACATGTATATTTGTCATAGCTCATTAATTTCGCGTAACAGCAAAACCATGTCTTAACGAATGCTAGTGAACATTTTACAATACGAATGAGGACTTGAATCTCTACGTACATACCGTTCATCATACAGAATGCGGTCAACGTACAGCTAGCAATGTTGAAGTGCGTTTTTTGATTTTTGATTTCAAACGTTGAGCCTCCAGAAGCTGCAGTCGCAATCGTTACCAAGAAAACACCAACATCGCCAGTGCACTGACCATCAATGACGCTCAACGTGATATTTTCTCCGTCTATGACGTGTTGCATTTCTGACATCAATCCTCTGTTGACAACTGTGTTCGACATTACCACTATTGTGAGATTTGACTTCGTAATCAGTCGAGACTTTTTTTCATCCGGGTTCTCCTTTGATCGATAGTTGAGGACATTTTCATCATTTGCAGACGCTGCGTATCCGTGAAACAAAATGCCACAGACATCCTGGTAGCTCGTCTGGAAATCTAAGAAATGGCAGCAAAGATGATATTATAGTGTGAGCAATTAAGAAATGAAACATATTTATAGCAATGTAAAAAGTTCACCGGGATGACCTTGGTTGATCGCGTACCATCCCAGTGCATTTTTAAACATTGATGTTTATTACTTTTATTATATACCTATCAATTTTCCGTTATTGATACAGTCAATTCTACAGAGTGTGATCCGATTTTCCGGATTCCACACTGTGGGTTTCCGGTTTCGTATCACCACTCTCTGAAACTGATGACGTAGTACACATTAAATAACGTCTGTATTTTAGCGCGTTTAAAAGAGTTCGTTTAAAAATAGCTTTGTTATATAAATAAACTCATACAATTGATTTTAAAAAGATAGTTCTGTAATTAAAAATTTTAAATGGACAAGGGTACATAATGAATTTATCATTATAACAGTAACTTGATCCAGAGAGCCGGATCACGTCGAGTTGCCAGGCGCGGATCATCAAATCAAATTCGACGGTTCGTGTCTCGTTTGATCCGATGATCCGCGCCTGGCAACTCGACGTGATCTGACCCTTTGGTTCGTTACTATTGTAAAATATATATATATATATATATATATATATATATATATATATATATATATATAAACAGTTATATAACTGTGTTTTTATGTTGGTTATAATACATCCGTCAAACCATTTTGACCCGTCAAAAAGTTCACACAGAAATAAAAGATTTTTGTTTTTCTATAGGTAGATATAAGGAATCATATTTGCAAAGTATATATTTAAATTTTCACACAAAGATGATAAATCCGAGACTCGTAGTTTAATGTGTAAAGCTAGTTTGAGATATCCAATTGTCAACCTGCACCTCTACCACACGAGTTATTGATAATCAAAACAAACATATGGACAATAGAAACAGAATTCATATCCTATTTTTGGTGACTGTGAATACTATTCACAGGTACATTGGGACATACCTTAGAAAATTTGAAAATAGAAAGTATTTTTTCAATTTTCATGTTTCTGTCTTTTGATTACTAATCATTCATGGTGCAAATCTAAACAAAAATAAACAATTATATCAAAGTTTATTCTGCAACCAGCATGCATGTATACTATCAATGCCGTCATTGGATAAAACACTAAGAGGTGATATTTTTTTCATGCTCGCGACTTACATGGCTGATGACGTTGGTATATCTCTATTCTAATTGGAATATTCAAATTCCAATTATGATATACTGCAATATATATATATATATATATATATATATATATATATATATATATATATATATATATATACTGGAAAGATACATATTCATAACTAAGGTTACACACTAAGAAAAGGTTGAACATTTTCATAAATGAATTTCAAGTGGTATTTCACGCTTGTAAGTGTTTAATAGGTTTGAAACCAGGCATCAAGCTATGCTTTTAACTAAAGATTAATTAACTCACCCTGTGTCTGTAGCCACCCAGAGAATTGTGACATTGCGCCAACATACCGATTAGTGTATCTGTTGCAGATATACACTCGGTCACGTGACTTTAAGTGAAACATAGCGGAGTTTGTCACGAGGTTCTCACTTTTATCATGCAACGTCCCAACTGCTTGTCCATCCACAAACAGGTAGGTATTGGTGTATCTGCGGTTGAGAGGGTGACTACGCATGCTCCAGGTAAAGATATAAACGCCATCTTGCGGGATGGTGAAGATCCCAGATGTAGAGTTATAACCTTGTCCAAGGTTTGTGGTCACTTGATCGAAGACGATGACACCACCATTCGCCGGAATATCGTCAAATGTCGTGGCTTGAAAGGCAACGTGTTTATCAGGAGTACCTAAAACATCACACAAAGAAAACATTGATTTAATTAAGTGAAATTTTTCACTTCTTGAAATTAAAAAATAAACACTTACTATCAGAGCAAATTTGTAAGTACATCATTACAGTGTTACCTGCGTTTGCAATTATTTGTATAGTATACAAATGTACGACAAAATGTGAAAAACACAACTTTTTCGTTACTTAAACAATCACTCCTTGAACCTGCGAAAATTTAATTTAATTCACGGGAATAGGATCCCACAAACTTTATTGATACTATATTATGTAAAATGTCATAATAAACATTGAATGGTTAATATTTGCATACAAAACATGATTTAAAGTGTTTCTGGGTATTAAATGTGGCTTAAAATCAATCAAAAATCTTTAAAAAGATGAATATAATGTTACATTCCATTTGATGTTGAATTTCATGAAAGAAAAAAAAGGTAATCAGTGTTATTTCGCCCCGTGTTTACGCTGTTCTAAACTTCTAAACAGTTTTTCCCCGTCTTAAATTCGCCAAGACACAGTCGTTATCAAAGAGATAACTCTATCTTGTTACAAATCACCCAGTGTAAAATTCGCCCGCTAATTTCCCTGTATACAGTATTCAGTACTAACCCGACGAAATAGGAGACTCATTTTTTAAACGACAGTAATACTTCAAGCCCAATTTTGTTTTTCCTGTATTGCAGATCAAGCAAGAGTCCAGTAAATGACACACTCTGTGGATCACATGATAACGGACGGACTGACATCCAGGTAAAGATTGACATTCCACCGCACACTTCAATAAAGAAGACTTCGTCGTCATAAGTGGACGGGGAAAGGGTAAGTAGATGTTGTCAAAACGAGGCTGGTGGGTATATTCAGAGGTCACCAAAAGTCCATCGTAACGAGAAGCTGAAATCTTTAACAAAGTTACACAGTAAAAAAGTCCAATGCGCCGCGCCGACGTCATCATACAGTGATAATTTGGTTGAATATATCAGCAACGGACAATTTCTGTGGAAGAAAACACCGGTCTACTTTAGTTGTTTCTCTTAACGAATCATTCTGAGAGAATATTTGTTCTATAAGGACTTTTATCTAATCCAAGTTTCCATTAAATGTATCTTCTTTAATCAAACCTTATTCATATGGGAAATCACAACTTTTCTCTGCCTTCAGCTCTTTTGTTTTCAAAAATGAAACATTGAAATTGTTTTGTCTATTTATTGAAGACATCACTGCCAATATTAAAATCTCGTTTAGAATTGAATGTATGAAAGGAAAATCACAGAGGAGATAAGAAAAAAATAACTAGAATCTTGATACTGTCTGTTTGATTTCCCCCGTTTATTTTTAATACCTCGAGCTGTCTTTTCTCCCGATTTCAATTCTGTTTTCCAAGATTATAAGGTTCTCCATGAGTTCAATTAAAAAAACCCAAAAAGTGAACCAGAATTAAAATGGATTTCAGTTAGTTAAAATTGATTACCTTTTATTTGATTGCAATACACACATTTATATTAATGAAACTTTTTTCATATAAATACATTGATTTTCCTTATTTTGTTAGATGTTACTAATACCCAGTTATAAACTTTTAAATGCGAACAAAGTAATGTGCAAAAAAGTTTGAAATTTAAGCATTAAAATTATACACTTGTACCATTTTGCTAATTCAACATAAGACGTACGCTAATGAATGTAATAAAATAATTACATCTACATATCTACATATACATGAAGCGTTACGAGCACATACCATTTTACTAATCATAATCATGAGGAATATACAGCTTATTAGATACTTTTTAAAAATTTTATATACATATGAAGTTTAAACTTGTAAATACCTACAACGAACACCTTTATTATTTTTTTAAAAACTTTATTTGATGTTAAAACAGAGCGAGCATAGGCTTGTTTGCATTATACTTCTTAATCTTTACTCTTAAAAGGTTCGTTGATTGTGATGTCATTTGTTAGTTGATCCAATATAAACAAATACATGGCACGAGCCTTGTTTCCATGACAAAAAATTGTTAGCTCTGTATCTTGCTTATAACTCTACAACTGACACTCAAATTTTGGTTGATCATTAGAAATGCTTACTAAGTCATTGTAAAAAATAAAAGCAGAAAAAATGAATTTGACCAAAATCGTGACCATGCCCCATTAAAGTATTTCTGTGCAGTTGTAGAATTTGTCCTGTGTGATTGGCATCTTTAATTCGTTAAGTGAAACATTTGATCTAAAAATGAAGGATGCATTGTATTGAATTTTTTAAAATTACCTCAAATAAATCAACTTCAGAAAAAAATCTCTTATTCCTTATTTTTTTCAGACAACGGTTTTGCATGCAAGAAAAAAACTTACAAAACAAAAACAATAAGTTAAAATTTACCATTATTGGAATAGTTGTTTTACATGTTGTGAAAAAAACCTTTATACAGAATCAAAAACTTTATTAATAGTCTCAATATGGAGTTCGCAGATATAAAAAAAAAAACCTGAATCATTTTCACATTTTCATTCCTAGCTATAGATTTAAAAATAGTTATTTGCATTTTCTCCTATATCAATTTTATGAAAAATTTCTTTCACCTGAAGATCAAATTGGAAATATATAAACGAACATATCACAATTAATTTTCATTCAAACATTTAAAATTATTGTCATATTTAATCTTTTATTTTAGATTGAAAATAAGTAAAGGACAAATACATATGCGAAGATCAACTCGTCTTTTTAGTTTTAATTTAAACCTCAACTTACAGAGCTGCTATTTTGCCTAAGAAAAACTTTCAGTTCAGAAACTCTGACAAGCTCATTCTTTTCCAGCAATTTTAAACATGCAATTTTGATCTTCTCTTTCTACTACCTGGCAGACTTAATCAAGTAATAGGGAATCATTCTGTGAGTATTATAAGGTAATCAAATACGATCGATAATTACACCTGACTGTATTTCATGACCTCATAATATTAAAAAATGATTCCTTTTTACTTATATTACGAAGAACACTGTTCGTTATCACCACCTGTCAATTTAACTTATTTTCAGCAATTGTACGATTGCATATTAAAATATTCATTAATGAAATGTACTGGACTATACATTACAAAATCGATTTGTACTTTTATCTTAGGAAAGACACTGGTAAATGTAAATATTCATATATTTGTATTTATTGCTAAAGAAAAAAAAAATCTTTGGTTTAGACAAGAGCATGATTTAATGAAAGATGATTGAGCTTTAAAATGAAGTCAAGAAGATACGAGGTCCCGGTTCTGGCGCCAAGAAGGACTAAAAGCTGAATCAGAGATGCTGTGAAGGTGTCAGTCCAATATTAAACCGAGTAGAAAACCAGCCTATTTAAAAACAATTACGCATTTGAGGAAAGGTTAGCGGCTTGCATTTTTTTAGGAATTGCACTAAATTTAAAATACCATTTTGTTCACTATACTAAAGTCAATTTTCTCATGAAATTCAAATGATTTTGCCGGTCCCGTTTTATAACTACAAAAGGTCAAAGTTCATGATTTCAAATTTTCATGTTGATGAAATGTAAATAATTTTGTGAAAATATGTACATTTTATATGTGACTATTATGGGGGTGATTTATGCTTAAAATGTTCGAAAATAATGTCACTATTTAAGATTCATTTTTTTAAAATTTCTAATGAACTATTTAAAAATAGAATAAAATGCAATAAAAGTCTTAATTTTGGACCACTATCATGTAAACGAAAACATCTTATTTGAAACCTTTCCAAGATTTCAGGAAAAACGTATCTTAGTATATGTGTAATCTGATGTTTCTAAAACAATATTCAAACCATATGATGCGGACTTCGTTTTTGTGGAAATTGATAAAATGCTTGTGCCCTGTTACTCTTTCAATGAAACTATAAAACCCCGCGAAATAAAAAAAAAACTGACATCAATTATGATGTTATATAGATTTGACGTCATAGCTGAAATAAAGGGTAGTTGGTGTTACGTCACAATGAAAATCTTTGAGTTATCTGTCTGTAACCGCAAACCTTACCTCAAGGTCAGATGCTACTTATCTTTCATGATTTTTCTCTTTTTTTTTTCTATCGCTGCAATTTGAAGATTTCACCACGTTATTAAGTGATTTTGTCTCAGCTTATTTTAAATTTTTTATTTGAATATATAGTTTAAATGAAAAAAAATAAATTATGACTTTATTGATAAACATTCAATTGCATTTTGCATGCTATAATAGGGAAAATCCAAACTATTTTTACTCCAGGAATAGCCTGGTAATGAACCCTGATATTTTGATTTTTGTTGTTGCATAAACAGGTTTAGATGCAAATAAATAAGGAATATATTTTAAGAATCACTACAGCTGAAAAACACGTGTACCTTACTTCAGATTTTCCCATTGTATCGTTAGGAAATAAGAAATAACGTTGATTGTGACAGTTGAAATACATAAAAACTCCTTTCACGTTTATGTAATAATGAGCTTCTAGAAATTGAAGGGTCGTACAAAGAGATCAATCTTATAAATCTTATAAAACGTAGATTTTGATTGACAGTAATTGCTGAAAACTTCAAGATCTTCACCCGACTACGGTATTCATTGAATACGAGGTTAAATGGTTTAACAATTTCAGTTCATTTTAACATGAACAGACACAAGTATGTCAAATAACCCCATAAGGAAAATGAACTTAGTTTGTAGCAACGCCTGTGATGAAATTAAAAAAAGGAAAACTCAAAAAGCATACAGTGAAAATTCTCTAAACCGGCAGGCTGCCGGACCGGACAAAATGGCCGGTTTACAGGGGGTTTACAGGGGGTGCTGGTTTACCGAGATTTTAATAAAAACCAGCCATTGTCAAGGAAATTATGTCTCTGTTTAACCGATTTATATTAATATAATATAGATATATAATGCATCAGATTTAAATTTTGTATATATTTATATAGTCAATAATAAGATTTGAATGTTTTGATAATTTTTTGTTAAAATGAACGTTACTATGCATATTAGTAATGCTTGTAAAAGGATCCACCCCCACCAAATAGGAGAAGTCAGGAGAGCAGACAGATGAGGAAATCAAATTCCTCGCGCTAAACACATGCGGACTAAATAAAAGACTACAATATAAGGAATTCACTGACTTTATCTCAGGATTCGATATCCTGTGTCTTGTGGAAACAAAGACCGATGATTCGGACGTGATACAAGTCCCGGGCTATTCTTCGTTTCTAAAGAACAGAACAAAGCTAGCCAAAATACGTTCAGGTGGCATCGGACTCCTGGTTAAGGATACTCTTTTAAAATATATAACTGTTGTTAATACTAAATGTGAATATATTCTTTGGTTTAAAATTAGTTACTTACTTTTTAATTCTGATGAAGATGTTTTCTGTGGCATTGTATATATCCCGCCCGAAAGTAGTAAATACTCTTCCCCAGACTGTTATTTAGAAGTTGAACAAGAATTACATGATATTACTAAAGATAGTAAATACGTTTGTTTATTAGGGGATTTTAATTCCAGGGTTGGAAGTCTACGAGATTTTGTTATTACTGATGACTTTTTAGCAAATAGCCAAAATTGTAATATAACCCAAGCTGTAAACACAGATGTTTGTGTATTAGAATCTTTGGATATTCCTCTTACTAGAACAGTTAAAGATGTAACAAGCAATAATTTTGGTTATAAGATGGTAGATTTCTGTATTAATAACAATCTTTTTATTCTTCATGGTCGATATGGAGACGATAAGTCTATAGGCGCTCTTACATGCAAGAGTAGCAGCACTGTTGATTATGTAATATGTAGTGTACATCTTTTTACTATGCTTAGCAAATTTAAAATCTTAGATTTTTGTAACCTCTTCTCTGATGCACACAACCCCTTAACAGTTAGTATAACGGTACATCAAAGTGTCCCACGTGACAACACACAGGTAAAAACTCAGGATCAGTCGAGTGTGAAATTATGGTGTTCTAACAAGGCAAACGTTTTTTGTAGTTGTATTGAGAGACATAATTCTAATATTAAGAATATATAAGAAGAACTTCAATATATTATAAAAAAAACGGGTGGATAAAGATATTTTAAACAACGTTATTACAAAACTCTGCGATATCTTTCTAAGTGCATCTAAGGACGCCTTTGGACTTAAACATACAAAACAACATACAAAGAAAAAATCCGAAAAGCCCTGGTTTAATGATAAATGTAGAACGGCGAGGAAAAATGTTCACTTAAATAAACGCATACATAGTAGAATTAAATCTGCAGACTCCAAAGAAAACCTGAAAGCAGCGAGCAAAAAATATAAAAAATGTCATGGATGAATCGATGAAATATTACAGCAAAGAGCTTTCTAATAAGTTAAAAAAAACTTGCGTACGAATAATACTAAAGAATACTGGAAAATATTAAATAGCCACAACAAAAACAACGACTGTGCGGCTGATATTAGTGATTTATATAACTTTTAAAAAAATCTTAACGATGTCGATACAGAGGACACTCTTACACCCGACGAAACCGAGACGCAACATTCCGGATATAATGAAATCCTTGATTGTCCAATTACGCAAAACAAAATTTTATTGTCAGTTAAAGAACTTAAAAATAACAAATCACCCGGAAGTGATTGCATTGTTAACACATTAGTAATACAATTTTTATTTTCCTACCTATATATGAGAAACTGTTTAATCTTATATACGACTCTGGAATAGTACCGGAAGAATGGTTAATAGGTATTGTAAAACCAATTTATAAAAACAAAGGGGACCCGTTACAACCTGAGAATTATCGCCCGATTACCCTTTTAAGCTGCCTGGGGAAACTTTTTACTAGCATTCTAAGAAACCGTTTAGAGACATTTGCAGAAAGCAATACTTTAATCAATGAAAGCCAAACAGGGTTTAGAAAAGGATACTCTACATTAGATAATTTACTGATTTTACATTTTTTGACTCAAACACTTATTAATTGTAAAAAAAAGTTATACTGTGCTTCTATTGATTTCAAACAGGCCTTTGATACTGTTTGGAGAGATGGCCTCTGGTACAAACTTTTTTCAAGTGGCATCACCGGGAAATGTTTTATCTTTATTAAAAATATGTATGCTGGTATTAAATCAAAAATTACTGTGAACGGCATGTCATCTGATTTTTTTAATTGTAATACCGGGGTCCGTCAAGGGGAAAATTTATCACCTTTTTTATTTTCACTTTATATTAATGACTTAGAGAAATATCTTATTGAAAAAGGAATAAGTGGTTTAGAAAATTTTTCTAAAGATATTGAAGATGATCTATGTATCTTTATGAAACTGTTTATACTTTTCTATGCAGACGATACTGTAATTTTATCTGAAACCCCAAGTGATCTTCAACATGCTCTCAACGAATTTTTTGTATATTGTGAAACATGGAAACTCCATGTTAATGTTAAAAAAACTAAAATTGTCATATTTTCGAAAGGACCAGCTCCTAAACATACATTTAAATTTAACGACGAAGTTATAGAAATTGTCAAAGAATTTAACTATTTGGGTATTTTATTTTCAAGATCGGGATCATTCTGCAAGGCAAAAAAACATCTTTGTGACCAAGCACAAAAAGCCATGTACGGCATTATTAGAAAAATACGATTATATAATTTACCTTTTGACTGTCAGCTTGATTTATTCGACAAAGTTGTAACTCCTGTCCTGTTATATGGATGTGAAATTTGGGGTTTTGAAAATGTTGATATAATTGAACGTTTACATTTACGTTTTTTGAAATATATTTTAAACCTTAAATCTAGTACTCCAAATTGTATGGTGTATGGAGAAACTGGACGTTATCCTCTTTATATAAGTATTTTTACAAGAATGATATCATTTTGAGGGAGATTGATATATGGAAATGATAACAAACTGTGTAGAATTGTTTATAAGCATCTGTATAATAGATATACCAAAAACCAGTCCACCAATCCATGGATATCATGTATACATCATATTTTTAACACAACAGGAATGAGTAATATTTGGATGGATCAAGATTTTTACAATGTAAAGTGGATAAGTGCTTTAATTAATCAAAAGCTTAAAGATCAGTGTCTTCAAAAATGGTACAGTGATATCAACAACTCTAGTAAAGGAATCAGTTACAGAATTTTTAAAACAACGTTTGTTTTTGAAAAATATTTAAACACACTATCTAGAAAATTTAGAAATATTCTTGTAAAATTTAGAACAAGTAATCACCGTCTTCCGATAGAGGTTGGTCGCTGGAATAACTTACAACGCCACGAAAGAATCTGCAATCTGTGTAATAATAACCAAATTGGGGACGAATTTCATTATTTGTTAGAATGTAATGCATTAGCTTCAATTAGAAAAGATTTTTTAGCAAGAAAATATTATGTCCAACCACATATTATCAAGTTCAGTAATTTATTGACAAATACCAATTCTTTATTTTTACAAAAACTATGTATATTCACTACAAAAATTTATGAGATCTGTTCTCCATATGCAAAATGAGCAAGCTCTGCTCACTCAGACTTTGTATATATGTATATATGTTATATATTTGTAAATGTACCATTTACATGGTTTTGAGAGAATAAATGAATGAATGAATGAATATAATATTTTACAGATGACGTAATTCGTATTTAATTTTCTCTTAATTTGTAGACGAAAATGAAGACTCCTAATTTTCAGCTAATTACCGATAGACATACATATTAGCTGTAAAAATAAAAGGATTGTTGCAAAGTAGAAGCTGTCCATTTCGATCAATAGGGTAAACAAGCATTCCCGTTAATTATCTTTTTATTTAACTACTGAAGATGCAGAAAAGTAATAACTGATAACACATACATACTTAATATTATTTAAAAAATAATTTCAATCACAAAGGCATATGCATAGAATACCATGTTCATCGAACTTCCATTGAAGGGCCGCTTATATCAACTAATGTTTACATGGAAACTTTGATAAAATATCTTAGTTTTATAAAAATTTTCTGAAATGAAATAAAAATAAATTTCGTGTGTATGTAGAATATAAAAAATATAAAAAATATGAATCTTGCACATTAATGTTCTAACTTTGCCTTTTAAATAGGGTACTATGTTTTTATCAGTCGGCATGTGATCGATTTTAGAACAAAAAAAGTCCAGTCAATATTTAAAAGTGCTCTATGGAGGCATATTGCGTTATGTTTTCATAGAAAAAAAAATAAATGTCAATTCAAAACAATCTGTGTTGAATGTGACAGACATCTCTATACCAGTAACAAGTTTTTTTTGTTTTAGAAGTATAATCAAATTAAATTCTTTTAGACATGGGGTAGAGGTCCAAAAAATAATTGTCTTAAAAAAATAAAATATACATATAATGTATTTTCAATGAAAATATAAGTTCAATGTATCTCAAAAAACCAGACAATTATATCTCGTGTCGACTGATAGTTTCCAAGACCCATTTTAAAAATAGGGTACCCTATTTTGAGACAAAGTTATATCTTAAATAAGCAAGCTTAAACCCTTTTATCAGCAAATGGTTGTAGCATGGACACTAATGAACTTCTTTCATATTTTTCAGATTTGTAATATGCAAATGTAGCTGCGCAGTTCTAAGTGATTAAAAACGGCATCGTTCTGTTTTTGCATGCGTAATGTGCATACAAAACGACATGTAAAACCTCATATTTATTGTTTTTTTTTTGGTTTACTTTTGACAACAGTTTTGGGCAGCACCAAGCCAGTTCAAGAAATGTTTACATCTAGTCCACAAATGTACAAGATGACCGCACATCCCCCTTAAATGTTTGTAGAAAAGACTCTTATTAAGGAAGGCAGTCTTTGTTTGTACGTATCCAATATTCTACACTCATCTTAAAAAAGGCTTAATAGAAGGGGAAAACGATCAAACAATTAGTCTCCTTGATTCTCAATTGAACCTTTATACATCTTTATAATTTCTATGAAATTCATCATCTGGGACCTTACAGAATTAATGGAGGCTTTGTGAATAAGGTCCCTGAACTGTCTAGACAGTCACAGAAAAAAGAAACATCGTGTATTCTTCATATTATATAATACTTCTTCTGAGAAAGCCTTTTATTCAATTTAAGGAAGGAGTCTTCTCATTATCAGACATACTTCTTATATTGAGAAATTCATGAATTTTTTTGAAATTTTCACACAGTCAAACAGACCATATTACCAAATAACAGAATCAGTTTAATCAAATTTGACCATCTTGTTTTCGCATTAAAGTCAGGTCAAGTCACTATCTTTTTCCTCAACTTAAGGGACTATACAAATAGATGTAGAGATCTGTAGTTACGTAAACATCTGTTTAAGATATGGAGTTTCTATTTTTCAACGAAATGATAAAATATCACAATGTTCTTCCGTTTATTAAACTAAATTGAAGTTTTTATTGTTATTATTATCAATATGACCATTTAGTAAGAGAGATAATCCGGCCTTAGTGAATTCTTTTCATAAATCTATTTAAATAATGGGCGCTTAAAAAACTAATACAAATGTAATTTGATTTACAAATCATAATTTAAAAACACATTCTGAAACTCAAGTATCTTATCATTAGCTAACATTAGTTGAAAAATCCAGAATTAATGTTATTGTTTTAAAATGATAAATAAGCTCATAAATCTACAGTTATTCTGAATTACAAAAGCATGTGATATTTTCCTACGCCAGTGTTCCGCCAAAAATATAGTCCTTGCTAGATTCTAAACTTTGATGAATATTTCTATGTCAAATTGTATAATTGTGAGGAAGACAAAAATTATGATTTTTAAATTTTAATTTCCTTTTATCTTGATTTAATGAACACATATTCAAATGTACTTTTGATATTTTGACAAGTCGAAAACCAAAAAAGACTGCTTCCTTAAATACACGGTGGGTTAAAGAAAAAACTTTTTTTAGTTATTTAAACTGTTTACGTCCAATGTCCTTCAGTAAAGTCGTACGTCAATTAGGTATAAAAACAATTTGGATGTACATGTATAAATAATGCCCTTGGAAAAAACAAATATTCTTAAAGGTAGTTTTTTTTTTATATATATCTCTTTCTTCATCATACAAGAGATGTAATAGCACTCAAACTATAAGATACTGACTTTAGATGTTTTTTCTCGCAATCCTAATGAATAAATATATCACCTACCTGAAAACATCAGATAGGGGTTAATATATTTCATTACAATGTATCAAAATTAATATCGTCTTAAGTCGATTGACGCATATAAATCAGACATCATTATCACATTAGCATTACACCAAACCAAAGAAAAACATGATTAACACTCGATATTTTGTGGAAACATAAGATATTAAAGAGGCCAAACATTACGTAAATTTCTTTAAGGCGCAGATATGTTTAATATTTTATCTTATCACTTGCAACTTGTCGCAAACGGATTTAGTGCCACCTGGAAAATTTAAAATTTACATGACATTGCTAACGGTATGTTTCGGGGTTTGTGTGTGGTGGTTTTTTGGTTAACTGCTTAACTATTTGTCAACGTTCATTTTTTCCGCCATTGATTAGTCTACAACAAATGAAGATTATATTACTGTTCCAAAGATTTGTTTTTGCTGACTGCAATTTCTGCGCAATTATTTAGCAGTATCATGTAAGTCGCAAAAAAACAAGCGCAGAAAATTGTTTAACATTGATTTAATTGTCTTTAATTCAAGAAACCAAAAAACCAAAAAAGTACCTTAATTAAACAAAAATGCAAACATTTACACCACAAAAAAACAGATACATGTTGCACGTTGCTTGAACAGGACAATTGATATTTAGATTTTATTTTTCCATAAAGATTCCTAAGAAACGCTACCTACGAAAACCCCACATATCTTCCAAAGTTATCTTTCTGAAATAAAACGTCAATGGGGAAGCATTCTGTCCCAATGATTTGATTCGCACAATCTACGATCTGATATACTCAAAGATACATAATGTAGGAATTGTTAATTTATCTATAAATTATCGTTTCATTGTAATCAATGAATTCTATTCACTCTAACATATCAATGACATAAAAAAAGCCCTGCCGTTGAGTTAGAGCGCTTTCTTTTATTTACAGCATCACTGATACTGCGCACAGTCTTTCATTATAAGAGTTACAAGGAAGACATCTCCTTAATGTAAGACGGTTGATTTAAAGACACGGGAAGTCATTTAGGAAGAGAGTGTTTAGTCGACTAGCATCAAATCTCATTATCGCTTAGCCGTGTCTGTGTCGAGGTATAAATTCATCGCTTAGTTACGTATCTCGCAGTGTATTTGCAGCTTCGATTCATGATCATTTGATCTACTGTAATCTCGGATCCTTCAGGGCCAATATAGAGGTAAAGTGAGTATTGTTTTCTCTTTTATTTTGTCAATTAAATGGGTTTTTGATAGCCCTAAATTTATTTTTTTTTTATATTTAGGTATTGTATCCGAAATTAATCTTTTTTAATTTCATTGTTATCCGAGTAAAAAATGTAAGAGAATATTTTTAAATCTTATTTTGCAAGAACTTGCCATTGTTTTTGTTTCTTATATTTGCAAAATTTTCTATTTCTACCAATGTTTTGACTACCAGCAAATTAGAATATGCAGTAAAAATATTTTTTTGCATATTACTCTTCGTTCTTTTTATTTATTTGTTGGCTTATCATGTATATGTAATACACACTTATATATGTGCCGAAATATATTCTAGTTAGAATGTTTGGGTTTCTTCTATATGATCTATGGTTCGACCCAGTCACAAATACTTCAAACCAACTACCCGGCTTTGAAGAATTCTGCTTTCGGAAAAATTGAAAGTATATTCTCTAAAATATCACTGTATAGAATGTCGATTTTCTGAAGGCAAATTAGAATACATACTCTATAGACTTCGTGATATTTTTAGCATCAACGTTTTTACATTAACATGTATATATTAATTATTACCCCTCGATTATCATATTCTCAATAATGCTATTAAATGATTATAACGGTTTGCAAGTAATTTAAATTCTGCATCGGTGTGAGGCAAAATAAGACAAAAAATAGCATTTTTGGATTAAGAATTTCACAACTATTTACTTTACTTAAGGAATGGTGATATTTTTGTCAGATAGCAATTTATTGTTTGATATTTTTAACCCAAAATTCTTTCATAGGATTTCTTTAAAAGTATAGTTAACTTTAAGCTTAAAAAACTTTACTTTTTTCATTCATCTATTTATTAAATATCTAAATATAAACTATAATTCAACAGCCAATTTTCTAATTATATATATATATTTTTTTGCTTCTTTTCTAAAATAAATGATGATGCATTTTTTGTTGGTGATATACATACATACATACATACATACATACATACATACATACATACATACATACATACATACATACATAGATAGGTAGGTAGATAGATAGATATATATATATATATATATATATATATATATATATATATATATATATATATATATATATATATATACACATTCAAGCTGTTGACTATTTAACCACAGTTCTGAATATGGATTTAAAGATATCCTGTTTTGCGAAGAATTGTAACATAATGCAAAACTGATATATTGACAGATTTTCGAAAACAACTTAAAGTTCGTTTTTAAAAAGAAAAATTTAATTAAGAAGAACAAAAAAAAAGATCCTGGTCATAAATGCAGAAAAGAATGCTATCACTCATGAAAAGCACGTCAATAGTGTTTCCATCCCACCAGTTTGTCACTTTAAATGGAATTTCGACGAAACAAAAATACAAAAATGTCTCTCCTTTTGAAAAAAAAACTTGATTGAGTTTTAAACACAGAACAACTCTTTCGGTCGCTCAATCATTTTTCCTCATTGTTCAATGGTAACTGTAACCTCTTCTTCATTTCCAGGTTTTTGTTAGTCACAAAAGATCTTGCGACAAATTCATAAATCTTTTAGTCATACTGAACGATTTTCAACATGCACAATATTAAGAAATCATTGGAGTTTTTTCAAAGTGTTTCAACAGCTTTTCAACGAGAATATTTGAACGATTTTCAACATGCAAAATATTTATAAATCATTGGAGTTTTTTTCAAAGTGTTTCAACAGCTTTTCAAAGAGAATATTTGAGTGGTATTTTGTAACTCAGCGGGTTGTTTTTTTTTTAATAATAGAACATTACATAACATTATAGAGAAATATGACATTTTTAAATTATTATTAAATGAATATATCGTGTAATTACTCCCTGTATATATATACATAAGCGTTTATCCTTACTCATATTTAAAAATAGTTATATTTGCTGGGATAAATATTTTTTTTCTCACTTCACACATTTTTTTTATGTATTATGAGCAGGTCAGATAACCTCTGATCTACATTTGTATCAGCGACAGGTGACATACCACCTATCACCAGTTTCACCAATTAAGTATTATCCGTCCAACACGAATTCTTACAAGCTAGTAATACGTAAAGATTCTTTTAACTTAGACCTTGTGCATTATTTGGGTTTAGTGCGACAATCTATTTCCAATAACATATTTATTAGTGAAGAAAGACTTATTTGCCCTTAATCACATACAAGTATTACAATGTAAATGTATATTAAAAAAAACTTTCTGCATAGAAACCAATAGCTATTATACGAAGTTGCATATACATCTTATTGTAGTTTAAGCAAATATACGTGGTGCGATCAAAACATGTCCTTGCAACTACCTGAGTTTTGCATCAATAGATCATTTTGTCGATATTCTCTTTTAAATTTTAATAGTTGTATCGTGATTTTTGTTTCCATTCTTTAAATAACTATATTGCGTATTTTCCATCTAGAGAACATAAACATTTAAACTTGAACTTGAAAATTTCATTAATTATCCAAGGCCTGATTGATTTATCGTATCAAAATAGAATGCTCATATTTTAATACATGGTTAATAGAACTAGTTGTCATCGTATTCAATGACTTTAAGAGAACTGTATAGTTGTAGTCATTTTAGACTCTGTTGATCTCCTTGAGAAGAAAAGCTCTATTTATAGATAAAGGAAACATATTCAAATTTCAAAGCTTAGATAAATAAACTTTTTTTTAAAAATAATAGTTAACAGCTTATAAAATCATATCTTAAAATGTAAGGTTAATTTGATGGCTAATTTGTAGACCACATAGCCTCCATAAAAGACATGTTCTATTTCTTATTCGCCGTGTTAATATCAACAATACATCAATATGTGTTTGGCGTATGGAGCCAGAAGTCTGATATCAGTAATATCTCATATTATTTGAACCAATCTCCTGTTTTCATAGTATTTCAGAAAATCAGCCATTTCAGAACTATTCATTATGATTTCCATCAACGTCTCAACGTATTCGACTAAACAGTCAAACTTGTTAGAAATGAAAGGATAGATATCCTTACCGGATGTCATAATTTTAAATAAAGCATATTTTAACGACAGAGATACATATTCAATTTAAAAAAAACAATATTGAGAGAATATTAGATTTACGGTTAACAATTATCAATTGTATTTCAATATCGACACTAGAGTGTACGCGGGGGGGGATTAGAATTAGAGTGTTTGCACTAAAATGCGAATTTGAATTGGATTATCATATTTATGGATATTTATATTTTTGGTTAGAATAAGAGGGATTGAAATGATACCTGGTGTCACGTTTAACCACATGATTAAACAAAAAAAAACAAATATTTTATACTTTATGATTAAAAGAAAATCCGGAATATAGCAGTGAGAAATTTTAAAATCACAATTCATTACTTTTGCTCGAAACTACATCATCGCCAAAAGAGTACGAAACTTAGAATTTGGTAGTTATCATTTTAATGCCACCTACGATACAATACTATTTAGTTAGAATATTGAATACTTTTCTTTAAGTTTCCAAACATTGTTTAGGCAATGGTAGACGTGGGTTTTTCCCCAGACCATTCCCAGTCCCCTCCTACTCAGGAAAAGCTCTAACAGTCAGTCCTCGATTATTTTTGTTATTAATATTACGATCGAAAATTGCATTGTCATTGTTCCTCAATTAATCCCACACATAAGACTTAATTAAGACTTTGGGTCGGCCACAGGTATTAAACCCACGCTTTAAGTCCCACGATGTGTTAATCCTATCGGCAACAAACAGGAGTATAAGTGCTTTGTCGGGTGTTCGATTGATGAAGCTGAATTCCGACTGCTGAAACTGAAAAGAATTCATCAGGATTATTGTCCGTAGTAAAAGATGGAATTTTCTCCGATTTATATGGATCTGTCGATAGGTTTAAGTCTGAAGAATGTGTCTAAATGTTCAGAAGCGTTGACACAAGGTTTATTTTCTGGCTTTCAAGACAGTGAAAATATTCTCTGATTGTAACTCTCTTACTGACTTTAATCAAACAGTCTCTCTGTCATTCTCTCTACTTAAGATTAAAATAAAAGATTTAGCGATTTACAAAACCTATTATGTTATCTTACGATATACTACAGTGCAGTTTGTGAAAATGACATTGAAAATGACATTTTCACGTACGGGTAATTTCATAATATACGATGTCAATCATATTGACCGAATTACTTTTACGTTGACTTATCCATCTCTAACCTAATGTTTTGCTTCGCATACTTATTCTTTCGAATCAACGTATAATAACGCTAGGTTTCGTCAATCAATATAGATAATACTTTGGTATTAATTAATAGCAGACTGTAATATACCATGTTTCCATTAGGCCTAAAAAATGTGTTTATGGTAACACTGATGAAAAAATTAGGTTAGGATTTTTTTTAATTTTATCATAATTTTTAAGCATGAGGACACAAATACAAATATAAAATCCTAAGCATATTTGTTTATGTCATATTTAAAAACGGGGTTTTAATGGAAGTAATATAAAAATCACAATCGACCCCCCCCCCCCCCCCCCCAGACATCTACAAATGGTAGGATCGGGGCATTTTTGTAGGTTAGGTTACACACTAAACACACAATATTTTTATTTAGGCCTTATGTCATAGACTGTTCGATATCTGTCATACACATCCTGTTTTTGTTTTCTTCGTTAAAGGAAACATGTCATGTGATTTCAAACCACGCAAAAAATAGAGCTCCGAATTATTACTTGAACATTGCGTAGAGTTTTCCTCATTATGACTAACGCAGAGAAATTAAAGACAAGCAGGTTTTGTTTTAAGTTCAATTGAGACTCTGTTTAGCTGCTGACTAACGCATGAAATTGAAATCATAAATATTTTTAAAAATGAAAACATCTTTGGTACCTCGGGTTCTCTATGCTAAACAAAGTCTCTGTTATTTTAAATCTATCAACCAGACTTAAAGAAAACCCAAAGCCACTCTAATCATGTTATAATTGTGCGTTGTTCCAAACACAAAATGCCCCTGAAGTAGTTCATGAGAATATGAAGAATGCAGAAAAAATAGATTACACGAACATTGAAGGCATTTTAAAAAAGGAATGCGTCTTTGCATTTCTTTGTTCAATTATATCATTCCAAATCTTCCCGGTATGTCCATGTTCTCCAAAATTAAGAAAAAATTAACCAGAAAAGTTTTTGTTTCATCGTCTTTTGTTTAAAAGTCAAGGTAGTTTTTACTATATACATGTAGATGTGGTAATGGAATTACCGTTCTGTAAAAAAAGGAAAACATGGCTGGTTTTAATTTCTTGATGTAATAAATGGAAGAAGCCTTTCACATTTCAGAATTAAGATAAATTATTTAATCTAATGATGCTTGATACAGTAACTAAAGGTTTGTGGAAAAGGTGTACCCGGGCATAAGTGAACATAATACAAAAATGTGTGTAAAACTGTCACTTTTTAATGCAATACATATATGAACAAAACTATTTTGAAAAAATATATCCAGTCTATGAAAACGTTAACCTCTTCTTTAATACAAAGCTGGTCATTCTTTGCATAGTTTAGAAAACTCAAACATACCACAATATACCAGAAAGATGCATTGTTTCTTCTGATTTAACATTATGCTTATGTTTTTTTTCAACAATAAAATCCAAGGACTTGTTACCTACTAATATCCGAGATACTGTCAGGAAATCGGGATTCATAAATGTGTCAGTGTTTTGTAAAAACTCTTATTTTTGTAACTCGTTTTCTTCATAATTTATTCAACGACGACAGTTGAAAACACATATTTATTCGCATTTTGTTTACTTAGAACTTATTCTGCGTTGTACGCCTCATTTAAGCAAACTGATCAACGTAAATTATCTTCAATCGGCATCATTAAAACAATCCATATCTCATATTTCCGCAGCCACTCAATCAGGCCACGATAATATGATAACATGATAATATCGTTTCAAATTCGTCCATGCTGTCAAAAGAACAGTACTAGTTAAAATTACAGATTCCACAGGTTTGTGAAGATTGAAACTGGTCATTATTTGCGCTTTTTCGAAATCTCAAACATTTTACAATATTGCAGCGATGCATTGTTTTATTAGATTTAACAGCATGTTTCCAATTTCCAGACTGATTGGCTTGATATAGTAACGTACGATTTAGACTATCTACCAATCTTGTTTCTTACCACAGCTTGGGTATTGACATTATGCACTGTAACACGTCACGTAGAATTACATGTTTTTAATCGTTCCTTTAGAATATAAATGAACATCGAATCTTACAAGTTTATCACTAAATTCTTCACTTTAGAGCCTCTATAGACATATTTACAAGTACTAAGCATTTTCTTGAACCCCTGTGCAACGCTCTACTTGGAGTTTAACTCGTATAGAAGGAGAAGAACTCCTCACATTTTTCTATCATAAATAAGAATATAATTCTCAATGCAAGAAAAATCTTATCTTACCATGGCAATTTCAAAATAGCTTAGATTTCAAAACCACACACAAATCGTAAGGCGATATGTACAACATTATCACTGATATCTTTAAACAGATTTAGGGAGACTCTAAAATGCAAAATATCTCAAACATTGGTTAAAGCAAGCACAAATCATAAAATGATACAATAACACAATAAGAGTATAGTAATAGCAAATTTAATAAAAACTTTGCTACATATGTACAACTGTGTTGGTAAAAACAATTTTCCGGTTTGAAATCATAATAAGTATTATGAATTATATCATACATTAAGTAATGTAATAGTGCAAGAAGGATTAACGACCGACCGTAGATTTCCTCATCATTAACAGCCTGGGGAATGACGACGTGATATAATCAATTAACTCATTATTATATCTTATAATACACTGTAATATGGACGCGATACTCCAATATACTCAACGATTTTTAATCGCATTTAATTAACTCATCTTACCACATATTGATATATTAGTGACAAAACTCATAAACCTAATCTGACTTTGATTGGATAAATTAATGAAGGACAAACATTCGTAATATTTACCAATAATCCTAAACGACTTAAAATTATGGTAAACACAACTATCCAAACTAAAGGAAATTAATGTCAAACATTTACTTTGGTTCTTATCTGAAGTTTTCTTAGGCCTATGTATCATTCACCTCTTAATGCTTACCAATCATATATCGACATATGTATACAATAAACACATCGAAGAAAAGTATTTTGGTTAATTTAACAATATAAGTATCAGATAAGAAAGGATGGGCTCCGACACCAATGTTTCTTTGAGTGTTTATTGAGGCGCTTCGACCTTAGAGGCGAATATTGCTACCTGTGCACTCTTTGTCGGAACTTTAATTAAAGGAGGATGTTGTCTAATTAGGCAACATGTCTCGGAGGGAAGTTAATTAGAATTTCGTCCGCCAAAACAAAACTAGTGATCATTAATAGCCAACATCATAATGCGCCGGGATGATCGGACCTCAAGAAATTTGTAACGGCTTTTGGTGTTTGAGTATCCAAGTCAAGATTGACGTCATGCCTTATGTCATTATTTTTTAAAACTTTTCCTTTGTAATTAGTATAAACGTCACTTTTTAATTAAAACCCATTCTTGGATAATTAAATTTCTAATTTGAGAAAAACAACAACAAAAAACTCTGGAACTGATATTGGTGTATGGAGTGCGTTTAAGAGCATGTCTAATGATAATGATAAGGTTCAAAGCGATCTCGTGGCCATTATGAGAAGACAAAAACTGTCATCTTCCTTTAATCAATCGTTTTAATCCACAACTAATGATGGTGAAATATGTCAAGGAATCATCGAAGAAGAATTAATTTGTTGATTAATGGTTACATGCAATTAAATTGTTTATTAGGACCCTGTGAAGGGTAAAGACTTTCTTTATACTGAGATAAATAGTATCTAGAACAAATTTTTTTGTTTATTTGGTGATTTATTTTACCGATGACACTGGTTTTTGTTGCTTATTTATAAGTACATGTCTTTTTAAAAAAAATCAAATAAAAAACAATTAAAAACAATACAATAAGTTGGTTACGTTATGCAAATATGTCTGCATACTGAAATTTTATGTGCGTTTGCACCTGCTGCACATGCACTACAGCAGCACGTTTTAAAATAATATTTTTGTAAAATTGAGAGTTGCCGTACTTGAAGGGTTACGAGTGTTGCTAGAAAATTTTACAGGCTCTGACTAGTAATTTTCCTCAGAAAAATGGTGATTGGCCTTGTAAGGAGTGAATTAAAGGTATTTGTGCTGAATGGGAACTGAGGAAATTCTAGTTACAGAGTTCCGAAAGACACACATCCCCTGGTTACAATGAATTGAATAAAAAAAAACTGTACCGTGCTACCTAAGATTGACTAAATTACTTTGTATCTGATATCACTTATGAATAAGTATCTTGCCATTTGATCGGCTCTTATATAATCTGTTTTAGTCAGATAGTGCGTTATAAACACATTTGGCCCCGTCGTCACATACAGTTTTAAAATCATTATACTCGATTCTCAACTCAAATTCTTAAAAAGAAGAGTGCATAAATTTGAAGTCAATGTTCAGACTTGACTTTGACTTGGGTACAGTTGATGACGGCGGAGCCAGATACATTTATCACCGCAGTAATTGTTTTAAACAATAGCTAATATAAATACTCAACTGTGTCTTTATATTTCAGACGACAATGAGGACTGACTTTGTGCTCTACCTCACCATTGTTGGCTGCATTCCAGCTTCCATTGTGAGCGCCAAGATTTCTCAGTTTAAACATCTGCCCGTTTTCCCTGGGTTCCTGAATCGACCCCTGTCCACCTCGCCACATTTTGACCTGCAGAACTTGTATGGTACATTCGACAAGAGGTTCAACATGGATAATAGGGCATTCGGCGAGGATGACAGATTCAATCATTTCATGGACTGGAGAACTCTATTCGGAAAGAGAAGTTTTGGAGGCCCGGATAAAATTGGATTCCATAACATGGAAAGTCCATTTAAGAGTTATTACCAAAATTGGCGGGAGCGATTCTTTCCCAAGAAAAAGGGTGCTAACAAATAAGCGAAATTTGCTGTCGATTACCGCCTGTCTCCACTAGAAACGATTAACTTATTTATTAGGGACACTTAATTTCCTCCGTTACGCCATATTTGTCCATTCCGTCAGTCATCATTCCAGAGAAGTGTCTAAGTACGATGTCTGCATCTTATAAACCGTGATCTTATAATTTCGATGTCCATTAGTTTGCAAGAAAGAAATGACATGTCATGTGTAATTTTAATTTTCAGAGTGTATTCACCGAAGGATTTCGCAGGGTTTCAATAAATTTCTGCTTCAATACATCAAAGAAAAAACAAAAAGACAATTTTATTATTTAAGAAGTGAAAAAGCTAACTCTCCACCTCTGTCAATGACCAGTGTTTTTGAACATCATACTATTTCTATGCCCCCGCCATGAAATGGCCGGGGCATACGGTATTACCCCGTTCCGTCTTCCTGTCATTCCGTCTTCATTCACTTTCCGACCATTATCTCAAGAACCGTTGCACACATTCATCTCAAATTTGATATATGGATGTGTCTTATAAATATACAGGTTGAGTTCGAATTTGATTCCTGTCCGAAGATCTTTGACAGAGTTGTGCCTTTTGAACTTACAAAAAAAATGGGAAATTCCCTTACCGATCATAATCTCAACAACCGTTGCGCACATTCAACTCAAATGATATGTGGATGTGTCTTATAAATATACAGGTTAAGTTCGAATTTGGTTACGGTCCGATGATTTTTGACAGAGTTATGACTCTTGAAAAAATTCCCAGTTTCCGCTCTTTAACTTTTGAAGGGATGCATATATAAACCTGATATTTCATACGTAGGTTATTTACAGGGATTTATAACTTACTTTGCAATCAAACAAATGTTATACTAAATTTGGCATTTGAAATTTTGGTCGCCTGCGGGGCATTCGTGGCGTTACAACACATCTAGTTTTGTTTTACATATATTTCCTTCACAAACTAAATGCACCAGATATATGCCTAAACAGACGGTAGATACTTAGTATACAAATTTTGATCTTACTTGAACTTTCTGCTTTGGTCGAGTCAAATCTTTTCGAAGGTAATAAAAATTAATTTCCTTTTTTTTCTTGATAAATAGTAAAACTCGATTTTCATTTCCATTACGTGGATTAAATCCTGCCTTTATACTTACCTCCCCCGTTCTTCCTAAGTGAATCGCTAGAGAGTGATATTAAAAACCGATTGATTTTTCCCATTTCTTACTACATGGATCAAGCGTGGTCTCATGCAGGTAGTATGTAATTAGTTTTTTTAATTTCAGCGATGATTACTGGAAATTAATCTTACGTTTACTGCAATATACAATATACATGTATATTTCTCTCATATTTGTAACACACGTCACAGTTACCCCCCCCCCCCCACACACACACACACACCCACCCACCCACCCACCCTTATATTTGACTGACGACTTGCTTAAATTAAATAAGAAGTTCCTACAGACATCATAAGGAGATCATACATGTTATACAGTGATAAGTATTTTTCTTTAACTTGAACGATAATCTAAACTCAGTGCATATAAGTAAGGAGCGCCTGAATGAAAAAGTGGGTAATTGAATAATATTATATCTTGCAATTCGTTGTCGAGTTAAGTCTGACAGCGATAATATCTGCACATATCATTAGCACATTAGGTGCAGAAAGCTAAATCATCTATATATAAAGCCGTTCTACCAAAAGAAAATGTGCGTATGACCTTTCTTTTATTTACAAAGGTGTGAACGTGGTGAGCATTAATGAATGGAGTATGTTTGTTTACTACCAAAATAGATGATGGTCTCCCAAGGGTCAATGCACGAGTCATTCTGAAAAAATACGTAAATTACAACTACAATTATATATGAAGGTATACAGGCAATAAACATTTTATATCTAAGACACTTGATGCTTTATTCTTAGAATAAACAAGTATATATATATACCCCCTGGCTACCTTAAAAGTTCCGAGGTAAATTAAGCTGTTGAAGAACCGAATGCACTTGACGATGAATATGGCGAAATAATTTTGTCCTTGAGTTTCAGATTAAATCCAAGATGATGACAATGTGTAGCTTGTGAATTATACGGAGGTCATTTTTTCAATAAGAAATATCTTATAGGATGCTGACATTAATGTTATCGCATTTTTTAAAAAAGTTACTTTACTAGGCCGAGTCGTATTATCTTTATGATTTTTTGGGATGAAGTTTCAATACCATATTAATTATTTTGAGATTAAAATAAAAAATATTTATTTACCATTCCGATTTCAAAGAGGGTCGTCTCAAATGTAATCAATATATACTATAAGACCCTTATATTCCTCTCATAGATATATTTGTAACACACGTCAAAGTTACCCCTCACCCCCACCCACCCTTATATTTGACTGACGACTTGCTTAAATTGAATAAGAAGTTCCTACAGACATCAAAAGGAGATCATACATGTTATACAGTGATAAGTATTTTTCTTTAACTTGAACGATAATCTAAACTCATTGTATATAAGTAAGGGGCGCCTGAATGAAAAAGTGGGTAATTGAATAATATCAGATCTTGCAATTCGTTGTCGAGTTAAGTCTGACAGCGATAATATCTGCACATATCATTAGCACATTAGGTGCAGAAAGGTAAAAATCTTCTATATATAAAGCCGTTCTACCAAAAGAGAATGTGTCTATCACTATTTTTTTTATTTACAAAGGTGTGAACGTGGTGAGCATAAATGAATGAAATATGTTTGTTTACTACCAAAATAGATGATAGTTGGTCTCCCAAGGGTCAATGCACGAGTCATTCTGAAAAAAATACGTAAATTACAACTACAATTATATATGAAGGTATACAGGCAATAAACATTTTATATCTAAGACACTTGATGCTTTATTCTTAGAATAAACAAGTATATATATACCCCCTGGCTACCTGAAAAGTTCCGAGGTAAATTAAGCTGTTGAAGAACCGATTGCACTTGACGATGAATATGGCGAAATAATTTTGTCCTTGAGTTTCAGAATAAAGCCAAGATGATGACAATGTGTAGCTTGTGAATTATATGGAGGTAATTTGTTCAGTAAAAAAAATCTTATAGGATGCTGACATTAATGTTATCGCCATTTTTAAAAAGTTTCTTTACAAGGCCGAGTCATAATATCTTTATGATTTTTTGGGATGAAGTTTCAATACCATATTAATTATTTTGAGATTAAAATAAAACATATTTACCATTCCACTTTCAAAGGGAGTCGTCTCTAATGTAACCAATCTTTACAATAAGACTGTATTAGAAACTGACAAACGCCATATTTATACATTTTCCCCATATTAAAAAAAAATTGTACTTTTGCTCAAAGGATTTCTTCTTTCTTTCTTTCAAACATATGAAAAATATTATAAACTTAAAAAAGATATTGATCACCTAGTTTTGTCCAGGGATTTTATCAAAGTTGTATTTCATAGCATAATCTCTCAAAGATTGTATATACATATTGGTGTGGAGAAATTAATTCAAAATAATTACAATGTAAAACAATTTAGGCTACTTATTTCCTTTGATGTCCTCTTGCTAAATTCTTAGTAAAAAAAATCCATAGCCACCTGTAATATGCTATCGAGTCAACCTTTATATATATATATATATATATATATATATATATATATTTTTTTTTTTTTTTACAATTTTTTATACAATTTAATTTGATTTACAATACAAGAAAATGATGCTGACGTAAGCGCCAATTTAGCACTTTAATTGATTAATGTTTTAATTTACAATTTTTAAACTCATAAAAGTTACAAAAAAGTTTCAAAACATTAATTTTAAATAAAAACACAATACAAATAAAAAATTCAAAATTTATACGGCAACGTGGCGGACGTAACGTTATTTTAGCTGATTTTTTTTACACTAACGTTCAACCATATCTTTAATTTTTAAGCCCCAAAATATTTAGAGTGATTCCCCTTTGTTCGTGACGCAATATTACGATCCTACAATAGCATGACTCAGATTTGCGCAGACGACTGACGAGGAACGAAAAAAATAAGAGAGTTAAGCTATGAATTTAATTGTTATATTATCTTTTATTTGTTTACATATCAAACTTTAGGTCCTCGACGAAACAAAACACTTATTAGGTTTGTTACTGACTGTTTACAGGCTTCGCCTCGCCTTCTTTGGACTTTACCGACCCCACAAATTTCTGTAAACAGTCAGTAACAAACCTAATAAGTAATATTGTATTGTTTCCGTTTATGACAATAATCTAAGTAGATACATGTTTATAATAACTCCTAGCAAATAACTTACTGAATCACTTTATTACAATATTTGGAAAATTTGAAGATATTTTTTCAATGGTTCTTTCTGTTCCTTCTTTTTACTTTAAGAAATTGTCAAGAAAAAAACCCACTCCTAAAATGGACCTATAATTGAAAAATTCTGATATATTTGATCCATTAACGGATCCGCTGAGACCTCGCATATTTTCCAAGATTGTCAGTAGCTCTCCTTTAATTTTCTTTAAAAAATCAACTTCTGTCACAGATCTTTAGTAACTGTGGAACACTTTTAATGGTTTTAACACCATTTCAAACTCCCTAAGACCTGATTCCGAATTTCTAACAATTTTTTTATAACTTCATATAAGGTTATTATTATTATTTATGGATGGGCTTTACTGCCCAAAGTTGCATTTTCTGAACAAAAGCCTCTGAACAAGTGACTGAATGGGCGCAGCCATTTCAGACTTTATTTATCTATTTGAGATTTGAACACTGATATAAGAAAATATTCAAATTCTGAAGTTAAAATAATTGAACATTTTCTTTATTAAATAATCGTTTATGAATAAAAAATCATACTTACAATTCTAAGAAAAATCTTATGGGATATTTGTTGACTGGCCTCCTTAATGTTCTTCAATGAACCAATCTTTCATCTTATTTTAATGGATCTATAATATATATATCTGTTGTTACAATGTAAAATATGAAATCACTATTGAAAGAATAAATAATGGCCTAAAATGATTGTGTATCAATTTTGATAACATTTTTTTCTTCAGAAAAAATGGTTTCGTAGGTTTATATTAAAGATATCTAAAGTTTTAATTTGTTGATTATTGACGCATCCTATTAATATTTTGTGGAACATGTCGCAAATAGTTATTAAATATGATAAGGAAATACCCTATTTGTTAATATTTCAAAGATCAGATGAAAGTTCTTCACGAAAAATGTCAATTACAAAAACGGAGTAGTAAAACACAACCATTATGAAACTGGGCGAAATTGAAAATATAAAGAAATGCTGCCAAATTTCAAACCAGAAGCAATCACCTTTGAAACAAAAGCGATCACAATCAAAATTAATGCAAAAAAATGAATTTAATTACTTCCTACGTGGAATCTTGCACAATTTGCTTCATACGTTCATTTTTTTATACCGTGTAAAATCAAATAACTTACTAGAATTTTTATGTCATATTAAAGGGGCTTGGTCACGATTGAGGTCAAAAATTATTTTTCCGATTTTAATGTTTACAATGCTTCAGTAGGGCGTTTTTAGTAGGCAACAAAAATTTGAGTGTCATTCGTTGAGTTACAGAGCTTACAATTCTTTGCGATGTATACAAAGCTTTTGTTTACATTTTGAATGTTGAAGTGAAGATTCCAGTTTTAGACCTAATATGAATGTGTTAAACGCTAGGAACTGTTTATTTATGCTTAAAATAAATAAGAAGATAAATAAATCAGCTTGAAAAAGATTTTTTTACTGGTATATTGAACCTTTGTAAACAAAACCAGGGCGCGAGCCTTATTCACATGACAAAGAATTGTGAGCCCTGTATCTTGCTTATAACTCTACGACTGATCTCAAATTTCATTTGACCATTAGAGATGCATTTCTAAAGCATTGTAAATAATAAAAACAGAAGAATAGAATTTGACCAAAATCTTATACTTATAGCATCTTTATAATTATAGTTTTGGACAAAATCGTCTATTTGTATTCAGCTCTCAACTAGCAATTTACTAGGCATAATTAATAAAACCTCTCTTTTGATCACTGCATTCACCGAGACAATGCCCGTGACAACATGCGTTATTTTACAAGAAGAATATATCGAGAATATTAATGCATTTTATCTTAATCATGGGAATCATTTATAACATTTAGCAAAGAATATGTTTATATTGATGAGGTGGGATTTTAAGCTGACGTGCACGTGGCAAAGTTGGAAATTATTTTTCAACATATTTTTCACATATCTTTTCCTTCTTTTTAAAAAATAATTAAATTATTCTGTTGTTAGGTTATAATATCAATATAAAGGAAATAAAATTTTGAGAGCAGAAAAATAAAGATTTCTCTCAAGAATGAGAATTAAATTCGTGATTTTCATCATAAATGTGAAAGACAATACCACCAGAACATAATCCTCATTCCTCATCAAACATGAACATTCCAAGAGTGGTTTATTTCGGCAGTTTTTATCACAAAAGAATATATATGTTCAAACCAGAGGCCCATGGATTACTATGTTCAACTGGGCAATAATTATCATGCGAGAAACAATTGAGAGTGAGCCAATTTACTAAATAGCTTCAAATGCAATAAATGAACATATCTCAATGCATATTTGAAGGAAATAAGTGCACTCAATGAAAATGGAATGTCCTGCTATCGTTTTGAAATGAACTATTCCAATTGTATACAAGTCAGTTTAGTTGGCAATTAAGACAGAGCAGACACTGTGAAACTTGAAGGGAAAGAGTTATAGTGAAGTCTGAAAGGTTAAAACTGCTGAGAAGTCAAGAGCAAAAGATCCCAGACGAGGAACAGAAAGAGTTACAAAAGAAAAGGTTAATGAAGGAAGCAGAGTAAGTGTAATCAACATTATTGGTATCTGGAAAGGCATTTAGGAATCAGAGGAATCAGAACGAAGTAAAAGACTGAGGTACCCTTTTCCCAATATTAAAAGGAACCCAGTTCCGTGAAGTCCGTGGTGTCTGTATACCCACTCATAATATACCTCTATAAAGTCTCTGGTTATACCCGCACTTTCTAAAGAAAGTTCGGGTATATTGTTGTTACCCTGTTCCGTCCGTCCGTCCGTCTGTCACGTTTTACTTTCTCAAACTGCTCTTACATCTTATAAACCTGCAAACTGAACTCTTGGAGTATGATTTGGGGTGTCATGTTGTTTTGTAAAAAGGTTTCAAATATTCTCTGGTATTCCTGGGGGTCAAATAATTGGTAAAAAATGACGTTTTTTGACAAAAAACCTTCTTCCTCGAACTCCTTTTACATTTTCAACAGTAGACAACTCATCTCTTGGAATATGTTTTGGGGTGTCTTATAGATGCGCGATAAGGTTTCGGAAATTTCAATTTTGTCCTGGGGGTCATTAAATGGCTGAAAAATGACGTTTTTTGTTTTGTTTTTTTTTTTTTTTTACAAAAAGTCTGGTTTCAAAAAACGTCAATTTCTTTTTGCAGTAGCCTAATGATCTAATAGGATATGCTTCGGGTCGTCATGTTGACGTGTAATCATGTTTCAGAATTTTTGTTTTTATCACGTGGGTCTGTGGGCATAAAAAAATGACGTTTTTTTGGGGAAAAAATATGGTTCCCAGAACTCCTCTTACAATTTAGGCAGTAGCTATGTCGTCTCTTGAGATATGATAGGGGCTGTCCTATAGTTGTGCAATAAGGTTTTAAAAATTTAAATTTCATCCAGGGAGTCAAGTAGTAGCTGAAAATTGACGTTTATCACTCCTAAAAAAACCTACTTCCCAGAACTCCTCTCATGATTTAATGAATAGCCACATCATATTTTGGGGTATGATAGGGGCTGTCATATAGTCATGCAATAAGGTTTTAAAAATTTAAATTTCATCCAGGGAGTCAAATAGTAGCTGAAAATTGACGTTTATCACTCCTAAAAAAACCTACTTCCCAGAACTCCTCTCATGATTTAATGAATAGCCACATCATTTATAGGGATATAACAGGGGCCGAGCTATAGATATGCAATAATGTTTTTTAAATATAAATTTGATTCTGAGGGTCAATACTATCTGCAAAATGATGTTCCGTCCCATAAAAAACCTAATTCCTGGACCTCCTCTTATCTCTTGTGATTGAAATAACGTACCATAAGATGCATAAGGAAGAAGAATATATATGCTTTAGGGGTGGGGATCACAAGCATTTTTTTCAAGTTAATTGATCATTTTTGATTTTGGGAGGGTGGGTGGGGATAGGGTTACCTTCAGATGCCATGACCTTCTAATACCACAAAAAGATTTGCCTTGACATGGTCATGGTTCAAGAAACAAAAATATATATGGTTTAGGAGCGGGGATTTCGATGATTTTGAGGATATTTTAAAATCGACTATTCATGTTTTCAGGGGGCAGGTCGGTGGGGAGATTCAGATTCTCTTCTCACATTTTTACAGTAGCAAAATCATTTCTTGATTGTTTTTTTCTGTATGATGTCAGATGTACATAAAGAGATTTTGGGAATTGCATTTTAATCTTGAAGATAAGCAAAATGTGATATATAATTGTGGAAATTATAAAGTCAGTCAACAAAAACCTTGCTGTAAAAAACAAAGCAGGGTCATCATTGGGCAAGGGCTAGGAATTACACTACATATGAATAAGATAGGTTACTTGATTAGTTCTAACTCTGGAAAGTCACTGGGCATCTCAAAGGGGGTATAACCTATATACATGTACCAATTGATATGCAATGACACAAGGAGGAAGAATGAATATGGTCTAGGGTGGGGTTCTTAACAGTTATTAAAATGCATTATATTTTCCTATTTCAGAGGAAGGGGGGGGGGGTGGTTGTTTAAAAGCAACTCCAGGGGGTGAGGGAATAATCCAAGGGGCAGGGGCCAATTTGTCTTAAATGTATCTAATATCTTGACATGATCAGCAGAATTGGACAGAATGATCACTATAGGGCATCTGCAGAGTGGGGCCCTAAATAGTTACAAAATCAATCTATTGATAATATGTTATACATGTATTTAGAAATGTCTCTATTTTCGAAATGATTAACAAATTAATCAGTCAAAATGAGTTATAAATAACCGATTGGCAATTCTGCAATTGATTGCATGATCCCTAGTATAATATCACATGTATTTTTTTTTATATATAATTATACATGTATGTTAACAATCAGGATTTAAATGCACAAATTTTCCTGAGTCATAAATCTTGACATACCACATATCTCTTGACAAGAAAGAATAAGCAATTTAAAATAAAAGAAAATTAGTCATTAACTCTTTTTCTATTACTGGTGTATGATGATGGGGTAGGGGGTATAATGGAAAAAAAAGCTGCAGCATGCCTTCATTCTCACTAGAAACGTATATCTAATCCACACATCCTGGGGATCGGGAACGGTTAAGGCCCCTTCCCCTTCCTTCCTATTATAACTCATATAAACATGATATTTAATACCCAAATTTAATACAAAATAGGGTCAATATGGAGTCAACTCAATAGTGTAAGTCTGACATATGAAAAAATAAAAAAAATCTGCAATTAAACTGACAGAAACTGTAGATAAGCTTATTTAAATAAAGATGATGATACAGCATGCTGGCAAACGGAGATCACATTTTAGAAAGTGAAAGTAAAACTTAACTGTTTTGTATACCGGTGTCTCATAATATTGCGCTACTACATGTATTATACCTACCTATATTGGTCAACATCATAATTTTAATCCAATTAGCACAATATGAATTCCTTTAGCTGATCACCACAAAAGAAACGTTTATTCGTGTTAATTAATCCTATTCTGCAAATCGAAAACACACATGCATGTACACCATGTGATACTCATCAAACCAAAGATCTGGGTAAAACTAATACCCGCTAAAGCAACCTGTAGACCTGTGTTGTGTACGCAACTTCAGACAAAGATCATTTAATTGTAACATATTGCATGTATTTTCATAACTTTATTCTTTAAAACCCCTTGCACAATTTTAATAGGTAATTAAGCATGTAAAGCACAATTTTCAGCTTTAAGGTGGTATGTACTCCTTATTGAACGAAACATTAAATAAAGTGTATAAAATATAATATTTTCCACCAAAATAATGTTACCTAACAGTTAGGCCTAAGAAAAAATATTGTTGTTTAGGGTAACACTGATGAAAAAATTAGGTTAGGTAGGTAGGGATTTTTTTTTATTATTTTATTATATTTTTTTCTGCATGAGGGCACAAATACGAATATAAAATCCTAAGAATGTTTGTTTGTGTCATATTTAAAAACGGGTTTTTAATGGAAATAATATGAAGATCACAAACAGATGCAAGCAGTTCAACCCCAAATTGTACATAAAGGCAATATGTGTATTATTGGATGTGAACTCATCATTTATGAAAATTATAATTTTTAAAAAAGTACCGGAAATTGCACGTGGCCTTCTTTTTGACTAAAACTGATACAAGAGAGTGTTATTAAGAGGCTAACACTTGGTGCGGGTATTACTGTCTAATGACAGCATCTAGTAATATGGTTGTAATCATAAACGAATCATTGAAGCTCAGGAGCAGTTGAAGGAAATTAAAGTTGTATATTAATCGTTCCAAACTATTCAGAGTATATAAAGAAAATAATACTTGTATGTCCATTAAAAAAGTCATTTAATATTATATTAATATTATTGTTAGCTTAGATATGCACGTTACACTTAGGTTGGTAGATTTAATACTAGTTAATGTAGCTAAGTTGTAGTCCCTGCATATCCTCTCCGCTCGATTTTAACCATAAATTACCCAATATAATATATAATATAACAATATATATACAATATAATATATTCATTATATAAATGATTGTAATTAGTTCGATATGTATTGTTGTCCTGCACAATTTGATCGTAGTTTTTTTCGTATTTCATAACACTGTCAGATAAAATGATATTTGTTTACAAATCATTGAAGTACATGTATTACCTATAGCCAGTAAGTACGAATTCCAAGTATTTTTAAATCGAAAATGAAACTACTTTTCAAAAAATTCTCTGAGTATTTTAATTGTGGAAAGTTGGTGAATGTTTAGACTTCAATGGACAGAAAATGATCTGAAAAAAAAGTTAAAAAGTGTCTGGGAATAACTGCGTGAATGTTTGGACATAAACGGACAGAAGGTATCTAGAAAAATCTGAGAATATATGAGTACGAAAAGAAGGAAATGTTTATCATAAACCGAAAGTGTACGCGTGTTGTTGAAAGGGAAATAACCTTGATTTTATTGTTTGATTTGCATGTGTTATTTTAGTCGTCGCTTCAAATGCAAAATGACCTCTGTCATGGGTATGGTTAAAATACGGAATATCCATAATTATTCTGTTTGACCCGCTGCGGTGGATCTTTTAAATGAATGAAATAGTTTTCAGATTTGGCTAAAAAAGTATGAAAAGTTTTAAGAATCCAAGCATTTCTTTAACTTACAGGAAAAAACCACAATAACAGTTACTTGTATTCATTTGCCACCATCGGCTTCGAAGTGTTGTATTTTAAAATGTAATCGTACATCGCTGAAAATAATAGACATACAAACGTATTTAAATATTTAACTACATGTAGAAATGCGCTAAGTCAATTGCCGTTTTAATTTTCAGACTTGTTCTTCATGAAAAAGGGGTCGAAATCAATTGTGGTTTCTGTTCTGTTTGGTATGATGGAATGATGGCAGAGGAGACGGCATCTAAAGAAACCTATTGGTTAAGCGAGACCCTTTCTCATCGAATAAAATCATGGCGGTCCCGTAGATTCAAGAATTTTGACAGGAAACGCAATATACTAGTAAATGAAATTGAGAACAGCTACGAAAAAAATACTTCCAGTCCACCAGCCCCCTCCCAATCAGTTTCAAGTATCAAACCTGACGTAACATCGAATTTCGACATGAAGGATAATAATACTGAAGATATAAGATGGAATAATGGAAGAGGAAGAATCACCGAGATGAGACATCCTGTAGATACAATGCATTTTTCCCAATGTCGATCTTCTATATATATGGCAGATATATTGAGTGAAACTAAAGATGGACAAAGCAGTGCATCTGTGTGTCAGTGTTGTGTTTACTTAAAAGGTATGTGACTAATTTAACATTTTATAAGCTAAGTGCATTATAAAGTATTTAATTTCTAGTTGTAAAACATCAAAAGAGAATGAAACTTTGCCATTCAGTCAAAATGAAATGGGACTGAAAGCTAACTAAAAGGTGGTAAATGGCAGAAGTTTTAATAAATCTTAATATTATCATGTTTCGAGGCCACCAAAGCTGAGATTTTTCTGAAATTTGTGTTTTTTCAATCAAAAAATCCACCAAATAAAATATTTCAGATAATATCAGAATATATCAGACTTGCCTTTTTCTCAAATCTGATTTTTTTCTCTAACCTGCTTGCATTCCGAATTTTTGTGGAAAGCTAGGCTGCTTGGAAAAATGGTTTATCCTACTCAAATTAGGTTAAAATAATAGTGAATAATATAATATGTAAAATTTCTTCATAATAAAGAAGATTGCATAAAATATAATTTTAAGACAATTACTCTGCTTGATCGTTTAGAAAATAAAGAGCCTGAGGCTGAAGTGCTTGATCTGGTGGGAGTACAAACAGGTAAGATCATTGACTCCGATGTAAAAAACAAATACTGCCATTTTTGTTTAAATTATACATAGTCTTGAACATAACAGACAAACCGATTTTTAATCAAATTTCAAGAGTAATAACTATTGCAAAGTTCAATTACAAATCCACATTGGTGTATTTTGAATTAATATGAAATTTGAGATATTTTATCTTTTATATTTGTTAGACTCAATCAGGGCAATAGCACAAGACATCAGGAAACTTCGAGTCCAAGAAAATGAAGATAACTTAATTCATGGATACAAAGACTCTAAAACCATGGTTAGATATAAACAAGACATCAAGGATAAAAGGTATCTGGTGAAATTGGAAAATTGAAATTAAGATTTAGTTGATGTTAAAGATAATTAGTTTAATTATAAAATAATTTTTTTTATTGAAACAGGATTATTTAAAGTAACGTGAAAAATTCAAATTACCAGTGAAAGTCTTAAAATCTAGAATTTCAATCAATAATAATTTTCTAAGTAAGTTACGTCGATAGTAAAATCATCAACCTCTCTAAACAAATTTCTAAATGTTTTTAAAATATTTTTACCCATCTGAATTTATGCAATTAAAAATACAAATGTGCAAAGTGTGGTAAAGTGGCACCTAATAATACGGGGGGGGGGGGGGGGAGGGGGCTCTAACTGATGATTGATAAACGGAAATATGAATTACAAATCCCCAGAGGTGTTATGGAAGAATACAAGCACCCGTGTGGGATTTTTCAAATCAATAAATGTATGAATTAGAAGCAAAGGATCTCAGTTTTATAATTTAGAAAGGACTGTTATCACATGTCCAAAATGTAGTTATAAATAAAGTCTGTTTATGCAAGCAATAAATGTATGAATTAGAAACAAAGCTAATTTAGAAAGGACTGTTAACACATGTCCAAAATGTAGTTATAAATAAAGTCTGTTGATGTAAGCAATAAATTATGAATTAGAAGCAAAGCATCTCCGTTTTATATTTTAGAAAAAGACTGTTAACACATGTCCATAATGTAGTTATAAGAAAAGTCTGTTGATGCAAGTACCGAGTTGTTTTTTTTTTATCAATCAAAAGCGCTTTTTAATATTTCATCAATCTATATGTTACAGAACAAAGCAAAAATTGAGATTAGCCCTAAAGAAACTACAGGCTGATTACGACAAACTAAAGACCGAGGAGACAGAGAAATCAAAGAAACTACAGGCTGATTACGACAAACTAAAGACCGAGGAGACAAAGAAATCAAAGAAACTACAGGCTGATTACGACAAACTAAAGACCGAGGAGACAGAGAAATCAAAGAAACTACAGGCTGATTACGACAAACTAAAGACCGAGGAGACAGAGAAATCAAAGAAACTACAGGCTGATTACGACAAACTAAAGACCGAGGAGACAGAGAAATCAAAGAAACTACAGGCTGATTACGACAAACTAAAGACCGAGGAGACAGAGAAATCAAAGAAACTACAGGCTGATTACGACAAACTAAAGACCAAGGAGACAGAGAAATCAAAGAAACTACAGGCTGATTACGACAAACTAAAATCCGATGAGACAGCTGATTATGACAAACTAAAGACCGAGGAGACAGAGAAATCAAAGAAACCACAGGGGCTGTCCCTGCAATTAAATTTCCGTAAGCAGGCTAAACAGGATCTAAAGGGGCTAGAGGAGAAAGTGGTAAGTACCTGTAGAACACAGACACTGTACATAGAACAAACAAGTGAAAGCAGTAACTGTTTAAAGCATGCAAAAAAGTAACTTTGTATAGAAAAGGCCAAGTAGGACCTAGAGGATTAGAGGAGAGTAGTAAGTACCTGTACAATACAGACACTGTATAGTGAGGAGGCAAAACAGGACCTTATTAAAAAAAGGGGGGGGGGGGGGTACCTGTTTAATACAGAATCTGTATATAAAGCAGGACAAACAGGATCTGAAGAGAAACTAGAGAAGACTGGTAATTATTATTATGTAGAATACTGTAACTATAGAAATAAAGTTGGCAGTTAATGTATATAGAGCAGGTAAAGCAGGATCTAAAGGTTTTAGAAGAGACTGTGGTAAGTATCTATACACTAAAGAGTATGACACTGTATATATAGAACAGAACTCTAAAATTCTTTAATAAACTAGAACCAATACATTTAGGATGCAGAAAATGAACAAATTTTTTGTGGTAATATTTATGCAAAAATTGATACTGTGTTCCATGTTGCGTGACTTGGGATTTTTTCATTCCCAGGACAGAGAGCTGCAGACCCTTCACAACTTAAGAAAGCTGTTTGTACAAGATTTACAGAACCGTATCAAAAAAGTAAGCCAACCTCAAGAATTTAATATGATACAATTATTTTGCTATTAATCATCATGATCAATTGTCATGTCAGTTAAAAAGTAAAAATGAATCGGCCTATCAGATGATTTTTATATTTTAACAAGTCAGCCAATAAATTGATTTATTTTGTTTATGACAGTCAGCCAATGAGATCATGGTATGTTTCATAATTTTACAACAGTCAGCCAATAAGATGATTTGTTTCATATTTTTACAACAGTCAGCCAATAAGAAGGAGGATGAGGATGATGATGACATAGGGGGAAGCATGGCACAGAAACAGAAGATATCATTCCTAGAGAACAACCTGGAACAGCTGACCAAAGTCCACAAACAGGTGAATATCATAGTTGTACAAGTCAAGAGCTCAAAATGAATATGAGAGACGTAAGTGTCTTTGTACTATTTTCTTTGGCTTCAAAAACCAAGTTTTACCCGACTTAAATTCTTTAAATTAATATTGTGTAGATGTAGAGGGTCTCAATTTTATTCGCAATTTGCAAAAGATCAAAGAAAAACAAATCATCACTTGCTTATAGTATAGAAGACAATCAAGAATTTCTGATGAATGTGACAAGGCATAATGAAATATTTGTTCTAAACATTTTAGCTTGTGAGGGACAACGCTGACCTGCAATGTGAACTTCCTAAGCTGGAGAAGAGACTGCGAGCCAACATGGAGAGAACGAAATCTCTGGAGACCGCTCTAATGGAGGCCAAGAAGGTTGCCATGAGAGACAGGGAGAGGTACGGAATTGTGGGTAATAGGGAACATGAAACAGCACTGTTGGTAAAATAGGTCATCAGCTCTGACTTGTATGTTGAAAAAAAGGATAGGGAGTGGAAGCTCAGTAATTCCATTTAACGGTTCTCATCTTGTGACAGATACCAACATGAGGTGGACAGAATCGCGGAAGCAGTCCGACAAAAGAATCTCGCAAGGAGGGGCCATGCAGCTCATGCACAGATTGGTAAGTAAGTGAGGCCCCCTCTCTCCCTCCTTGTTATAGCATTCCTTCTTAACTTTTACATATAGCATTCATTTCTCACATTTCTCTTTCTACTCTGTTTGTCCATCACGTCTTATGTCTGTCCTTTTTCTCTCTTTTCTCTCTCTCTTGCATTAAAATGTCTCGGTTATAGTTAAATTTCTTTTGTATCTTATATCATTATGCAAAAGCAAATATTATTTAAAAAAGAACAGTAATTATATGTCTTGATTGTATTTTCAGAAAACCCCATCAGGGCTGTACACGCTCCCGCAGCATCCCCGGAAACCACAGAGATTCGTGGGGGAGGAGGGGGAGTTAATGGCCCCGCCCCCATCAAACCAAAGATGAAGACAGAGTCACAGGCTTAATGGATGTAGGCCATTTTAATGAATTGAGTTTGGAGATCAAATGTATATAGAACTCTTATAAGTTTAAGTAATATTTTTTATGAGTAGATATTATATAATTTGCAAATAACACTTTTATTGTTTATTTTCAATTGTACAAATACCAATGTACTGATGATGATATCTTGATACCATGATTTTAAAACGTTAAGATTACATGTCCTCGGCGTACAGATTAATAAAAAAATCTTTTATTTCCTATATTGCTTCCTATAATTATCATTTATTTAAACAAGCTGTTTAATGAGTATGGCTACTAACATGTATTTGTTATAATTCATAAACTTATGATAGTACATACAAACCTATTCCATTTCAGGTATATCTGATGTCATGAAGATAGACTACAATTGTAAACACAAGTACTCTAATAATAAAAAATATGATAAGTAAAAACCATAACTATACTTTAATTTGTCTTATCAAATTGTATTCAATTGTTCAGTCAAATTATATTTACTTTATACAAGGTTATTCTCATCCCATGGCTTTTTTCTCACCATTCCACACTTGCAAACAGTTTCGCACTGTCTTGAATACGTAGAGACACAGTCTTTCTAATTAACACAGTTATTTTGAATTTGCCCAGTCTTAAATTCACCTTTTCCATGCATAGAGTAGTACGAGTGTGAATAAGAGTATTTTACTCATAAATATTTAGTGGAATAACTACTAAATGCATTGTTTGTGATGGGCTGTTACTGTTCTACAATAAGCGTTGGTTTATGGGGAGTTTTGCTTGCGTAGCTCGTCACATATTCAGGAAGGAAGTTACCTACCTTCTTAATTATAATTGGTACCCCTTTTGAAGCATACGGCACTTATTTAAGTTTCGTCCAGTCAACTTTATCTAGGGCTTTCTTCTTGAACTCTTTTCAGGTGGGCTTTAGCTGTGCACTTTCATCTCCAACTCTCTCCAGCATGCGTCTGCCTCACTATTTTTTTCTCTGGAGTAAGCGCCTCAGTCATTTCCAATGTTCCTACAAAATTTCAGACTCTACAACTAAACAAGTTTGCCTTATGCCCGAGATAAATATTGCTGACAGTGTTCAACAAGGATGTCCTATTACATTCATTTACTTCTTTGTTGTTGACCAATGCCGATTCCCCAACGGCGAACTCTTTGGCATCCTATGTTTATTTTTTAGAGTAAGATCTATGAACAACAGGGATGGTAAAAACAAACAACCCTCTCCGATTCGTGAGGGAAAGTGCCTCTATGAATGTTCCTGTTGCAATATATTTTATATGTTGTTAAATTTTGTAATTAACAAAGAGTATTCATGTGCACGTTGTCAAAAGTTTTCTTCAATGAAAACAATATAAATGTATACAAAAAAGTTGCCATAATATTCTTCTAAATTTTATCGATATGATAGCTGAACAAAGAAGTTGCCATTGGCCACTGCTTAATATTCTTCTAAATTTTATCGATATGATTGCTGAATAAAGAAATTGCCATTGGCCACTGCTTAATATTCTTCTAAATTTTATCGATATGATTGCTGAACAAAGAAGTTGCCATTGGCCACTGCTTAATATTCTTCTAAATTTTATCGATATGATTGCTGAACAAAGAAGTTGCCATTGGCCACTGCTTAATATTCTTATAAATTTTATCGATATGATAGCTGAACAAAGAAATTGCCATTGGCCACTGCTTAATATTCTAATAAATTTCATCGATATGATAGCTGAACAAAGAAATTGCTATTGGCCACTGCTTAATATTCTAATAAATTTCATCGATATGATAGCTGAACAAAGAAGTTGCCATTGGCCACTGCTTAATATTTTTGTAATTTTATCGATATGTTACAGTACCTGAACATAGATCCAGGTCCCTCTTCTCAATCTGATGGACCTCATTTCAATATCAATGTTTGCTTTCCACATTTATCTGACTCCGCCATCACCAAACTTTTAAAATCACTCCACTCAGATCTCAACTTAAATCTTTCAAGGTCAATACTCAGTCTTGAGGCCGAGTATTAACCTATTGACTTGTAAAAAGTTGATGTCGAAGGGCCCTGATCACAGAGTTAAAGCTTTCTTCAATGTCGGTCCTAATTACGTTTGGTTTCTAACTGTTTGGTACAGCCGACTTCCGATTCCCAGTTTCTTCGATTTCCTCTCTTATTTCTTCGTGGGCTTGTTATATTCTGCACATAGGTCTAATGTTACTTGCTGAGTATCCAGATGTAGTTGAATTGTTTGCCTTCTTTCTAGACATCATTTTGTTCTTCTCAACCTTTCCTGTTTGGTGTGTTTGATTTGCTTCCTCTATATATGCCTTAGTCATTATATATGCATAAACTTTCTAAGTCCTTGGATCTACTAGATCTATTAAACTCCAAAACTAATTTCATTTAATTGCTGTTTTTAATCAAGTCTACAATGTTCTACTGATATCCTAAGTCCTTTTCTTTTAGGACTTTATATAAATCTGGCGTACATGACCATGCAATTTTTCTTTAATGACTTTATAGCGATCAGAGACTTCTCCTTTTGCTCCTTGTTCTAACACCAAGAAGGAGTATTCTGAGTGTTATGACACTTGATTATGACATTACTGTTTGAAAGAAGTATCTTCGGCCATGTAACCACTGTAATTTTCAGCTCCGACCACAATTTATTGGTTTTCTTAACAAAAGTTATCTTCTATCCAGAGTTAAGTAAGTTGATTTTTTCTTGCAAGCTTTTATCATGCTGATCCTTTCGAACTTCTTTGGGAATCAAGAAAACAATTATAATTCACTTATCTAGAGAATCTAGAATCTAGAACTCATGGGTTTTCTTTACATATCTTTAATCCAGAGTTCAGTTGATTTGTTCTTGCAAGCTTTCATCACGCTGATTATTTCAAACTTCTTTGGGAAACAAGAAAACAATCCAGATTCACTGATCTAGAGAATTGAAAATTTTGGCCTTTCGAACATTCCAACACAAACATCCTCGGATTTGTTGACGTGAATGAAAACAACATTAATAGCATAATAATAATTTATTATCAGCAAATAATTTACACCATGTTCAATATCATGACTATTGGCAAGCAGAAATAAAGAAACCAGGAAACCAAAATAACAAAATTAAACTGACATTGAACATCTAGCAGTTCATGGCTAGAACGTAAACAGCTTTAAATCAATATCTGTCTCATGGACAGAACTTCTAGCCAAGTAAGCAATGTATGTAATAACTTTTTTATTCCACAAAAAGGACAACATATTTTTTTCATTAAATTTATTGATGTTATAGCCAAACAAAAGCGACCATCAAATAATTAAGTACAGCAATAATTGTTCTTATTGAAATGGAAGAAATGACATACATTAAACCTATTTACAGTTCCACTCAGACACATTCACATTCACACGCATGCGCACACCACATCCACAAGTACAAAGCTCCGAGGAGTGTGCAACTGTTATTAAACATACAAGACATTCTTGTGTTTTTTAATAACTTAAGCCCAAATTCTGAGCATTATCAATGCACCAAAGCAGTTTTTTAAACCTATTTTATTTTTTTCATTTGGAACCATCCTCCGTCCTGAGAATTGTCATTTATTGCACAAACATCTTATAAGTGGTTTGACATTATATTGAAGTACGTTTGTTTTGCAATCAAAACTCCCTATAAGTCTTCTATAACAAAAGATATTGAGGAATTCCTATGATATTCAATATCTACATACAATATATATTAAATAAAACATTGTATAATTCATACAAAATCAAAGCAATTTCAGCTATGAATGGTTTTTAGATTATGTCCAACATTCATGTATAAACTGGAAAAGTTACATTTTACAATATATATATCTGATATATCTAACATTTAATGAACACAATACTTCTATTAGTACAATATACTCCTAAAACGGTTGAAATGAATTGTTCATATAATAACCACTCATATAACTTTGCTTTTTTGTGAATTTGTTATATATTTATGCAAAAGTTTCCATTTACTACATATGAATTTATGAACCTGACTTTTCCTAAAAACATCGCACAAATGTTACAGCAAGATTACAATTCTATAAAGAGCCACATACCCGAAAAACTCCACACACAGAAAAAAGAGACAAAACTTATTTTCTACTGACACTTTACAACACATGAAAATGAAAGACTTAACATTTGCAAATCTACATGAAAGGAATTCTAGAAAACCTTTGTCTGCCCAACACCTTTGCCCTCAACATTTAGTGCATCACTGGAAACTTTTTCAATTACATGTATAACCTTTCTATAACACAGAGTCATATACAACTTGCAAGTAAATTTTCTAGACAAAAAATGCAGACTTACTTCTATCTCGACCTCTTTTTCTGGATACGTGTGATGTAAACTGACTTTGATTCTTTCAATATTCATATCTTCATCAATTTAACACACTTTGTACCTAAACGTGTTGAAGACAGCAGAAAATCTTACGCTGAATATTCACCAGTACATTCACTACACATGTTGCATGGTTTTTATTTCCTACTCAACACATCTGCTATTATCAACACCAGTAACTCAGCGACAATTAAGTAAAAATCACTTCATTCCATATTTCAAATTATACATTCAACCATCAGTCATAGCAACATTCTGACATTTACAACAAATCTGAAACAATTGACGTTGTACACCTCAAACCACAAGCAATAAATAACTAATCAAGGTGACTGATAGGGAGAAAGGGACCTGAATCTAGAAGCACAAGACAAAGACACAACTCTTATCAGAGACAATCTATCTAACGGTAAGTCATTCAACTGTAACAGGTCCTCACTTAAACAAAAAAACTGCACCAAAATTTGCTTATAAAAGAGATAAATTCAATTGAAAAAGCTTGTTGTAACTTTAAGCCTTCGGTCAAAGCCTGGAATAGAACCAACAAAGTTACTGCAATGATTGACACGAGATATTTCTTCACAAAGGTGGTCCCTATATAAACATCTGCATCTCATCTCCCGCAACACAGCACCCTTCTCTTCATTATAAGACAACTTCCCATAATGGGACAAACCTGGCTTACAACAAGTGGACAATAAATTCCCCCTGCACTAACCTCCCTTTTCTTCTATAGAGAAAACTGCCCTTACGGTCATCTTTGCCAATGTCTCCAGATAATGTTGTTCATCCTTATTGACCTCCATTTGTCAATCCATGATGGTATAGTAAATTATTGTATCTAATGATTCAAACAACTACATGAAAAGTAGCAAGTTACAACTTCTCTACATCAGGAAAGGAACATTGGAGGAAAAATTGGCCTCAGAGACCACCCGAAAATCTATCCCCAAACTCTGTTCATAACATTTAGGTATTGTACACTTATTAAGTTGGGCATTTAACACTCAATGCCTAATACAGAAAAGTAACACAAAGGTCCTCAACAGTGACCTGTATGTTAGTTATTCCATCCTCATTTGGTTTATATCCTACAAACTTCTACTTTAAGTTTTATATAGAAACTCACATTTCAAACATTGCTTTCAGCTTTACAAGATGGTTCATATAAGTAAATACAGAGATTTCAGATACCAAAAGTAAGGATTCAAAAAGGCTTAAAACAGAATCTATAATCATAGAGACATCAGTACCTATTCAAGAAACCCTTAACCATGAATGCTAATTATGTCATCCCAAGCCTAGCTCTCACACACATTCCATTTGAACGTATTGTTTAGCACTGTGTACATTAAGCGAAGTAAACAATGATGGGTCTCCACAACGGATTGAAATTCTCCGGTGAAGTCTATAAGCACTGACTTCACTTTGTACTGACCTCCGAGGATTAAGAAAAAATACCACATCCTTTCCAGAATATGGGTGGTTATCCCAATAAATTAAAACACAGTCATTGCACAACATGACGGTGTGAACACTAAGGACCCAAAATCCAATGAACTTTGATGACCTCCTGACCTGAGGTCACAATGAAGTGTCCAAGGAATTTTCCAAGTAAATGTGAATCTGGTGAATGTTTGTTCAAAACAGAAGAAAGTCCTTTTCCTAAGGCTAGCTAGCTCAACACTAATAACAACTGAAAAAAAGATAAAGGTAGATAGTGAACATCTAAAACTTGAAAAAGGGAGACAACTGATTAAAGATTTATGTAAAGAGGCCTGAGCAGTTTCAAATATATCACATTAAATCAATCATATATCAAAGGGACAATTTCATTTCAATGCTTATAATTCAAACTTGATACAATATTTTCCACTGAGCTCAAATCGGCCAAAACAGGCATAATATATGTAACAAACCAATTTTTCATTTATATACTTTCATACTTAGTACTTTAGGAACTACTCAAAACTAAACATGAAATAACCTTCACCTCTAATTCAATCCATGTAATTTTTATGTGTATCCTTGTACAAGTATTGTAAGCTCTAGCATACACCATGACTTATCATCATTTAAGTACAAGTTGTATGATAAGCTCTTGTTAAGCCCAATGACCTACCTCCATTAAGCCTGTGACTCGGTCTCCATCTTTGGTTTGATGGGGGCGGGGCCATTAACTCCCCCTCCTCCCCCACGAATCCCTGTGGTTCCTGGGGATGCTGCGGGAGCATGTCCAGCCCTGATGGGTTTTGCTGAAAACAAAATCGAGACTTATCCTTACTGTTCTTTTTGAAATAATTTGCTTTTTTACACAATGATATATGATACAAAAGAAATTTTACTATAACCAAGACATTTTAATGCAAGAGAGAGAGAGAGAGGAAAAAAAGAAAAGCAAAGAAAGACAGACATAGCATGCGATGGAAAAATGACAGAGAGAATGAGTCAATTAGTTGTTGGTTCAATACAGACAATCAAGAGACAAACAGAGCAGAGAGAGAGACATGAGAAATGAATGCTATAAGTAACAGTTAACGAGGCCGGGTCTAATTTGTTCTGACCTAGCTTTTTAAATAAAATTTTTTACCTGAATTTCTACTAATATAATAATCATTTTAAGATAAAAAAAAATCAGACATTTACCACAGCGTTTTTCTAGGGGGTCACCTCAAAGTTTGTTAATTTTTAACATAGGACTCTATGGAATTTCGCTTGAAATGTGTCAATTTTGCACATTTTTTTCATAATTTTTTACTTTCTGCCCTAGGGATTTTATTTGCTGTTCCACATAAGGGTCATAAATTTTGCTGAATATCTGCAGTTGAAAACATAGCATTATGGCGTCAACCAAGCAAAAAAGTGAAGTCACTATGCAAATGAAACGCTGCGCGAAAGCGTGCATACTCGAACTGTACACGGCCTTGTTAAGTTATGCTAAAACAAAGAGGCAGAGAGGGGGCCTCACTTACCTATCTGTGCATGAGCGGCATGGCCCCTCCTAGCAAGATTCTTTTGTCGGACTGCTTCCTTGATTCTGTCCACCTCATGTTGGTATCTGTCACAAGAAAAGAACCCTTAAATGTCCACTCCCTATCCACTTCTTACTTACATACAATAGCCAGAGCTGATGGCCTTTTTTAACCACAGAGCTGTGTTATTTTTCCCTACTACCCACAATTTCTTACCTCTTCCTGTCTCTCATGGCACCCTCCTTGGCCTCCTTTAGCGCTGTCTCCAGGGATTTTGTTCTCTCCATGGTGGCTCGCAGTCTCTTCTCCAGCTTAGGAAGTTCACACCGCAAGTCGGCATTGTCCCTCACAAGCTAAAATATTTAGAAAAAATATTTCATTATGCTTTATCACATCCCTCTACATCTACACAATTTAAAGGTGTTAAGTCAGATAAAACTTGGTTTTTGAAGCCAGAGAGAATAGTGCAAGTATATTAAACGGCACTTATTCATTTTGAGCTCTTGACTTGTACAACTATGATATTCACCTGTTTGTGGACTTTGGTCAGCTGTTCCAGGTTGTTCTCTAGGAATGATATCTTCTGTTTCTGTGCCATGCTTCCCCCTGTGTCATCATCATCCTCATCCTCCTTCTTATTGGCTGACTGTTGTAAAAATATGAAACAAATCATCTTATTGGCTAACTGTTCTTAACAAAATAAATTGAATCAATTTGTTGGCTTACTTGTTTAAATATAATAAAATAATCTGATTGGCCGACTGATTTTTACTTTTTAACTGACATGACAATTGATCATGATGATTAATAGCAAAAAAATTGTATCATATTAAATTCTTGAGGTTACTTTACTTTTTTGACACGGTTCTGCAAGTCTTGTACAAACAGCTTCCTTAAGTTGTGAAGCGTCTGCAGCTCTTTGGCCTAAGAATGAAAAAATCGAAGGTCATGCAACATGGAACACAGTATCAATTTTTGCATGAATATTAACCAAAAAAAAATATTTACATTTTCTTTATCCAAAATGTAATGATTCTAGTAATTAAAGACTTTAAGAGTTCTGTTCAGCTTGTTCTTTACTCAGCGTCTGTATTCTCTATATTCTTACCACACATCTCTACAGTCCCTTTAGATCCTGCTTTACCTGCTCTATATACATTAACTGCCAACTTTATTTCTATACAGTTACAGTTTTCTACATATAAGTACCAGTCTTCTCTTGTCCCTTCAGATCTTTTGTCCTGCTCTATATACAGTTACTGCTTTGCCTGTTCTATATACAGTATCTGTGTTCTATAGGTACTTACCACAGTCTCCTCTAGCCCCTTTAGATCCTGCTTGGCCTGCTCGCGGCGATCTATCTGCAGGGACAGCTCCTGTAGTTTCTGTGACTTTTCCGTCTCCTCGGTCTTCAGTTTGTCGTAATCAGCCTGTAGTTTCTCCAGGGCAAGACTTAACTTTTGGTTCGTACTGTAAAGAATAAATATACACACATAAGGTTGGGATTTTCACTGATAACATGTATAATAGAAGGATAAGAAGAAATAAAGCTAATTCATGCTGACTTTGCTAGAGTCTAAGTTTATTTAACAAGTAAGTCAATCAGTCTTTCATGCTTTAGTACTCTTCAGATTTATTCTTTAAGTTCAACTTGATATCAATCTTGACTCATTCTTTTGATTGATAATCCAAGCTGACGATAAAGTCTTAACTTTACTCTTTGAATTGACCTACAAGTCACAACTTACTCTTTGAGCTGGTCAATGAGGCTCTGTTTCTCAGCCACCTCCTCTCTGAGATCGGAGAGATGCTTGGCGTGCTGCTCGCGGTGCTGTTCCATCTGTTTCTCCAGTGACTCCTTCATGGCCGAGATATTCTGGACACGGTCTGATGCCTCCTTCTCTCGCTCTGACACAGAGCTCAGATGCATCTTCTCTGTAAAAGCATCACAGAAAAATAAAATTTTAGGAAAAGTATAACTGTATCTATCTTTTACTATTTTAACAATCTCTCATTATTTGAAACATTTTTGTTCATCTGGATTTGAGAAAGTCTCTTTGTTTATACTTTTATTAGTGTCTATTTTCCCCTTCCATTGAATTGTGCTATGTGTTTTCGATGCTAAGCGAGTCCACCATCTTAGCATATGTTTATGTTTGTAATAGCCAGTGTCTATAGCCCCCTACTTTGTCTATCTTTGTAACAGTCAGTACATTGCAGTACATACCTTCCATCTTGAGCATCTCCACCTGGTCATTAAGGGAGTCCACTGTCTCCTGAAGCTGCTTCTTCTTGCTGTCAATGTCCTTGATCGTCTCATTCAGAGTGGACATCTTAGCCTCATACTGATTAAACAAAGGAAATGAATATCAGATATCTACACAGACATCTAAGCCTCATACTGGTTAATCAAAGGAAATGAATATCAGATATCTACACAGACATCTTAGCCTCATACTGGTTAATCAAAGGAAATGAATATCAGATATCTGCACAAACATCTTAGCCTCATACTAATCAAACAAAGGAAATGAATATCAGATATCTACAAAGACATCTAAGCCTCATACTGGTTAAACAAAGGAAATGAATATCAAATATCTACACAGACATCTTAGCCTCATACTGGTTAATCAAATGAAATGAATATCAGATGTCTACACATTCAGATATCAATATCACACATCAAAAGATATCAATATCAGATATCAACAGATATCAGAAATAAATATCAGACATCAAAAGAGGAGATTATTTATGAAGATGGGTGATTCTGCTTAAAGTGGAGGGTGTCAAATTATGGAATTGTTAAAAAAAATAGGAGATGGAAAGTGGGCGAGTTTCTGACAAATATCTAAAATATCTAACTGTTAAATCATTTGGTCTCACAGGAATGACAAGGGGTCAATTTTTTTTATAACTTTGTAAAAGTTTAAAAGGGCATTTTATGGATTTTGTTAGATGCAGAAGAGAAATCATATATTATTTAAATATATCAATTCATTTGAGCAATCTCCATTATCATTCATCATTTGAGCATAATCCCACATTGGTCATATCTTGTACAGAGAAAGTGTATCCCAATAGTGACCAACCTGCTGTATGGTGAGCTTGCAGTCACTAAGTTCTTTCTCGGCACTCCCAAGTTTGTCCTTGACCTCAACCTCAGTGACCTCCAACTGCTGAGATCGAGTTACCAGAGTTTTGATGTCACTCTTGATCTTGGTGATGTAGATCCTGGCCACAGTGTAATCCTCCTCCAACTTGTCAGGGGTTCCCCCGCTGAACTATAAATAGAATACAGGAAACCCTCATTAATGTGTTGTCCTTTACTGCCATCAATTAGTTTGGAAGCTTAAACTGATAAAGAATCAATTTATTTGTTCCGATGGAGTGCTTACATTTTCAATGGTCAAGAAGAATTATACACGGTTATTTAATATGCAATCTCCATGTACAATTCTAAATTTTATAAAAAATCAATCAAATAAGACATATACACTTAAAAAGTTAAAAAAAGTTTTGTTACCAAGCATCCCTTATGTTTGGCTATTAGAGCTTAACTTCAAGTTACCATGTTTTTTATTCAAATACGGCAAAGCAATGGGTAGTACTGACAAATATGACCATTTGTTAAACCAGTCATACAATTGATGCCATTCTCTGACCTTACCTTGAACTCGTTCGCGTTGCCCCCAACGACACTGCCGATCTCAGACATGTCTTTCATCAGACTCGCCATGATCTCGGTCATCTTCTTTCTCTGGTGAAGCGACGAGTCCTTCAGCTTCTCGAACTCAGCTTTGATATTGTCCAGCTCACTCTGTAGAAAATAATTTCAGTGTTTATTGTCAAAGACCGATGCCCTGATGAATTTATTCATTTATGTTATAATATACATGTATGTACAATATGAGAGAAGATACAGCTCCTCTAACTCAGCTTTGATGTTGTCCAATTTTAAACCCTTTTGAAAACAAAAATTTGGTGATTTTGGAAAAATCAAATTAAAACAAAATTAAATATACTGATGCATTGAATGATTAAGATTTCGGTGCACAAGTACCAGCTTCGCATTCAGCTCATCGACAATCGTCTCATTTTCCTTGTTCTTATTCTCCACTTCCTGTGACTTCTGGTCGTAGTTCATGGCCAACTCCTCCAACGCCTGCAACACTTCCTTCACCTGAACAAAACAAATCAATCATATTAATCATTAAGTATGTAACATAAAACAAATTAAAAAGTGTACATGGAAAATTTTGCAAGGGAGATAACAGTGATAACTGTGTAGAAAACAATGTGTATTCACAACGTGAATATTTCTAAAACAATTGATATGTAAATTTTAGCTACTAGACATATTTCAATGCCTATCCATTTCCTTCTTTTAGATACTGAGAGAAGATTACCTCTTTACAAAATTGTCAACACTTAAGTGCTTGCTTGATGAACAACCCTTATCTAAATTAATTTTCACCTGTGTGTTTTCCGTACCTGTATATGTAATTTATATACACACTTACCTCGTCCTTGGCAGAGTCATTATCCGCCTGTATACGTGTCATGTCCTGTTGCAGCGTATCATAGTCTCGTTTTCCCATTGAGATGAGATCCTCTTGTTCAAGCATCTGTTCCCTCAATCTCTCTATCATCTGAGATAACTCGTTAATCTCTTCATCCTGTGAAAAATCCAAACAACAAGTGTTATTCAAAAGTTTCATGCAATGATTCTTTCACTTCATCTTACAAAGAACAGGAAAAAAACAATCTGTTTATGTGAATGGTTTTCAGCAGGTAAAAATTTTGGGATTATGTTTCCTCATCATCCAGTAACTTTTTCTATGAAGTACCGTATCATCAAGCTGCTGTTACATTTTTCTGTACTGAGAGAGCCTGACATACCTTATTATCCAGCTATTTTTTATTATATTAACTACTGTATGCAGGGAAATTTTCGTCTTCGTTGTCAGCAGGCAAATTTAAGACCTCAAATTATTGCTCTTTTAACACAGCTGTGTCTGGGTGAATTCAAAATGGGGCAAACTTGTTTGCAAGTGTAGAAGGGCGAAAATTACATGGGGCGAAAATAACCCTTTATACAGTACATCTATGAAGTACCTTATCATCCAGCTATTTTTATCTATGAAGTACCTTGTCATCCAGCTGTTGGTAAAGCTTCAACTTCTCCTCCTCAAACAGAGCCTTGGTGCCCTCGTCCACAATGGAGCTGACACTGGCCGTCATGGGTGGTGCCGGTGGTTTCTCCTCCTCCTGTAGAGACGCGGTGCTGGCTTTCATGTCAACTTGCTCATCCAGTGACACAGATTGACCTACAAACAAAATCAAGTGTAATGTGGGGTCCTTTAGGTAAATAGATCAAATCCAATTTATTAAAGAGTTTAATACCTAGGAAAAGAGCAAATGAAGCAACACCTACCAGTGCACCACTTTTGGAGATCAGATTAACACTAGCATTTATTGTTGATTGAGTGATTAACTAGCTAAGTTTTTATTGGCTGTAAGAGAGGGAATGCTTGTGTTACACCTACCAGTGCGCCACTTCTGGAGCTCTGCCTGACACTTCTCCAGCAGTCCCTTGTAGCGGGCCGCCTTCTCCTTCTCTTTCTCGTACCTCTTCTTCCACTCCTCAGCCGTCAGCTCTTCATTCACGGACACAATGTTCTTGATGGTCTTGGCTCTAAACAGAAACAGAAAATTCTCTGAATCAATCAGATAATAACAATTGTCATTAAATACAATTGGATGCTACTTCAAAGCTTTAAAAACACTTGGTGCATTAATGTGATAAAATATTTATGGTAATGTTTTAATTCCAAAATTGGTATCATGTGACTTTTGCACCCGTTTTCCTCATATTTGATGGTACCAATAGGGCTGAGGTGAATTAGTTAGTAATTTTAAGAGCTTTTTATCCGAATTTTCTCCAACAGGTATTTTGCCATTTAGGAAATTTGCGCCAGTGAAAAATCTCCTGCCTTGCCTTATTTAAAGCCCTGGTAGTACAGTAACTTTATTTTTTGTCAACAAATGTTGCCTTTGATTTGATTTATTTAATTCCCAGAGACTGATGAAAACAGTGCAGCATTTTAACTTCTATTCCCAACAAATAAAAATAGCATTCAGTTATCTGCACTCACCGCCGACAAAAAAGATAAGTGGACTTGGTCTGGGACTTGTACATACATAAATATTGGATTACAGTAATCTGCACTCACCGTTGACCAAAGAGTAGAGTGGACTTTGTCTCGGACTCGTTAAAGGAGGCGGGGGAGCAGCAAATGACCACGGTGGTACGGGCATTCCCTCCCAGACTCTCCTGGAGAATACGAGTCAACTTGCTGTCTCTGTACGGCACGTGGCTCTTCTGTAAAAAAACACATGAAAAACAGCATTATATACAATAGATAGAAGGAGCTTTAAACACTGTAAATACAGCATTATATTAACTATACACGTATATGAACTGTTGTGAGTCACATATAAACACAGCATTACATCAAATAAACAGAAGCTGTAAAACAATATTCAAGTTTAAAAGATAAAAAAATCCAAGAAAAATTATAGAATCAGAATTTCCGGAAAATATTAGGAAAGTCTGTGGAAGTAAAATTTTAAAGAGGAGTTACAATGACAGAAAAACCAAGACGGAAGGGTAAAAAATATTTCACTCCTAACTCTCACTTTAGGTATGTAGGCTATGATAACTTTTATTCATGTATAAACTCCATACTTTGGGCAGATAATAGATGATTGATGTTCTTTTACGATTACTTACATTTCCATCCGCGAGAGCAGCGATGACGTTACCGAGAGCGGACAGTGATTTGTTGATGTTCTTGGCTTCATCCAGCACTGCACCCTCTGCTCCGGTCTTACTGACCTGTCATAATAAAATCAAAAGAAATTGTCACCAACTTCAAAACTTGTGAACAACTTTATTTAATAATCACTTTCACACAGTAGATTATTAAAAAGAATTGCGAAGGTATTTCTTTTAATGAGTTTTGACAATTTAAAAATACAGAAGTAAATATATTACATTAATGTACAGAAGTAAATATATTACATTAATGTACAGAAACAATTCAGCATTAAAGTCTTTAAAGTAACTTAGTGTCATTCAATGACTTTTGTGCCTAATGCAACTAATCACTCAAAAACTTCACAAATTACAAAGATTAAAAAATTCAGTCTTTTGGCGTGTCACGTTCTAAACAGCTCCATGAGCCTGAGAGAATAACTTACTTTTTCACTTCCAGCCAAGTCGACCAGGTAGAGCTTGCCGTTCAGTTTCTTCTGGTTCTCCAGATTCTCCTGCTTCACGTTGATCAGAAACACGCTGTGAGATCTAGAGCTGTGCTCATTCATGTCTGAAAACATAAGTCAAATATAGGTCTTACTCAATTGGTTTATAACCATATACTGTGAGATCTTTATTCGTGTTCATTCATGTCTGTAAATGTAAATGTAACTCTATTGTAACTCGATCATGTTCAAGAGGTTTAAAACCACATACTGAAGAATCTAAAGAAATGCTGTGCTCATTCGTGTCTTACAACATGACTTAAACATGTCATGTTCAAGTAATCATAAATTTTTGCACCTTGTTACTGTCAACAAAAATTTTGAAACTGAATTATTAACCATAAATTTCTTTTTATTTCCACTATACAACAAAATAGCTATGCAAACTGTCAAACTTGTCCAATTTGCTGCTATAAATCGACTTAAGGCAAACTGGAATTTGACTTAAATTCCTTAACAACACTAGTCAGTTCAGGCTGTTATAGTTGTTGTTGATAGAACTGGTCTGACTTACTGGTGACAGCGACGTGACGGTTGGCCTTCCCTTCATCAATGGCCTCCATCACTTCTTCAGGACTCGACACAAACCTCTCTGTGGCTCCCTACAACACAAAGCAAAATACTGGACATACTGATAGTATATATTGTTCACATTTCACTAGCATCATGGCCTCTGCCTTCTTAATCATCTTCTGGATTCTAATCTTCTTTTTATGATATTTCTATCTTTTTTTATGTACATGTATATGTACACAGTCCATTCAATTTTTAATGCTTACACAACAAATGATTTTTGACCATTTTGTGGAATTCTCCAAAATCCCCTGATTAATGATTATGTTTCTTTGGCACTGTTCAGAAACTGATGCAAGATTTTACTATGCTAACATGAGCCTAGAGTTTTGCTTTGCCCTCTAAAATGAGTTATAATATATGGATACT